>CM063510.1:43108555-43156055 GCA_032207245.1 Pardosa pseudoannulata | reverse complement strand
TTTAGCATGTTATGTATTAAGCCACCTTTACGGTATTAATATAATATTTTCAATAACTCTTAAGCTAACTAACCCCGTAGTTACTAGAATTATTCACAGGCACTAGTATTATTTGGAAATACATATGGCACCCTACCTGCTACCTACGTTACCTATTAATTGTTTATTATTTTCTATAATAATCATTATTATTATTATTATTATTATTATTATTATTATTATTATCATTATTATTATTATTGGTTTGTATTCTCCTTGTTGAACGATGGCCGATTGGTTAGGGTGCTGGCCTTCGGTACCGGAGTTCGTTGATTCGACATTCGGAATCGGCTTTAAGCTGTAGGTCCCGAATTCATTAGCCCCCGTGTTGCAAAAAGTAGACCGTAGCACTCCAAACCAAACCTGTATTCTCCTTACTAGTTTATTACTATAGAGCTGTACTCTCATCGTTATACATAGCACATAAATAGAGCGTATCTCAGAAGATTCGATTCCGTGTCTGCGTTCCCCCTGCTATTAACGTCTAAAATAAATCAGCTTGTTTTCTATTATTTCTATTTATTTATTTTTTTAATTTTTTAAAATTTTTATTTGCCCTTGAGACTGGGGTAGACTCTTTCCTAGGGCAGCACTAGAAAGCCGTACACCCAATAGGGTAGACTTTTCCCATATATTTTACGCACTTCAGTCCCCATTAGGTACCAGGACGGATCTTAGCGCGGCTCAACACCACGTCCTCAAACCCTCCAGTTACGAGATTGTTGTCCTTACCAACTAAGCTACTACGACTCATAAAACTTAGTTTTCCGTGTTAGCATTTGTTGCAAATAATGTGATGAAATATAAAAGTTGGGATACCCCTTTTTGCCTTGCATATTGGGTTTTAAGTTCTTGCGTAAGACTACAATTGATACAGGATATCATCATACATTTTTATTGGAGACCGCATTGTCGGTACACGTCTGTCTGCCGTTGTTATTTTAATAACCGTCGACACGCCGGTCCTCTGCTGCTCTTTCTTCTTCGGCCCTCTGTTTATGGGTCTTTCTTTCTCTGCCAACGCTACATCCGTCGTATATCCAGTAACAGGTGTGGACACTAATAATGATTGTTTGTTTCAGCTAGAGTGTCATCTGTTATTTGTGAAGAATGACGAAACTTACTATCTGTACATACCTCGCTTCTGTGGAAACAATAGCTCAGACGAACGTAGAACTAAAATTATAAAAATTAAAACACAAATTTAGATAATTAATATTCAAAATGTTTTTCTATTTACATTTTTTTAAGTATATCAATCGAACATCGTGATACATTAATAAAAACTGAAATCTTATGAACTACACAATACTAATTCCAGAAAAGTTTATTTCCTTTAATTTTATAATAATACGGATATATTATTTTCCTAAAATAATTAGAAAAACAGTATTAGAATTAAAAATGCTAAATTTTAAATAAATATTTAAAAGTTAGAAACAATAGGATTTATTGTATCTGATATTTCAGATAAACAATGTTTCATTGATCAGTGAATAAATGGATGTAATCCTTTGGTACAAGTTTATATTAAAAATGTGATGAAGTTAATTGAAAATAGAAAGAACAGTTAATTAAAATTTGAATAATAAAATAACTTATTTTTAGACTTGTATGAAATGAATTGTTGAAGTCATATTTTAAGGCTATATTGTATCGAAGAAACGTGGTTTAAATCATTTACGGCTAACGAACAGTTTAGGCCTATCGCAAATAAAAAAATACACGTCAGTTATAATAAGGAATAATAATAAATTACAATAAGGAAATAGATTATTTACTTTTGGAGTTCAATGTTACAATGTTTTAAATTATTGAAGTCTTAAGTCCACTTTTAAGGATATACTGTATCATATGAAGAAACATGTTTAAAATCAGGGATAAGAAAGATAAGGCAATGAAAAGTTCAAGTCTGTCGCAAATGAAAAAGAAAATATGGATATTAATAAATTGCAAATTACTTTTAGAGGAAATATTAATCTATAGTTCAAGTGTACAGCTAGTAATTTTCCCACCTGGGTAATTAAAAACAAATTAGTGGTGTGAAACCTTCAATGTTCTAGAGTCAAGCATGAGGAATGATCACAGACTTAACAAAATTGGAAATCCACTTTTCTTTCTGAAGTAAATAGTTGCTATGTAGGTGTTATATGCTTTGGATTCTGATACCCAAAACATTCTAAATGAAAAGGATTGATGTTTGGATTACACATCAACGATGATCTCAGTCATAAAAGAAAATTATATTCTCACACGATAGGGAGGCTTTTCCAGGGTGCAACGCGAACCCAATCTATCTCCCTCTTAGTGACCGAGATCCTGCGGTTCCTTATATGAGCGGATCTTACAAGTTTCCCGAACGTAATTGCTAAAAAGCTGGCTCCGATCAAAAGTCGGGGAAGCCTCCACGAGATCAACGCACCTGCGTAAAACTGTCGAGTCTCAAAAGCCTTAAGTCTCAATATTCTAGGCTTTTTGTACCTGGGGTCAGTTACGGTCCCGCCAACCATTTTGTCTTCAGTTACGATACCAGTTACCTGAAAACTCCAGCTAAGGTTACAGCCAGTTAATTAGTCGAATTCTCTGGTTGTCCTTTCTGGAGAAGCTTTCTGCTTCTCAAGGTAATGCTCTGGAATCATTACCGCAACCGATCAAGGCGTGTATTCTATTAAACCGAACTATCAATTTCCCAGGCACTGCCTCGCCGCTCTATTGTAGTCTGGTCAAACTGGTGGAACCCAGCTCGGATTATTTCGATCGTTAGTGTTCTGAACAAGGGGGTCTGCACAGTGGTTGCTTTTTTAATCGGAAGTTATGTTGATATTAAGGAAATTTGTTATAGGTATTAAGATTTCTTAAGGGTTAACGACTTTCTGTTTTTTAAAATTTTCTGTTGTATAAACTGTTTTGTTTGCCTTATATGTGAATGTATATATATACATGTAAAGGAAATGAACAGACAGATAACATTAAACAAATGTATTGGGAACAACCAAATTACAAGGGACATAGACGAAATTAAACATACAAAATCATAAAAAGACATCACACCATCAAATATTCATCATGCCCTCATGCATTCACGTCGCTTCTATTTTTCGTGCCCAGGTGGCACTATCTCAGCTTTATTGTATGACCTAGAAGGTCTTCGAGGCATGCAGGGGCTTAAAACTAACACCAAATACACACATACACACACGCACGGTGGTATATATTACGTGGTTGATAAGATCGTAACAGCCATAGCCTAATTCTATTTACCAACAATTAAAAAAATTGACGTTATTAAAATTTGTCATCAGAATGACCATGTTTACACAAGAAGTTCTGAAGAAGATAAAGATGTGAAAAATGCTTTTACAGAGAACTCATCATTCGACTTCCATGACATTTTGGTGGTCTATCAGCCATGAAGGTGTCGCAGAGTTTCATTTTTGTAAGAAAAGAATTGCAATCACTGCAAAAGGTCATCAGGACTTTAGAACTAACAGTGAAGCTCCCGAGAGTAAACTTGTTCAGTGGAGATAAGTAAACTTTTCAAAAGGACTCTGTTCCTGATAATAATTTGAAAGTAACCTAAAGGTGGTTGATATAGAATGATGGAAGTTCTAGAAAATAAATACTGGCCTTCTATTAATCCGAATTCAAGACCACTGGACTATAAATTATGTTCAGTATAAGAGACAATTATGTTCCAAAAGCAGCATACCAACTGATTTCCTAAACAACAATCTTTACGTGAAGCAAGTGATGGAAATTCCTATGGAAGTAGTGTGTAAATCAATAGCTGACTGGTTAAAAACTTTGTCTAAACAATATAGATGTACGTACCTCATTTTGTTTTAATATGAAATGTTTTCAACGATTTTATATATATGTCATATATATGTCATCTAAGATTATAAAATTTAAATAATTTCTCCAAATGCGCATAAAATACTTTATTATTGAAAAAGTTATAATTTTGAGATTTTTTTTCTATGCAATTTTAAAAGTAACAAACCATTTCAACAGTTAAGCAAAAGTTTACTAATGATAAAATCTTCAGGTTTAATTGCCTATTGTAAGAAATGTATTTACCTTTACAATTTAGTGCAGCATGGTCTAGGAGTGGTCGGCAGACAATTTGCGAATGGGTAGCGCGTTTCTCTTCATTACAGGAGTTCAGTGGTTCGAAACCTGAAAATTGTATGTATATTCGTAGCCGATCGGAATTGGGTTTAATGATTACGTCTCAGTCACATTAGTCCTCGTGTAGATAAACAGTATAACTTAGAGCTGCTAACAAACCAACCACAAAGCTAGGTCAATAAGACAATATACTAACTTTACAATTTCATATATCCCATCGTTTTGTATTTTATTCTAAGCTTTAATAACTCGTATTTGCAATTAAAAAATTAATAATTCAGTTACATTTTTTCAAAATAATTCATTACATAAAACCGATATTTTTTTTACCTTTTTTCAGAATATTTTAATCGACTGAGTCATTAAATATTATATAAATTATATATAAAATCCGATTACAAACTGTCTTAATTTATTCATTTATGAAATGTATTCTTGCAAATATATAATCAAATTAATCATGTTACATTTTATGAAAAAATTATTTTAATTATGTTTTAATTAACATTTCACATGAAAATTAATAGTTTTCTCAAAAATGACCTTATAAGTACATTTATAAGTGTGATATATAAATATCAAGTGATTTTAGATTAAATAAGATATATTGTTTTGCAAAGGAATAAAGTTACCGGATTCAATGATGAATTTTTAAAGAGCATTAAAATCTTTTCAGGGCAGTTAATTATAAATAATGAATAATTAAGTTCATTTCGGGAACATTTATAATACGTCTAGACATAAGGATTTAACATGATTATGTGAAAACAGAGATTACTTTCTCGGAATCATTTACACGAAAATATTTTTTTTTAATTTTATGTTTTATTAAATGCGAATAAACTCTACAAAAAGCTCTCCCAAAGACTATTTCCTTTAGAAAATAGATCACTGAATATCCCCGGTTGAAATCTTTTGATTACATATATTCTTGTAGATGTTTAGAATGGGTTTTAAGCAGGAGGTCGTAGAATAACGAAAATTCCAGCATCAAACGAACAACGTTTGTCCACAAATAAACTACTACTTCTTCCGTATACTTGGTATCTCCTATTTGTTGGTGAGATGATTAGGATCTAGAACAGTATCCATGGTACATTAATTCTCGGCAATACCACATAAAGTCGATTACTTTATACACTGGATGCACGCGATCTCGCTTTGCTTGAGCTTCGTTTGTGAATATTATTTCCTCGTTTACATTAACAATGGCCGATTTATCTAAACTATTTGTTCTCGTACATTTCTAGGAGGAGAATAATTTTAGTGTATTGCGTCTTAAAGACATTATAACGTCAAATACAACCGACTGCATTTAGGAAAATATCCATAATTTATCGTGTTGGAATCCGAAAAAAGGATTTAGAGGCCCATACGGTGAGAAGATTTATCATGCCAGGTTTCTTCAGTTTGGCTGTAAGTATTGTTTTAATTATTCATATTTAAAAAATACTTTAATGTATATTACGGTCAAAATTACCCCTCCCCTCTTCTTATGCCTTAACAAGGAAATAAAATTTTATTCTTTTACTTTAAACTATAAATTTAGAATATTTAATGTAAATGTACTTGTAGAAGGAAATTATAAATTTGTATTTTAAATGTGTAATTATATTGTTCTTTTGTTAATTTTTCAGCTAATAAAAAGGACATGAAGGTTATTCTAGACAAGTTTACTGAAGGTACAATATGTCCTGAGGAGGTAGGCTAATTCAGAGGAATGAAGTTCCACCTAAACGCAAGAGGGAACATGACAACATAGAAATAAACAGTGACCTAAAGTAAGCTGTTTTAGTTTACAGAATGCATACTGTTTAGGAAGAATCAGTGTCATTATGCTTTTAATACATAATTATGTTTTACTGGTGTTTTTTCTGTACTTTATAATAGTGTTATTAGTTTCATTTATTTTGTGCTGTTTCCAGTATTCACAAGTTTCATCCCCCTCCATGTACAGCTTGTTTTTGCCATTTCTATATTAAAATCTATACTAGTTTCTGATAATATACTGTTCTGTAATTCTCAGTAGAAAATTCTACTTCTATTTATTCCTATCATTGTTTTCAAACAGTAAATTTCGCAGGAAGAGACATTCATGGCCGTAATATCGGTGGGATGATTTTCTACTTCTTTCAAACGCAATCTCTTTAATAGTTTAAGAACCTCAGAAAATTTCTGAAAAATCTGTTTTCAACAGCGGGCAATCTCTTTTTTTCATGAATTTCATGAATAGGTCGCTAGGACACTATAAAGATTTAATTGGTTAGAAACCTTCCTGAGAGCGTGAGCTCTAGCCCCAGTAGTCCGTTTATAGTAGCGGTTAACCCCTTGAGGACCAGTACATAAATGCTATACGTCGACCGTTGTAAAAACCGTTGCCATCTAGTAATTAAATCTAGCATTTAAATATTAAAATGATATGTTCAGATCTTCTATTACGCATACACGATGCTGGTCTCTTAGTATCAACCGAAGATCATCAGGTGGAGGCGACGCTGGACTGATAAGAGTGAAATCGCTCTGTCGCGTATACGAGATGTTGGTCGCGAAGGGGTTAAAAGGAAAAAAACAGACACACTGGGATTTTACCATTGCTTTTTTGTTTGAAACTCTCTGAAATTTTTCTTGTTACGTCATTTGACCCATTGGCAATAAATTTAGTTCGACACATTATATTTCTAAGATTACCGGATGTTTTTCGGCCGTCTTCAGGGTTTTACACAAAACATCTATATTTATTTGAAGGTTTGGTTTACTTTTTCTTTAATGCAATATTTAAGCAATATGACGTCATTCCTTAATATTTTGTTTGGTATTTTATTTTAAATTTTTTATTAACATAAAACTGGTGAGGTGGTTATATAAATTCAATAATCATTTATTGGATTTTGGAGATGGTATATTCTTATTTTTTTATGAATGGCTACACCTAATTGTGCGGATGAATTGTATTCTATTGTTTGTATTGCTGCTAATGGATTATTTCTCATTCCACTCGTACGTTGGAGTACATTTTTCAATATTATAAGAAATTTTTGTTGGATTAACCTATATTTACTATATTTGTACCAAAGGGGAAAGTTTTGTTCATATAAAAAGTTTTAATCTCCGAGTATAAATTCTTTAGCGGTATTAGCACACACAGTATTCATTCCATTCTTTTTTGACATCTAGTTTTTTTTAATTTAAATTTATCTTTCAGTTTTTTTCCTATGACCTTATGTATGTATGTATCTTACACTTTTTCAAAAAGAAAAATGTTCTACCATTATTCTATCCAGTTATGAAAAAAAAAATAAGAAAAATTTGAACCTCATTCGTTTAAGGGCGTAATTGTTTCATTTTTTATTTAATGAGCTGGATACAGAGAATTTTAGCATTTTTTCCGTTATTGAGGTCTTTTTTTTAATGTCCCTCTCCCTTGGTTGGCAGAGATAAGTGTCTCGGCCTGTTGGGTTAGACATTCTGATATATCTAATTACATTAAGGTGGTTCTGAACGCTTTTTGCACCGTCGAAGACAACGCATAAATATTTCGTGCCCTTACTTGTGAGGTACAGTTGCGTTTCTTTATGCCTGCACAACATTATATATATATATATATATATATATATATATATATATATATATATATATATATAAATTCTTTTTGTTGTGGTACATTGCTGTTGTTACTTTAAATCCATTTTTCTACGTTAAAATAACCCAAGTTTGCTTTATATCATCTTTAATATTAATTATATGAAAATTCCACTGATCTATATTACAAAATAAATTTATTAGTGAGAAAAATAGATAAGGAAAAATGCTAAAAAATATAAAAGAATAAAAAGTGAAAGAAACACTCCAAGTTCTACATCTAAAATAAAAATTGCCAAAGTCTATGAGCACGCTGTATTCTTTCCCTTCCTTCTAAATTACTCTAGCAACCCTATATTTTTTTTCACCATAAACTCTTTCAACTCCTTGTCGTTCCATTCTCCTGTGCTGATGCGTTCGTCGTTCCATTGTCCTGTGCACGATGCGTCTTTTTCCGGCTCTGTCCAGATTGACCGGAACTCCAGGCATGGTCCTTAATCGCCTCCTGCTGACCAATCACAACTCTCCAAACTTGGTGATGTTTAAGTGCAGTCGTTTCCACTGGCCACACCTCACACCTCCTGGAGTCGCGAAAAAATACTGGAGCATGTAACCCACAATGTGTGAGTGCGGCGAGCAAATCAGTTTCGCAAACGTTATGTAAAACATATCTATCTGCGCTCTCACTTTTGACCTTTTAAAGTAAATATTTCATATCTATGCGAAACTTTTAAATGAAAACAATACGATTTAATTTGCATTTAGAGCTTTTTAAAATGTATAATTAAAGAAATGCAGTTAAGTATACTAATAGAGCTTTAATTTAATTTTAAAAATAGAATGCAAATTTTCTTTACGTTGTAAAAAGCAACAAAATTTTATGTATTATGCAACAAAAGAAAAATCAGCTGTAGTTAAAGAGGAGTTCACAGAAATTGTGTTTAAACAGCTATCATTATTCTGAGTGATATTTTATACTGCTTTTGTTTATTCAATAAGAAAACCTACTTTATAAAACTACCGTAAGGAAAATTTTTACTCTTGCATAATTATGTTTTATAAAGAAACATTCTTTTTTTTAACGTCATTTTAGTTTGAAAAAATAACAAAAGGGTGCTGTTTTAAGTCTTTAAAAGAGATAAAACTCAAAATAAAAATACTTCAGATATTCTACCACAGTATAAAACATCATTTTTTACGTAATATTTTTTAAATGAAAGTAGTGCTACTGAAAGACATAACACGTATGTACGTAACTTTATTTTAACCAAATGAGAAAAAATACTTAATTAGATTCAAATTTAGCTATTTCTAATCTGGGAAGAAGCCATTTTTTTACTTTTTGAAAGGATTGCTTTATTAAAATTAAAAATGGATAAATATTAAGTCCTCTTTATATTCATAATCAGTCATTTCATTAAATGTAAATTTTCTTAAGAAAACAAAATAGAGAAATTGTTGTACATTGAAAAATAATTGCTATAAATACTTTAAACGCAGAAAACATTTCATATCATTAATAGAAAGTTTCAATATTTCAATTATAATCAGTATAAGACAATATCACATTCATTAGTTTCAAATTCATTATAAATGCACTTCATTGTTTAAAACGCACAATAGATTGGTGAAATAAAAGATAGTATTTATTATTTTTATAACAATAGGAGATATGTATTTTTATATTTTATTAAAATACAGTTAATAAAAGCCAAAGCAAATGTACATTTCGATTAGTTGTAAACTGATATATAAAGGAGATTTCAAGCTCTTTAAAAGACGAGCATATATCCCGTCATATAACGGGATCTGTAAAATTTTTAATTTTCCAGAATTGTAAATTACCGCCCATAAGGCAGGTAAATGTTTTGTTTTTCGGCTGAGAATTATTTGGTACAAGCTCATTATTTGTTTATCTTCATACTCCTCCAATGTCTTCCGATACTGTGAATGCAGTTTAGAATCACCTTGAATTCATTTAGTCAAACCGTGTGGTTATGTATAAAAAGCAATCACACAAACGAACAAAGTTCTTCATTTTCAAAGATATGTAACTTAAACACTAGATATTTATTAATCCGTGAAATAGACTGCTAGGTTTTTATGAAAATACTTTGTTGTTGATACAGGTGATAAAAGTTTCATTGCAACAAAAAATAATAGATGGTTAAATTTAAAATTTTCACACGTGTACCTAATCTACTATTTAAGCCAAATATAAAAGAAAATTATTCACATAATATCTAAGTTCATGTATGAAAAACGTATGAAAATAATGCAGACGATATTTAAATAATTTTAAATAAAAAAATATTAAATGAGATGGTTAAAGGAATGACATCATAATATTAGAAATAATGCTATTTTTACCTACTTATTATGTGATAAATTGGTAAAGTTAATCGTCTGCTCTTAACCGAGGAAAATAGGGCTTGAAAAAATGGCATTAAAAGCTCGAAAAGGGGGGAAAGACGGATTTCGAACGTTTTAAAGGAGACGGTATTTTTTGCTATTATATGAAGCATATTTCTACAAATTTATTTTATCATCGGATCGATAGTTTAGGTGAAGATAAACTTTACTCTCTTCGAATTTTGCTAACCCTAACTCATCAAGAATCCAATATGGATGCCTCTATCCATTCCAGGTCCAACCTCTTCATAAATTCGAGTACAGACGGACAGCTTACTTCGGCTATTATTATATAGGGAATATTGTGGAATGTTTTAAAACAATAAGCTTGTTTTAAACTTAATTATATTTTTAGTAATCATGCACATTAGCGTTGATACCATTTTTGTTAACAACAAAGTATCTCTTATTTAAAACTTTTTAACAAAAATATTCCTTATGTTTAAAAAATGAATGAGATATGTGTGTAAAGATAATAATTTGTTTAAAAATTATGTTGGTAAATTATGTTGGTAGTTTTCAAGATAGAAGTCGAAAATTATAATTATTTTACATTTAATTATATTCTATTTGGGGAATAAACAACATTCAATTATCAGAAATTTTAATGTTGGCTTAACCTAAAAAGTTATTTATTTAAAGTTCAAAATGAAAAACAAATGTTTAAAATTAATTCATATGTCATACATATACACAGTTTTATATGATTTATTTAGAAAAAGTTAATTGATTTCATTGTAAGTGAAAGGTGCGAAATTTTACGAAGGTTAAATAAAACTGTAAACATTTTGGGATACAAAAGCGATATTATTTTCAATACAAAGCATGAGTAAATACAATGTTTTCTATTTGCTTATCCAAAGAGTTAATTACAATTTAGTGTCTCACAAAAAGAAACGGATACTTGGATTTTTTATATATTTTATCAATTATCAGAAATATATGAAATTAAAATAAGAGCTGTTTTTTAATTTTGAAAATAAAAGATTTTAGCATTCATTTGATGTTAAATATTTTTTCAAAAAATTAAATACTGAACTTAAAGAGGAAAAATAGTGTCAATAATCAGATATTACAGTAAAAAACTGAAAACAAATTTATAACAAAAATTTAAAGTTATTAATATTTTAAGTAATTTATTAATATTTTATTTTGTTGCGATTTGACTTTAAAACTACATTTGATGTCGAACAATGACCCAACGGTAGAGCACTGATTATTGGAACAGGTGTTCTTGGGTTCGAATGGCTGTTTGCAGCCTTTCGAAATCAGCTTTAAACAGTAGGTCCCGGTCTCATTAGCTCTCGTGTGAAAAGCTGTAGACAGTAGAGCTTTAAACCAAACCAAACCTTTTTGAGTGAGATTGGGCAAGGATTTTTTTCTTTACTTCTTGGCTGATTTCATTTTACAAATCTTGCATCACTGATTTTAGACGTTGCTTTGAAGAAGTTGTTTGATTTCGAATTTTGTATCGTTATTCTTTCTAAATACTCCAGTTATGATTAAGGCTTGAAGATTGTGGTGGGGCTTTAATTACTTTTGAGAAATTATATAACAGCCATAGTAGAATAATTTATGCAATATGCTGTGGATCACTGTCATCATAGAATTTAAAACCTTTTTATATATTAAGTTATTGTTTTGACGATTCCAAATCAAGTTTTAAAATATGTACTCATGTTTATCTAAGCTGTCATTGATAAGTTCTATATCACCTACTCCAGAATATGCCATAGATCTTCACGCCAAAACTCCTCCTCTATCCAGTAAGGTTTGTTTTTGAAATACTTCTCTTGAATTTCGTCCATACTAACAGTCGCCCATACTAACAGTCGTCCATCCGAACTGAAGAGGATATATTTACTTTTGTCGACAAAAAAACATTTTCTTTAATCACCATGTTTTTTTTTATAGATTTCGATGAAGAATGTTTCCGTTTTCGGTTGTTTTCACTAACGTTAAATTTTTACCTTGCTACCCGTGCATCATATCTTGTAGATTGGATTACTCTTCTTACAGTTTGTGGTGTAACATAGTTCTATATAATTTATGTACTTCAAAGAAAGTTTAGATGCATTCTGCCGGGTATTTGTTTGTAATATTCCTCAGAATAAAGCTTTATACAAGGGTGATTATGCTCCTGCGATACTCTGGAATTCTGAGTTTTTTCATTTATTCTTCCCGGATTGGAACTATCTTCCGGACTGAAAATTTATACCATGGTAGTTAAAATTCAAAAACTCAAAAAAAAAATATATAAAGGTTTTCCTGTGAAACTTTTCTTATCGCTTGTGATCCGCGTTTAGCTGCAGAATGAATATTCGTCTACAGTCAGCATTTGTGGTCATTGTTGGGGGGTAGCAGAAGATGTGTTTTGCTGAAATATAATGTAGCCTCCACACTATGGTCAATTGTTCACCACTTCCTGATGGTCACCTTGAACGATGGTTCACTGGTTGCATCCACATGCTGGGCCACATAATGAACCGAGCGCATGGATTCGTCCATAGGGTCTACTGCGCACTTTAGTTGCGCATCTGGCTGCTTTTGATCTCTGAAGAAAAACTGCTGCTGAAGCCATCGACTGCCAAGGCCATTTTATCGTCTGCAATCATCAACCGCTATATGCCATACCCCCCCCCCCCTGACGGTGGTAATGGCTTGCAGTGGACCATAATGTGGAGGGGCCTTGAACTTTGATCTTGGAATGGGTGTTGATTTATAAGAATATCGTTGCGAAGACTCATTCTAGCGATTCTCGAGTATGTTTGTGTCTGGATTGGGGGAATATTTAAGTTCTGTGCTTGATTATAGTTTAATCTATCACCGAAAACAGATTTGTAGTAAATAAAATGCATTTAATATTTAAAATTTTAAAAATCCAATTCTAAGAAAGTTAATTTGTTTAACATCTATGTGGGATTGTACAAAAGCAGTTTGGTACGTTTTTGATTTCAATTATTAAAATTAAAGCCATCATTGATTTAATTTACTAACAAAAAAATCACTGTTTGAAATTTATAACAATACATTAAATCTAACATTAGTAATAGGAAATTATTTGTTATATGGAATTAACTTTTTTAAGTTACATGGTTCTGATTACGAATGATATAAATTTCAGTGTTGTCTACTTAGAAGCACAATCCCACTTGTTTTTATAACATGAGATAACTTAAATGGGCTTCCTGATCATTTTTTCAGTTTTATGATTTTTATTGTAATGTTTAATAAAATTGAAAGCCGTCGAATTAAGTAAATTGCTAACAGATAGGTCTTTTATGTATAAAAATCGGTAACTAATCTACGGATTTCTGATATTTGCTTTCCTGGTGAAACATTAGTAACGTAAAATTTTATTGATTAACTGAAGAAAACGATTTTTATACTATTTCCATACCTGTTTAACCAAAATAAGTCTATAAAAGTGAGTTTTGTATTTAACTAAGGCAATTTTAATTCGTAACCTTAACACTAACTAGAAAGGCGGCAGGTTTTCTATACAAAAAACCGGTTTCAAATTGACCTCGATTAATAAATATCCATGTTGTTATCTAAATAGAATATTTCAATGGGGTATGTTTTAAACGATTCAGAAATGTTAAGGGTTTTTAAAAATGTAAACATAAAAACAATAAAATATTTAAAGGTTGAAAGGTGAATCTGAAAAAGTAATTTTAATCCGAAAAAATCGCATTAAAGTAGATAAAAATACATAAATACGTTGTTCATAAAAGTACATATGTACATAAATATGTTTATTCTTTTATTTAAAAGACAAAATATTGAATAATGTTTAATGTTAAATGTAAAAATTTAACAAAATATTCAATAATAAATTTAATTGATTTACTAATTAATTAAATTACTAAGGATAGGTTAAAAGTATAATTAGAAAGTAAGAACGTAAAGATTAATACAGATGTAGTGAGTACTTTTTATAGCTTAACGTTAAAAAATGTTTGCAAACAGGTTAAATAATACAATTTATTACCTAATTATGAACTTATTGTAGTGCAAATAATTCAGCTACTAGTAATACTTTAAGTTCCTTAATCATTGATTTAATAGTTCTAAAATGGAAAAAAAAATTTTCTGAATGCAAATCACAGGGATCAGGTGAGCTGCTACGGACCTAAAAGTCCCAGGTTCGAGGCAAACCTAAAAAACAATCTGCGGCCAAGTGCCAACGGATACACCGTTGTACAGGGGTACAATTTTGACTCCTTGAATCCCACACAAAACTAGAGAAAGGCCAGTGGGAGCCCATTTAGTTCCCCTTTCCCGGGAAGTAAAAGCTAATAGGAAGAGGTGAAAGGGGACGTCAGTCGGCGCTATTTTTCACCGGAGAGATTCCCTACGAGAAAAAGAACGAGCGAAGGCGACGAGTTGTCGCGGTTGGTTTTTGGAGATCCTTTTCCAGTTTTGTTTGGAACTCAAGGAGTCCAAGTTGTACCACGGTATATCTGTCAGCACCTGGCCACAGATTGTATTTTTTAGGTTCGTCTCGAACCTGGTAAATAGCTTCTATTTAGTCAGGAATAAAAGTTGTTATTGTTATAAGCTATACGTCGTGTCACAACCACATCGACACCCACACACTACCCGAAGATCTAGTGACGTTACATCTGCTGTCTATTATATTGGTAGAAGGGAGAGGTACTATATCAGGGGCAAACTCCTTTTCTCACAAAGCGGACCAATTTTTAAAATGCTTTCTTGACATATATCTACTTGTCTCAAACATGAAGAGAGTTTTTACATATTCCTGTTCTAGAACATTTTAAACAAAATTTTAAAGTCTTCCCTAGCAAATTATAAGGTTAAAATAACAAAATTTTGATTACGATCAGATTATTCAGATAGATGCTCCTTTCCGATTTTATAACCTCAATTAGAATATTCCATGTTTAATGGTAGAAAAGTAATACAGTAAGATACGCCTGTATCTATGGAGTAAGAATATATTAGCTTTATCTTGGAAGGACTTTATTTTTGTGGACAATTTCAACAATTGTTAAAATAGCTGAATTCTTCAAATATATCTAATCTAAAGAAGTTAATTTAAATCATTATCCATGATAATAGTTTTCGCCAGTTTTTCTTCTTAATTTTCCGATGAATATAGAATTTTACAAGAATGACTTTGAATATTCGAACAAAATAAGGTTATTTAATTGAGCCCGGAGTACATGCCTACATCAAATATCATTATTAATTTGATTCAAAATTTTGCGGGCTTATCAGGTATTACTTTATAACGGGGCATGTTGTTAGTGTGAGTGTCTAATATGCTACGTTACAACTAACCCTTTGTATACGAGGCGAATATTGTATGTAGTTACAGAGAGAAAAAGGAACATTGTTACAGTTGTAATCAAGGTCCTATAACGGCACTGATAAGCCCGTTCCACTTCCAATTTTGAGGGGGACAGCCTAAGGTTGTTTGCTCAGGGCTTAATCTAGGAGACGAATGGTTAGTACTCTAGAGTTAAGAGGAATGGTTTCAATAATGCTCTATATTCGTCAACCCCTTAATGTACACTATCGAGTTAACTCGAACACGCTAAACTGGACAAACTGTGCACAATCTAGATAATTCGAGCTGCGTTGTACTTTATGTTGCTATAATTTTCCACACTCGAATGCAATCGAAATTTGAAAATAACAATGGGAAATGAATAAAAAAAACAAATCGTTTTATTGATATTTATTATTTACATGGGATAAGCTACAACACTTACTTATTCAAGTATAAAATATATATTTTTTTCTACTAATCACTTATGACTTATATCTTCCTTGTGAGTCGCTTTCCAACAACGTATCTATATTCAGATTCAGACTCTGATTCGTTGGTTTTTCTATATATATTTTACTAAAATATACTGTAAAATAAAATGTAATTGTTAACTATTTTATTACTAAGCTCTGGCTGTAAAGATATAACTGACTCTAGGCCTCACTTTATATACTTTAGTCACGACATATGAAACATAAGGCTTTCAATTGGTATATTGCCTACCAGTTGAACAATATACTCTTTCGACAATAATAATAATAGTCTAAAAATTAGAAAGCAGACCAATTGTATAAATATCCAATATTCTAAAATTTTGATTATTTTTTTTATTCTTGTAGTTTTCTTGGCAAGACAACGTTCTAAATTGTTTTTTTTACATTAAAAAAATTGATTATTTTTTTTCGCAGGCTTTTAAGAAAAAAACTGTACATTAAGTGGTTAATCTATTTGCAGCCCCTTTCAAGGTACCAAAACTAATATTTCGGTCTAAACTCTGTACACAATAATCTTTAAAGCCTAAAACGTTACAGCAGTAAATATACAATTACTGTTTTAAAATGTCAAATTTCAAAGTTAAAAGCAAAAATCTAAATGTTTTTAAAACCGAGTAAATAAGCGACTAAAAATGTTTACTTGTATAAAGATATGTCCCAGTAAAAAATTTCTTCTGAATTTATATCCTGCAATGTAGATTAAGCATTCTTTCTGCTGTGAATCCGGCCTAAGCAAGCAATTTCATATCTGAAGTTATTTAAATTCATATTTTGTTTTTGTTGCAAATGACAGATGAACGAGCCAAGCACGTGTGTCAGAGGGCGCACAAATTAAGGCGAAGAGATGCGTCCCTTCGCCGCCGTGACGTGCACCGCAATGGTCAAAGAACGTTTCTAATAAAGTGGGTTCTCTTAATTAGAAGAAGGGATCAAGCAGAAAATCCTGAGAATTAACTTGTCACCCCCTAAGATATCGTTTTAAAACTTGAAAGACATTGTGGCCATGAATATATTTTACGAGCTCCAGTCACTATTAACCCATTAACGCCCGGATATTTCTGATAACTATATATTAGTAAATACGTAACATAGAAACTATTATAGACACCTGGAAATAAAACAAAATATGAAATTTAAACACCTTTAAATATGTCATCAAGTCATCATTAGTGAGGAGGTGTCATTTTAAAACATAATAAGATGTCTTTTAAAAAAAGGAAATCTTCGCGATAAGAGATTTATTTGCTATCATATATGAGAAAAGTACCGAAAAGAGATGTCTTATAACAGATATGGCTATTCGCCATTATTTTGAGCGGTATACGTTCAGAATACCGGTCATAATACGTTCCTATTCTAAGCTTGAAAATCATAAAATTCCGATCGAAATGACAAAATTGTAGATAAGATCATATTTGAAAACTTGGGAGATTATTCATAAGATTAATATCTATTTCCATTAAAAAGGGAGAATCGTTTCAAGAAAACAAAAACTCTACAAACCATTTTTTGACTGTCCTCAAATGAGGACGCTGGGCGTTAATGGGTTAAAGAACACGATGGATCTTAGGCTGGCTCGAGCTCTGAATCCGCAATCCTCCAGTTATAAGATCGCTGATGAACAACGGCCCAAATCGATATTTTACATAGGGTAAATAATCCCATTGAAAAGTTAAAATCATAAGTTAAAATAAGGGTTATCAGAGAAACTTAATAAAGTATTGAGTATTAGTCTAAGTTATTCAAACTCAACATATATGTTAGATTAATCCTCATCTAGTTTGAACTAATCTAAAATAGCCTTTAAAATTCCCTTTTTTATCATGAACGGTAATCCTTTGTAAAATAAAATGGATTTTAGAGGCTATTTCAGAAGAACTATAAAAGTGCACTCTAAAGTTTAGGTCTTTTATATCGCTGTAATTTTTCCCGACAATATCCAGACAATTTAAGAAATGAAATCTCACAATAAGATTTTAAAGATTAAAACATGTCTTCCCTTAAAGAGCGATTCTTTGTAAAATATTTTAATAGTTTCGTGCATTAACTTATATTTTTTTTTGTTCCTTTAAAACATCTTAGCCTAAAAGACCCTAATCTGAAAGAAACGTGTTCAAAAATAGAAGGGGGGTTATTTTGCTTTGCAGCAGAGAAAACAAAAAAATAATTCCAAAGTAGAAAATGTCTTTAAGTTTTATCTTCGGAAATAGTCTTTAGGGTGATTTTGTTTAATGCTTATTCTTACTTTTTCGAAAGTAATGTGTACTGTTTTGTATTAATCTGCTCTTGGTTCTTTAAATCTGATCATTCGGTTATTTAAAGAACTAAAGCTGATCTCTAGAAAAAAAAGTTCTATATTACTAGCAAAAAAAATCTGATGCAACTTCCTTGTAATCGTATTAAATTTCATTGTGATATAACTTCATGGGGAAGATTTTCAATGCATTAATTGAATGTGATAGTACAATAGGAAATTTGATTTGGTAAAGAACCAATTCGAATCCTCCTGGGTCTCACCAATTCTCAAATGAACAGCGTCTATTAACAGAAGGTCATTTGTTTTCTTCCTCTCTGCAACAACTGTGAGACGATGTATTTCTGTTAATTTGACCAGTGAGTTCAGAGTGAAATATCTAAAACGTATTTTATTGATTTCGTTCTTTACTGATCACCGTAGGTCAATACAAAATCTAGAGAAACAGAATGATATTGATGATTTTCATGACACTCTTAAAATTTGACAAGATCAAACACCTAGAAAATTAACGAGATGCCCACCTTCAGTTTACACTTTGTCACGTAGATGTCCCTGGTAATAAAGTTGTAGATAGTCTAACAAATAAAAGTTCTGTTAAGTTCGCGACAACTGATTACTCTATCAGATTTGTAGACATCTTCTTTGAGTAAAAGTGGAGATAGGCAGGTATTAAACCTGCTGTTGTACAAACCCTTCGGTTTATCGAACTTCGGTATGGTAAGAAGAAGCCCAGTGGAGTTTTGGCTTTCATAGGTGGCACATAGATCAAAGTGCCGTTATGTTGATCATGAGTAGACAAGTGAGATGTAGGACTTTTGATTCTGGCCACATGGTTTTTCCGAATCAGAAAAAGTGCAACGCAGTTCTTACGTCTTCCAAACATATTCTAAAATGTCGGAGAAACTGAAAATTATTTGTCTATATCTTCTTCTGGTTCTTGATTTTGCAAGATTACACAGATTTGATCTAGCTATCTCTATATTACGAGGGATTGACAACATCATCAACATAACTTATATCTTGCAATATATTAATAACGGCTGATTTTGTTAACGACCCAAATGTCGTTCATGATCCCACACATTCAGATTAAAAATTCCATATTTGCAGAAAATTATTTTTCTCAATTTTGGGTAAATTTTGACAACTGTCTGTTTGCCTCTTTTATTGCAATTTAGGATAGAACAAGGAATTCATACAACTTTGTAATTGCTATACTATTTTTCAAAGCACACACAGATTTTTACGCTCTCTTGTGCGTAGTGTATGGAAAGTAATGTGACCATCCAAAAATCCGATCAAGATTTTAACGTGTCTTCAATTTTTGGACCTCATGAGGCGAAAATACCATTTATGAAATTACGTTTCTCTGTGTGTATGTGCAAAAAAGTCATGCGGTGTCCAGATCTTTTTATACTTTCGTACATCTTTTCTTTATTCTTGTATTAAGGTACTTATTGTTTTTATCAGCTTTTATCCGGAAAATATCTTGACCGGCTTATTATGGCTTTGGTTTGATTTAAATTGGTATATTATAATATTTGGCCACACTAGGGCCAATGAGACCACAAACTACTTCTTAAAGCCCATTCCAAACAGCTACAAATGTCTACGCTAGCAGTGGAATCCGAACCCGTGTACTCTGGCACAGAATACTAGCACTCTACTATTCGGACATCGTCCAGTTCATTATATTATGGAAAAGTCATTAATGGGATCAATTGTTTTCCTGAAGAGACAATACAAATTCATCAAAACCTTAATCAGTAATTAAACCCAAGACTAAATGATGATTTCTTGGCAAAACCACTATACAATATGGGCTAAATAGCTTATTTTTTCATTGAATTCAGATACTGTATAAAGATAAATTATTAATGACATTTGTAAATGGTTTGGTTTTATGAATATGTAAAATTATATTACCTGTTAGTTTAGCATTTAGTAAAGAGAATAATCGTAATTTGAAGCTGGTATCACTGAAACTTTATTTTACAATCATATAAATATTTTATTCTAGCATTTCATGCATTTCTGGCAAAGGATGCTAGCGAGGATTTTATCCACCTTGTTCCAGTAAGGTTGGCATAGATAAATAGTTTAAAGATATTCCATGGAGTAGAATGTTTTTTTTTATATTTGAAATAAAACAGACACACATACATATTTGTATATAAATACTGAAGAATCTGGAGATTTTTTTAAAGGAGATGGCGGGAATTGGGGCATTCAATTGTCTATATATCCTAGCACATACTTTAAAGCACTCATATTTATTTTTTTTTAGCTTTTTCTGATGAGAATTTTTTTAACTAATTTAATTTATTCTCAAGTACACACAAGTAATACATTTAAGTGCTTTTTTTTATTGTTAGAGTTATGTGTATATAAATACTGAAGAGTCTGAAGACTTTTTTTATGAGAGATGGCGGGAATTGTGGCACTACAATCGTCTATATGTCATAATACAAACTTCAAAGCACTAGTATTTATTTCATTTTTTAGCCTTGTCTGAGGAGGAGAATTTTGTTTTACTAATTTAATTTATTCTCACGTACACACAAGTAATACATTTAAGTGTTTTTCTCTTGATTGTTAGAGTTGTGTATTCTGAAAAGATATATATTTATGGACTGAAAAGTTATTAAAAATGAACTAATTTTAATTAACCAGAATATTAAAACATTAAGGCAATGTATTAGGAGGAAAAAATATATATAATTAGCTCTAGTGTTACTATAGAAATACTTTTTTCTCGTTATATATTTATTACCTCATTTAGCAAGTTGTTTTGATTCCTGTTGTTAGTTTTATGTTAATTTAACATTCAGAAGTAATTACTTTAAACACTGATTTCATGGTAATGCTGAGAGTCCGAATTAAACGAGCAATAAAATTTATGCGTTTGATAAAATTACCTTCCTTTTTACTCTTCTGAAGTGAGAATTTAATTAAGAAGGTAGATGTATCAGTTGTATCTTTTTCAAAGTTAAGAGATCCACAACAAAATGTTTTTCAAACAAATAACGTTTTCCCATCTTAGTTTATAATACAAATGTTTTGCATTAAATATTGTAGCTTATTGTATATAAGCTTTCCCTGCATTTATAATAATATATAATTTCACAATCAGATTTAGGTAATTTGAATTTCAAGGAAAATTTAATTTATTTTGAGTATTCAAAATTTTAATTTTAGTTAGTTCAGCACATCTGCAAATGGATTAAAACAAAGTTAATCTGTGATTAAAGTAAAATTTCTTAAACTTTAACAGAGAAATTAATACTTAAGAATATCACTTGTTCGAATTAATCAGAAGATGTCATATAGTCTTCGAATTAAGAACGTATTCTTAACATGGTTTTGTATAGAATGTCAAAAGCAATTCGAATTATCCAAAATTTCAAATTAAGTGAATTGCAATAAGCTAGGTTCGATTCACGTTTTCAGATTCTATCATGCTCTACCAGAAGTTTAAAAGAACAAGGTATCTTCAATGATGGACTTGAATAAAGTAATTCTTCTAAAGGATTATCCTACACATCACTTAAAAAAAACAGAGTCACGCCAGTCTTGAAACACGTTTCTGGAAGTTAGTTCCGGGGGATTGACAGTTGACTTACCAAATTCCGTTAACCAATTAGCTGTGTTCGGAGTCACGTCAATCCAAAATAAAACTTCGATTCAGATATCCATTTTATTGTGGTTGGCATGAACAGATGACGTCATGTGAAATAAACAATTACTATTCGACATAAAACTTAAAATTGCAGTAAGACGTAATAGAGATGTCATTTATCAGCACGCTTTCTTTATTTTAAAAGAAAAAGCTAGGTTACATTATATAGTATTGAAGTAGTTCTCGTAGAATGTATAGCTATACAAAATGAGTTGATTAAAAATAATCAACTCATTTTGTAAAGCAATGTTCAATTATAACGCATCGGATATTCTGCGAAATTTACAAGTGCTCGACTTGTGAAGGGCCCTTTTTGTGGTATCCAGTTTCGAAGAATACTAGACTCAAATTAACTGGATTTCTTTCTTTATTTTTTCCTATTTATAAATTTTATTGTTTAGACAATTACATTTTTTAGCGATAGCAATTTCAACAGTGAATTTTTATTTTTTTCTTAAATAAAAATGAAATTTTATTAGCTTTGTTGTAACTTTTTCGAATAATTATGCGACCATATTTTTATGACTTTTAGCATGTGCATAACTCATTGAGTGATTGTGGCTACGCACAGAGTGATGGAATTTAAAAAATAAATTTCACAGTTAATTGGTTAAAGCGGCTTTTATTTTACTAACCTTTCTGATCAGGCGTCAGCGAGCGAGTACGTGGTACCGAGTACTAAAAGAGATTTTAAGAAGAGAGAGAGTATGAACAGAATATCACACTGTTTGAGGTGATTAGTTAAAAAATTATGAAACTGTAAAAAATTATTTAATCAAAGAAAACTGAGTGCTCATGACTATTTTTTAAAACGTTTTGTTACCCAAAAAACCAAAAATGTTAACATGGCAAGTAGATAGCGGCAAGTTATTACCACACAAGTAAATTAACCAGCAAAAGGTCGGAGGATAATACGATTGTTGTCTTTGAAATACAAAAGTTCATCTGATAGTTCACTGATATCAAAAAGAACTACTGTCCTTCCCTCGGGACTAACACTGGCACTCAATATGTTCAACAACACGTTATTTTTGCTTAGTTAGAGAACTTGACATTATTAAAATTAGGATAGTTTGGCAGGACATATTGTCACGAAGATTCGAATGAACACACTGTTTAACTTAACAGAAGAATTTATTGAAGCTAAGTAGCAACTCGCAACTTTACAAGATCGAGAAGTTGCCTACAACTAGTGGGTATCAGCTTTTATACCCGAACAGAATATTCGAGAAATAACTAATTTACATATTAAAGAAAGATCTAGAATAATCAAGAACATAAGGAAACAATAAACAACATTTTTAAATTAAAAATCCGTACTTTGGATAAACTTTGGATAAGCATCGAACCCACAAGCTCCGGGTCTGGATCGCGTGCTTTGACCATTCGGCCACTGAGATAGTTGGCTGAGCTTCTTTATGCGGCATTGCTCCTATCTCAAAAAGACAGCGTCTCGCTGCTATTTAGATCTGGAGCGTGTCACAGGTCCCTTGTAAATTTCTTTTGACCTCTCTTCCGGAAGAACGACACCTGGATTTCGTCCATCTTCACTTTCGGTCTGCTTCGTCGGATCATGGTACGGCTTCATACGTAAAACATGGACAACATCTTTTGGTTTTCTTTTTCGGGAGGAAGGATCGAAATCTTGCACTTCATAGGTAACGTCGGATAGACGGCGCAACACTTGATAGGGACCGAAATACCTCCTTAAGAGCTTCTCTGAAAGACCGACCTTTCGGACCGGGGTATAAACCCATACGAGGTCTCCAGGACTATAAGACACCACTCGGTGCTTAGAGTCATAACGTCGACGGTCTTTATCTTGCGCTCTCAGAGTATGCGTTCGAGCCAACTGTCTCGACTCTTCTGCTCTGGAAATGGTCTTGGCTATGTAATCGTTAGTTGCATCATCAGGGCAGAATGGAAACATCGTATCCAGCGTCGTTTCGGCTTCACGTCCATGGACTAGGTAGAACGGTGTGAATCCTGTTGTCTCCTGCTTGGCAGTGTTATAGGCGAACGTCACAAATGGTAGAATTTCGTCCCAGTTTTTCTGTTCGGTGTCAACATACATGGACAGCATATCGGCTAGAGTTTTGTTAAGGCGCTCCGTCAAACCATTTGTCTGGGGATGATACGCAGTCGTCATGCGATGATCGATATTGCACAATTCAACGAGAGCGGAAACAAGTCTGGATTGAAAAACGGCACCACGATCTGTAATAATGACTCGAGGAGCTCCATGTTTTAGAAGAATCTCTTCGAGCAGGAACTTGGCCACTTCTTCGGCTTCAGCAGTTGGTAACGCTTTAGTTATTGCATAGCAGGTACAATAATCGGTGCATACTGCAAACCACTTATTACCATGGGCAGATTTAGGAAATCTCCCAAGCAGATCTATCCCAATTCGATGAAATGGTGCGACAGCAGGAGGGATAGAAACCAGGCGTCCAGGTGGTAGTTGTGTAACTGATATTTTTCCTTTGGCAATCTCGGCAGTGCATGACATATCTAACAACATTTAGGAACATTCCCGGCCAATAAAATCTTTTCCGGATCCTGTCGTACGTTTTTGCAAAGCCCAGATGCCCTGCGGTAGGCGCGTAGTGAAAATGTTTAAGTATGTCTGCACGTAGATGTTTGGGAATGACGGGCAACCATGTCTTTCCAGCTGGATCAAAATTCTTTCTGCGTAGGGCTCCATCAATTAACTCAAATTGCCTTTCGGTGGATGATCCGATCTTCGGAAGGATCATTTTTGCTATGTCTGGATCTTTCTTCTGCTCGACAGCGAGGTCTATACTAGTAGTTACTGCTAAAAATTGATCTTGCGTCTCAGTCTCTTCGTCTACTGGATTCCTCGAGAGAGCGTCGGTATCGTTATGCTTCCTACCCGATTTGTATTTTACTGAAAAATTATGTTCTTGGAGTCGAAGAGCCCACCTTGCCAGTCGGCCTGAGGGATCCTTGAGATTCATAAGCCAGCACAATGAATGGTGATCTGTTAGAACCGTAAAATGTCTTCCAAACAGGTATGGCCGGAATTTATTGATAGCCCATACGACAGCAAGGCATTCCCGTTCTGTAGTAGAATAATTTTTTTCGGCCTTTGTCAGGGTCCTAGAGGCGTAGGCTATGACCTTCTCGACTTCATTCTGAATTTGAATCAGAACTGCTCCAATACCATATCCGCTGGTGTCTGTATGAATTTCTGTAGGGCATCTTTCGTCGAATATCCCCAATACTGGATCAGATGTAAGCGCTTTCTTCAGGTTGTCAAAAGCCTCTACCTCTTTAGAACCCCAATGAAATTTCGCATCGCCTTTCAACAGCACCTGAAGGGGCTCGGAAAGATAGCAAAAGCCTTTACGGAACCTTCTGAAGTAGGAGCAAAGCCCAAGAAAGCTTCGTACGTCATGTAAGTTCTGTGGAGTAGGGAAATTGGTCACGGCTTTCACTTTGTCAGGATCTGGACGGACACCGCTACTGGATACGAGATGGCCTAGGATTTTTACTTCTTGAGCAGCAAAAAGGCACTTCTTGGAGTTAAGTATGAGTCCAGCTTCTTGAATGCATTTCAGAACTGTCCTTAATCGGATAAGGTGGTCTTCGTAACTTTCTGAGAAAACTACTATGTCGTCCAAGTAACATAGGCACATAGTCCATTTAAGATGGCGTAGCAAATTATCCATCATTCTTTCAAAAGTTGCAGGTGCATTGCAAAGTCCAAACGGCATGACTTTAAATTCGTATAACCCTTCTGGAGTAATAAAGGCAGTCATTTCCCGATCCGCTTCATCCACTTCTATCTGCCAGTAACCAGATCGGAGATCCATGGAAGAAAAGAACTTGGCGCCTTTTAAACAGTCTAGAGTATCGTCAATACGGGGAAGAGGATAAACATCCTTCTTCGTTATTCTATTCAGTTTGCGATAGTCCACGCAAAAACGCCAGCTACCATCTTTTTTTCTTATCAGTACCACAGGAGATGACCATGGACTCTCAGATGGCTGGACAATACCTTGGTCAAGCATTTTCTGAAGCTCTTCTCTAATTATGCTTCTTTCAGTCGGTGAAACTCGGTAAGCCCTTTGGTAGATTGGAGCATGGTCACCCGTATTGATCCTGTGTTTCACATTTGTCTTTGCGGCTGTCGACCTGTTAGCTTTTGTAAAGATTCCCGGAAAGGCTTGTAGAAGCTCGATTAATTTGCGTTTTCTTTCGCTGCTCAACTCAGGTGATATCATCTTGGTATAATCTATATTGGAATTCGTCGGGTCCTGTAGAGTACTAGTACTTTTTGTTGTTTCCGCAATCTCGCATATATGTCCTTCATCCAATAGCTCAGCTTCGCCTACGTACATTCCTTTAGGAATAACTTGATCTTTAACTTGCATGTTGGCAATCCAAATTTCACTTCGTCCATTATGGTATAAGGATACCATAGATGGTATGGCAAGGTTTCTTTCGAGCAGCAAGTGTCTATTGCCGTCCACAATTACGCTTATGTTTCTTCCGACATCTAGTCCTGATACTGCTATTCTCGTCGTTGAGCGTGGCTTAAGCCTGTAGTCCTTCGTGGCATACACCTTCCAAGCGTCTAGTGCTTTGGTTTCTTGGCCAGTATCTTCTATCAACAGTTCTCTTCTGCCGCAGTCTATCACAGCTTGAGAAGCTTCCAAAAAGTCCCATCCGAGGATTACGTCGTGACTACAATGCTGTAGGACGATGAATTCAACAAGCAGATCTCGTCTATTTATAACGACACGCAGAACACATTTTCCCAGTGGCTTAACAAAATTGCCATTAGCGACTTTCAGCATAGTGTTCTTGGCGTCAGCGAACATAACTTTCTTTAAGGATCGACGAAACTTATCGGAGACGACAGAAAACGAGGCTCCAAAATCTACCAGAGCACGGATCGGCTGATTATCTACTAGAACATCGAGGTGATTACCCGTCATCCTTGCGGCCGATGGAGGATTCTCATTATATGCGGCCTCACCTCCTCGAAAGGTTGCTCTGCTCAGTTTTCCTCGTTTCTACGGCTTGGAGATTGACCTGATCGACGATATGGCGACGGCGATCGGAAACGACGGGTTGGTGATCGGCCTCTAGTAGGGCTAGGAAAAGAACGGCGTTCGGGGCTCATCGTCAGCATCATTGAAGTTATGTCGGCGGGCTCGATAATCTTCAAAAACGGCTTTCCTCTCACGGCAATAGCGTACGACGTGTCCAGGGCGTCCACAGTGGAAACAAACTGGTCTGTTGTCGGTCGTTCTCCATAGGTCCGTTTTCCTGGGCTGCGGTGCTGATCTCTGGACAGGACTTCTGGCTTTCCTTGTCACAGCGGCTGCATACGTGGGACGTCGTTGGGCGTCTGCAGACTTTGCGACCACTGGCGCCAAAGCTCTTTCGACTTCGTCTTGGATGACGGTCTGTAGAGGCTGGGAATAGGGGTCCGGAAACTCGTCGACTTGATTTACTACTAGATTAATTTCTTCGCGTACAATTCTACGGATAAGAGACACTAAATCGGTCTCGTCCTCCATAGATGCAACTGGTACGACGTTTGGTAGTCTCTCAAATCTTCGGCCAATTCTGTTTTGTCTCATGTCTTTAATGTAGTTACACCACTTGATGAAGTCAGCCGTAGTCTTCACATCTTTCATTAGGAGCACTTGGTACATATCTTCGGCAACGCCTTTCATTAAGTGAGACACTTTCTCGTCGTCGGACATGGAAGGATTGACTTCTTGACAAAGCCCTAATACACTCTGAATGTAGGACTGCGTACTCTCTCCTGCCCTTTGAGCCCTACATTTCAGTTGCTCTTCGGCCTTTTTGGTGTACTTGTGGCGATCGCCCAAAAGTTCATTTAAACCCTTTTTGAATGCGTCCCAGGAGTCCAAGATATCTTCATTATTGATGTACCATTGCTTGGCCGTACCGTCTAGGAAAAAATAGACGTTTGCGAGACACATCATTTCATCCCATTTATTGAACTTGGCCACCCGATCGTATTCCGCAAGCCATTTCCGAGGGTCGTCTCCAGGCTCCCCACGGAAGATTGATGGGTTTCTTAGGGGCGAGTAGGTAGGAGTTAACAAGGCAGGCTTCGTATCTTCGGGCATTATCTGCTTCTTTCTTTTTTATGGATAGTAAAGACCAAATTCCGGAGGTAATCCTCTTAAACGGAGACTTTTGCGAACACTGTCAGAGTTATCCACAATGGCGAAATCGGTACCCGGCGCCTCCACCAAATTTGTCACGAAGATTCGAATGAACACACTGTTTAAGTTAACAGAAGAATTTATTGAAGCTAAGTAGCAACTCGCAACTTTATAAGATCGAGAAGTTGCCTACAACTAGTGGGTATCAGCTTTTATACCCGAACAGAATATTCGAGAAATAACTAATTTACATATTAAAAAAAGATCTAGAATAATCAAGAACATAAGGAAACAATAAACAACATTTTTAAATTAAAAATCCGTACTTTGGATAAACTGCCATGTCAAGCATCGAACCCACAAGCTCCGGGTCTGGATCGCGTGCTTTGACCATTCGGCCACTGAGATAGTTGGCTAAGCTTCTTTATGCGGCAATATAATTTGTATGTTTAATTACAGTACACATTCCATACAGCGGTGCTATGAACAACTACATCACAGAATATCTCAACTATTGACCTGACTGAATTTGAATACACGATTACGCGATACGCAGCTTAAACTGGACTCTCGGTGCGGCAACCGTGACTGACTTTCACTCGTCAGAGAATTACCCGCTTTGTTACGATGATCTGGCTAATGTAACGCGTGCAGTTCTATCTGTAGCAAGATCCTTCTTGCACGCTTATCTTTATTAGATATTTGTTAAATTTATAGTTCATAGTGTCGCCCTTTTTTCCTAATGATGACGTGTATCTAGTTGTCGGAGATGGTGTATAATATTATAATTTTGATCGTACATTAAATTCCGCAATAACCCACGAGAAATAAAACAAATGTAATCAAGTATGGTCAACATATAATACGTTTTTATTTAGTAAAAAGTAGCATTTTTCGTGATTAAAATTAAATTGATATGACAGTAACTGTTTACAATGCTATCTGACTAATATGTGTAGTCAAGTAAAATTGCTCCATTTTTCGGGGAAGATATTTTTAAACAATTTTAAAGAACCATAAAGCAATTAAAGCAATTTTACCATTAAAAGTCGTAGTATCATTCAGAGTCGTACTTAACTTTTATGACATAATATTTATTGGGTTACCGACCATGTATTTGTTAACATGATCAATGCCAAAGCATAAAAACGATATATCCAGACTCTAAATAGTTTAAAATGATCGCTGGTGGAACAAATTTAATAAACTTATCTTGAATTTGCAAGATGAAATGATTAGTCATTGATCTTCACATAGTATGATGTTCAAAATTCCATTGCTAATATTCCAAATTTCAGTTTACATGAACGCTTTTTATTGTCTACTTCAGATCACTACAAACGTCTCGTCTGACATATTCAATGTGACCAATGTTATTGAGTTGCTTGCAAACAATTCGTCCTAAACATTATTGTCCTGTAATGGTTAAGACTTTTGAACCCAAAAATAACTGTCTTTCTGATGGCGCGTAAAATAGTTTTTTTGGTAATAAAACTGGTACTGGTTATTAAGCAATTTTTCCTATACTTTGAAATCCGGACGATGACCGAATAGTAGGGTGCAGCTTTCTGTATGAGAGACTGAAGGTTCGAATACCAACTCTGTTTTGAGAGTTTCTAACCGTTGGGAATCGGTAGGTTCAGGTCTCGTTAGATTTCGTGAAACTAATAGTAGACCGTAGCGTTCCAAACGGAATCAAATCTCGTATTTTTGGTACTTGTATACTTTTCCCGTACTTCTCACAATATGGATTATGAATACTAATCCAGTTTCAGTATTTAGGATTATTCAGCATCCAATCTTCCTGCATTTCAACAAGTCTTATTCGCAAACTTGTTCAGTTTTTTCTTCTATGACAGTATTAAACCATATTCATATTTCAACAATTCTCCACATTACAGGAAGTTCACAGAATCATACTACAATACACCTGTATTATAATGGGTTTAAGTGTTGAATTTGACAGATATAGTTAATATGTGCTCGCTATTTTACCTTCATTTACAAGTAATTTTAAAACGTTTTGCCAAAATTCACATTTTTTTGTATTTTAAGAATGCTGTTGACCATAAGATGTATAGTAACTTGCAATTATAGTGTGCTGAAACTTAAGATGTATAGTGAGTAATATTTACTTCGGTAGTGAAAGTTTATCGGTGGCAATAATATAACTTCATTTCCTCTAGAGATTTCACGTTTCCATACTTATTTTCAGCTGAAATTCTAAGAACTTTTCGTTGAATTCGTTGTTTTAAAGACATTTTTTCTTATATATCCAATATAATAAATATTATAATAAACTTTATCATAGATAAAATAGGCAAAAAAACTAGGTCAGATTAGTTGCAATTCTGACGGCATCTAAAAGAGGAGGGGAAATGAGGTAAAGTGACCATTTGATTGGAAAAGGAAAAGGAAGATTAAAATGTAGACTCATGTCTGCCATTAAATGCAACACAAATAAATACGGAGTATAAGTTTTAATGATGCTTAACGTAAGATATATACTAGTGCAAAAAAATAAAAAGAGCAAGATAATTTCATAGAAAAGTTGACAAATATAGCTGTTATGTTGAAACATATTACTATTATTTATTAAAATAACTATTTAGTTCTGAGAGAAAGTAAAATATTTGTGCTATCATTTGGTAATAAGTCGTCAGAAGTATTGCATAAAATAAAAAAGATACTTTACTCAGAAATATACTTGTATTTCTGAGTTAGAAAAAGTTACATTATTAAAAGGAGTTAACTTAGTGGCTGAGAAAACAGACGGAAATTGAAACAGCAAAACATTTTATACAAGATCCATGTACGGAACTAAAATATCGTATTCTCCCATATTTCTTTGAGTTTCATTCTTCATTTAGTTTGCAAAATACAGAGATTATGTTAGCTTTATCAATTTATCTTATCGACTGTATAAGGTGTTAATTTTCGATCTCCTTAGGAGGGTAGCTCTCTATCCAGTCAGTTCACTCACATTGAAAATGCATCTCGTTCGTTGTTAGGAAACATATTTTTGATATCAGTCTCTATTTTTTCATACTTACGTTGAAAATATTGCTTCATTTATGTCTAGTTCTAAACGTATTCCTTTATGTTCGATCTGTGATTATTAACGTTATCTTTACAGCTAAAGAAAAATTCGTCATATTAGATTACTTGATAAAAAACTTTAACCTTATTTTTTTAAATTCAGTTTTTACATGTAAAATGTTAGTTTTCTGTTAATATTTTATGCGGTAAAGCCATATTTCCTACTAAATGATGAATTGTCTCCTATGCTTACTTTCTCCTATTCTCTGGGGAAAACTAAAACCAGCTGTTCAAAAGTGTTAAACTTATATCATGGTCAAGAAATTGTATCACTATCTATTGAAAAAACAAGTCCTCACCAAAGATAAAATTAAGCTCTGAATTTAAAAATATTTAATATACGTGACAATCAATACGATGCATTCGAACCTTTAGTAGGTGAAATCCTATAAGTATATATGTCCGTGTTAGCGATATTCGAAGTGGTCAAAACAGTAGGTTACAAGGCTTAAATTTCTGGAGCTACGTTTGCTATAAAGAAAATTAATAGTGTTCGGAAATTCTTATACATGTCGCTAGAAATTCTGCAGTCTAGCTACAAATCCTAACGTGAAGGTAAATCAAGTTCCAGTAGAAAATTGTTACTGCCCATGATTAGAGTTAAAAGGAATTTACAGAATTTACATGTATAAGCAGAACATTTTAATCATAGCAACAATTCTCAAGTTTTTTGTCACAAATGTTAGTTTCAATCGCTGTTTACAGTGTTGAGACAACTACAAACTTGGCTTATTGTAAGTGTAAGACGGTTATATTGTTTAATGAATCTACTGCCCTGAGTTTCAACTCACGTGGGGCTATGACATACGGTGTCAGTTTCAACTTTCAAAATCAAGCCCTAGGGTGCGAAGCATATGTCCCTGTGAAGGGGTCAACATTACACGGAATTTCCGGTGTTTAATCCCAAAAATTGTTTGGTCCTCAGTTTGTTTATCCACTGAAGGGATAAAAGCTGAGTCACTTTTGCTCAACCCAAGCATCTAACCTCAGACCTCTGTCTCTGGAACCCTAAGTACTACCCCAATGCCACTACTTCAGACTAATAATTTTTCTTTCTCCCCACCACAGGTTAAGTGCACATTTAGAGCACACTTCTCAAGAGTATGATTATTTTTGGTCTCCTTTCAGCTTTCAAGCAGGGAAATATGTCTGTCATGGTTTCAACTGGCCAATCATGAGACTGAAAGGAAAGATCATTGAGAAAAAGAATAGAAAACTTTTAGCTGACTAGGTCCATGCTATGATGCAAACTTTGGGTTCTGGAGGAGAAACAACTTTCCAGGATGATAATTCTTATATGGAGCCAAGAGATCAAGCCATGGTGCTGGACTCCATGGCTTGATATATCGGAAAATGAAATGAGAACCTACCTTGTCCTGCACAGTTTTCCGACTTCAATATAATAGAACAGTCAGTGTTATATTTAGAGCTTACAATCCAGAGTCATCATCTACTGGTGTCTCTCCCAGAAATCTCAGAATATCTCAATGAAGAATGGCACAATAGCCTTCTAAACACTATTCAGAACTTGTATGATTCGATTTCTATGTGAATTCAAAACGCATTATATGTCAAAGGCAATCCTTGCCGTATCAGTAAAAAATACCTTATACATATAGAATGTTTCCATTATTTTGATAACCACCTGTATGTGTAAAACCTTAAAAATTATATTTTTAAAATATTGTGATCTTACTGTTTTATATCTTACTGTTTAAAATTATAAATTTTTCTCTAAAATACATTTTAAAACGTAAGTATTTTGTGAAGAATATTATTAACAATGCTTAAGGTAAAATATATTTTCTATCATTTATTAAAAAGAAATTGAACCACAGTAGTAGAATCATGCTGGGTTTGAAATTAAAGTCAGTCCAACACGGCAAATTAGGTAGACGATTGACTTTGGGATGTTCTAAAGGAAGAAAACTGTCAATAACTAGTTGTCCTACTTTTGGCGCAACACAGCTTCAACCCGCCTTGGTATGGATGCCACAAGTCCTTGGTAGATGGCCAGAGACAGATATACCAGATGTTTAAGCAACGGTCCGCAAAGGCAAATCCAAGATATTGCGAATTAGTGGTCTTTGAACTCTGAGCTACCGTCCCATGACATCCAAATGTGCTCTATCGGATTGAGATCCGGTGCGTTATGCGGCCAGAATATTAACTGGAATTTGCATCATGTTCCTGGAACCACTCCAACACAATTTTAGCCTTGTGACTCGGGGCGTTGCCCTGTTGGAACATTCCATTTCCAGCTGAAAAAACAGAGGCAATCTAAGTTTGCAACTGGTACGCAATGATGTTCAGATACTTTGTAGCATTCATGGTATAATCTACCACAACCACGGGTCCCAGAGATGCCCAAGCAAACGGCCCTCAAAGCATAATACCGCCACCACCGGCCTGTGTATGACCTACTGTACATTCAAGGAGCAACTGTCCGCCTGGAAGACGGTGTGTCTTGACACGGCCATCTGCGTGATGAATGACAAACTGTGATGCGTCTGACCAGGCAACTCTCTCCCACTGATCCATGGACCAGTCGCGATGTTACCCGGCCCAGCGTAGGTGCACTTGGCGATGACCCTTGGTCAGCAAAGGAACATGAGTGGGACGTTTGCTGCGTAGCCCCATATTCTTTGCAAGAGTACAGTTGTGAGTCTAATGAAATCAATTGGTCTAATGAAGAAGACGAAAAACTGATAAAATTAAATACATTTGATTATCATTCTGGGCCCGTTCATGATTTATCTGTGGATTCGACTCCATTGAGTTTTCTTCGGCTCTTTCTTTCTTATGAAATAATGGACACAATACCAATCAATACTAACAAGTATGCAGAATTGTGTTCAAAAGAGAGATGTGCAGATAAAGAATGGTTTCCCGTTAATAACATGACCTGTGGGCATTTTTTGCTGTACTGCGTATCATGAGCGTAAATAATGTTCCCAGAATATCTGAATATTGGTCATCCAATCCCATTTTATTAAATGAAATGGTTGAAAAAAATATCAGCCTCAACAGATTTTAAAAAATCAAACATTATTTTTCATGTATCAGATAAAGCAGCTGAAAAAAAGAGAGAAGACTTCGACTTTATTTAAACTCAAAAGTTAGAGCCACTTATTAGTCATATGAAAGAAAGATGTGTTAAACATTTTCATGCATATAAAGCTGTGTCAATCGATGAAGCTATTGTAAAGTTTAAAGGCCGATGAGGTATTGTCCATTATATGCCTCTAAAGCCAGATAAAAGAGGATTAAAATTATGGATGATGTGCACGTCTCATATGAGCTATACATTAAATTATGATTTGTACAGTGGAAATGTGTATCTGCAAATGCGTTTGAGCAAAGCGTGTTTTACATAAGAGCACAAACAATTTTAACTAACGCAATGATGAAAAAACGTGTGTATTTTCCTTGCTCTAATCTGAGGGTTTTGCTAAAACAAAAGAAATTCTTTTCAAAAACAATTTAATTCTTTAAATCATAAAAAACCCTCTATGTAACAAAATAAATTATATACAGCTGGCATAAATTGATAAATAATTTAAAATGTTGAAGAGTCGTAGCTAGGATTTAATTTTGAAGGGTAGGAGGTTGGGCTTAAACAGAATTCCAAACTGAGGTTTGTTTGAATCCCCTCCCCAGCCAAATCTCATTATTTTTTAAACGAAAATCTTCAAATATACTAAAATTTCAGAGAAATAAAATATTAGTACTTAATATTAATTACAATAAAAATTATTGAAAATTATATATATATATATATATATATATATATATATATATATATATATATATATATATATATATATATATATATATATTTATATTATATATAATAAAGTCCTTGTACAATTTTGGTTTACATGTTTCAGTAATAGTAGACGTATAAAACAAATTTAGAACAAAAATAATAAAATTTAAAAAAATTAGGCACGTAAAAATTTAAACAATAGGACCAGGTATCATTAGCTCTTGTGAGTAAAACAGTGCACCATAGTGCTCTAAAATAAAATCTAAGCCATACCTGTAAATAGTGGCCAAAGATTTTTTTCCTAATTTTAAATGCCTTGTATACATAAAATTGTGTTAACGAATTAAGATTGTTGATCAGTAGACGTGAATTGAATATGAAATCTGAAACAAGTTATTCGATTTTAGCATTAAAGAAACTCTGAAGCAGATTGTTGTATTTCAAGATTTAAGTTAGCCTATTATTGTACCAGTTTGGTGAATTGTTTTAAAAGTATGTTTAACCCATTAATTCTCGTGTCATTTCAGCTTAATATATATATGAGTATTTCAAATCTAAGTTGATATGAATTGCAATGACTAAATCATAGATGAAATTTAAATAACTTTGAATAATGCAGCCTGTCATTATTTGTTATTGACTGCCATTTTAAATGTCATAGGCCATTTATAAAAGAAAAAAATTTCGTCACTTCGAACGTCTGAAGCTTTATGATAGTTAAATATCTTTGTTATGATTTTAGTCAATTTGGCACCCCATGGAAAAGTAAAATTTTATTTAAATCTCGAAAAATAATAAAAGGTTGAAACATACGACAAAAGTATAAATAATAGGAGATACTCGAAAGTTTGGTGAACTGTGTAAATCTATCTTTGTTGAAAAGGAACATTCCATACAAAAAATATAAAAATATTCGTTAGCTGTTCCACAAAAGACACTAGCCCTTAATTAGACAACTTATTGCTGAAAATATTTTCTAGTATTAATTTTATTTTACTTAAATTCACAGTGATTAAATTGTTATAGGCATAAATTTTCTTTATACTAAAACATTTCTTCGTAAATTAATCTTGATTTAATTTACTTAATTGGTATTTTTATCTTATTATTTATTTACTGAAAATATTAAAATTTTTTTTTTTCAAATAAATAAAAGCCAATTTCAATTAAAGTCAAAATCTCTTTTTAAGCAAAAAAATTGTTTGTAGGAATATGTTTTTCTTTCAATGTTTACCTTTTTCGTTTTAAGTTAAGGTAGGTGAACATTTTATAAACAATTTAATAAATTTTCGAGCACCAGCTATAATTTATAATTTTATCATTTGAATCAATATTTTGAATCATCAATCAAACTGTCGAGCATGGCACAGAAATTAATTTTTTAACAGGTACATGGAATGAACTCGTGACAAATAGTTTTATCTCTTATAAAGCTTCAGCGCCTTTATGCGATAACAAATAAATCTTTCACTACGAAGTTTTTTAAATAAATGTTATCCTATGATTCTTATATTGACAAGCAATCACTAAAGCGATATTCAAAGGCTGTTATATTTAACGTGCTTTCCTATTTATTTAAGAGTAATACAGTCCTAATTGTTTTACACTATATACAGTCTGAAATAACTTAGTGTATAATAACTTATGATATTCATTAACATATATTTGACAGTAATGACTGGGGCATTTATGAGTTAACACTAGATTTACGGACTAAGCCAATTTGACTCATTAAAAATTTGATCAATATATATATATATATATATATATATATATATATATATGTAATATTAAAATCCCTTATTTACGTAGTTTAATATTAATTTAATAACTTTTGTTCTTAAAGGGAGTTCGGGGTTTGCGCGGTAATTCTGATTTTTCCTTCCAGACACGCTATAGACTTAGTTCAGCTTCTGTCTGGAATACTTTAGCCAAAAGTTAGCGAGTTCTCTTTAAACATGGGTATTTTGTTTCACGTGATCAATTGTGCTTAGGGATTATTCGTAGTCTTTTACCTCAGGAATCCCTACTTGAAAAGTGTATGTGCGGGATCTCGTTGTCTGTTTGCACGAAGTTGTAAAGCTGTCTGCCTGTTGTACGGATTTCATGTTTATTACTAGAAATAAACTGTGTTGTGATTTTGAATGAGTCTCGCTCACATTACACACACACACACACACATATATATATATATATATATATATATATATATATATATATACATATACATATACATATACATATACATATACATATATACATATACATATACATATATATATATATATATATATATATATATATATATATATATATATATATATATATATATATATATATAATCACTTTTCAAAAACATACGTTGGTTTTTATTTAAGTAATAAAATATATGTAAACTTTCATCCCTCTTCCCCGCAGACCCCTTCATTTCGCATTATCAAAAGTGGTATATATATTTTCATGGTTGTGAGCCAATTTGACTCATAGAATGGTTTAACAATTAATCGCATAACATGAAATTTATTGGTCCTATCAGGCCTGGGCAACAGTCAAGTCGCACGTGATTTGTTTCTCTTCTCATTTGGCATTCCTCACATACAATATTTGTGTGTATGTGGGAGCCATTGTCACTTGTTTTCGCTACTATCAATGCTTGGATTCTGTATAAAGAGACGACTCAAGTAAATATTTCACGAAAAGATTTTATTTTCCATTTGGTTGAAGAGCTAAGGAGTAAATCTAGAGAAGAAGTCGAGAACACTTCCATTCCAGTGACAGAAATTCATGCTACTTTCCCTCGGAAGAATTGTCAAGTTCAACAATCATGCAAAAGAAACAGATGTAGAAACCATTGTGCTAAATGTAATAGAAATGTTTGCGGAAAATGGGTTTCAAAAACAGATTTTATATGTAAAAATGTTTTCCATGAATATTTTGATAATAAACTTATTATTTAATTTAATTTAGAATTTTTTTTTGCAAAAAACTTCAATTTTCTTGTATGAGTCAATTTGGCTCACTAAAAATAGGTGTATGATCAACATCCGTAAATCTAGAGTTAAAGAATATTCCTTCTAAATAGCATTTTCTTTAGTAATGTATGGTAAACCATCTGGAATGCATAATTAGAATTAATGCATTATATATTTATCTTAAAAAAGACTAAAGTTATACTCTTAAAGACTGCCTTTATGAATTTTACACTTATTATATGTTCAATGATTAAAAAATATAACAAACAACTTTCATTAATAAACGTAATCATAAATCTATTTCATAATAGACAGCATATTAGTATCTATGAATAGATAGATATGTAATACTTCCTAAAAATTCCAGTTAAATAATGTTTGTCATCTGCTCTAACTTTTTTATTCAATGCAATTCAATTAACAGTAAATTAGACACCGTTTCACAATAGAGTTTGTTAGTTTATAACTGTTCTTTTGATAACAGTTTTTAGTTAAAAGACAAGTTAGCAGACAACTGTAGACAACAAATAATCCATAAAATTAAAATATTACAGAATAATAAATGAACGAATAACAGTAAAAAAAAGTTTGCATTCGTTCTTATATCAATAATATTGTCTTTAAATGTTTCAATATTTTCCAATAGATAGTATCTATAATAAACATTTCATTTAAATCAATTTGGAACTATTTTCTTTGCAAAAAAACTTCAATTTTCTTGTTTAAGTCAAATTGGCTCACTTCAGTAAAAATAGGTATATGATCAACATCCGTAAATCTAGTGTTAAGCAAGTATGGTAAGACATCTTCGGTTTGTGTGCGGTGGCAACATTACAGCGGTACACTTTCAATTCAAAATCTTATAGAAATCAGATACGAATATATTTGAATTGTGTTGCATTTAAATAATTTTTAGTTAAAAATAGATTCAACAAAAGTTTTAAGAATGCAAAATTTTAAAGGTCTATATATTGGGATCTTTGTTACAGAAGATCACATACATTTTAAATTTTTTGATATAGTCTGACACAGATACTGAATAAGAGTATCCGGGACCAATAAAGTTTTCATGTTGAAAATAAATTCTTTCCCAAGACTTAAAATCAATATTTCAATATATTTTCTTTATATATGAAATGTGCCTTTAAGATATTCTGGAATTTCTAAAGGTTTCGAAGCAAGGTGTGAATTTTTAATATACATTCTCGAAAGGGATTTCTTTTATTACGAAGAAGCGAAAAGATTCATTTTATGTGGGGCTGTAAAAATATTTACATATTTTAAACCCATTTCAATATGTAACCATTGGTATGACATTGTATTTTGTCTTATATTCTTAGAATAAATAGAGACGCCGAAAAACTTATCACAAATTATCCTCTCCCATGTTTGTTAGTGGCAACTTTATGACTCCCCTTGTTTATTTGTTAAAGGAAGAGAATAGATTTGAAATATTAACTTATTTTCTTTGTAACAAGTCTGCTTGGAAAATTAATACATTATTTGTGGTTCAACTGGACAAACATTCGGTTACAGTTATTCCTTTGCTACTCAAAAGCCTGTGAGGTAGAGACTGATTACTTAAAATGATTCCGAAAGATTACAAAAACCCATCCCATTAGTAGGATTCAAACCCAAACGTCGTCTAAGAGCAAAGCCCAAGCTTCTAAACCACTGTTTGGTGAATATGTGCATACAAGAATGGTTAAAACTTAGAGTAAAGAACTATTAAGTAGTTATTCCAAAAATATGATAAAAGTAATTGATCTATGGGCATACCTTTTACACATAATAGGGCTAACTATTGTATAGTTCTACAAATTGTATATTTTGAAGACTTATAATGTTAATGTTATACACTTTTGGCTATCAAACACAAGGGCTCACCAGAGAAACGAACATGCTTGGAGAGTTATTCTTTTGTTGTAAAGATGGAGGTATAGTTTCGTGAATAGGATATATTTAAAAGCAAAATAGTATGCTAATTAAAATCAAAATATTAGGCCAATTATCCCAGGGCCCTATATAAATTACCCATGGAACTGAGTTTTGTTTTGTAAGACTCGCCAATTGTGAGCTTGGCAAATATTTTTTTTATATACATATAATGCAAATAATTGATTTGTGTTAGAAACTACATTTTTAATGAGTATTTTGTAATAAAAGGGTATTTTATTTCAATTGTTTAAGTTGTACTATTCTGAAGTATTTTCTTTATGTTTGTTTATTGTGCAATTCAAGTGAATTAATTATTTTTATAATAGATATTCATTTTAAGTTTTTTTATATTATGTATGAAACCCTTTGGGTGGGTTTCACGGCGTAGAGAATGTTGAGTTTTGTTTTGTAAAAACCGCCAATAATGGGCTTGGTGCCATTTCTGGCAGCTTACTGTAAAACCTCTGCTATAAGAATAGTTGTTTTTTATGTCTGTAAGATATAGTGTGTAAACTGAGAGATGTGTTCTACCATTTGCTTCGAGAGGCGACTGACTATTTGTCTGAGGATAAAAGTTTGATTTAAAAGCTCGAGTCCATCACTTATTTTGTTATAATCATTACTAATTAAAATCAAGCGACCAAGTCTCTTAACATGGGAACCTCCTCAAGTTACAAACGGCCACAGTTCTTGACCTTTTGGTCTTACGTCACCTATTTTCATTGCATTTTAATGTGTCACTCATCAACTTGTTCATTTGTGTTTATTGCTATAAGTCTTTTGGAGTTCGTCAATCAATTCATTCCTTCTGCCTTCACAAATATCCAATATAGTCACCACCTGCTACAGAGATCTTTACTTTATCCCTAAGACAATAAAGCCCCCAAGAATCGAGTCCATGTGGGAAAAGTAGACCGTTAATTATATCGTAGCATTCCTATCTAACTATAATATTTTTTACACTCTTTTTCTAAAGTATTTTGGGTGTAATAATCCTTTGAAAAATGGAACATTATCTAGCTATTAAAACTCACTCTAGACAATTATCTGGAATAATTACAAATCGTAAAGGGAAATTTTGCCCATTAAACCCCTGTAATCCCTCTAAAATCTATTCAACTTTATGTATTCCGTATGAAATTACACTTTTACAATTTTCAAATTACAGTTTTTAATGGTTGCTTTTGTTACTTTATGTATTCTTAAATTTATACAAGGGTTGGAACTTTAATAGTGGCAGTTATTTATTTACATGGAATACAAATTACATTCATGTCACTATGATTTACAATCTTTCAAAATAGTCACCAGTATTGTATATAATCCGTTTCCAGGGATGTGGAAGTCGCAGATCACCTGTAGAAGCGCCTGTTCTGTCGATAATTCGAATAGACCGGTCTAATGTCGCAAGAATCTCTGGAACAATTCTGAAGTGAACGCCTCAAAGTGGTTCTTTTATCTCAGGAATTAAGTAAGGGCTTAGAATGTGCAGCACAGTCCTATGTGCAAATCCTGTCTGTTGGCCCAGCTCATGAATCGTTTGTCGTCAATCACTGTCCATTAGTGCAGCAACAGCCTACGCTTTTGCTTCTCTGACCCTAAGACGACTTGGCGATGCATGTCTGCCCCATTTTGGCGTCCTTCATGGAAGGATTTTGCTCACCTTGCTACAATTCCGTAAGGCAATGCTAATTCCCCAAAGGCCCTTTTGAAGCCCTAGATGACATCGCCGTGCTGTACGACATATAGCACATTCAATTTTAAACCAACTTCATTGTTTTTGTTTTGATAACATCCTGACAACACTTACTTTAGACCGCAAACTAATATGATGATCTGTTCTTCCAGTCACTAACCGTGCGCGTGACGTAGCAAGGAAGATTCTTTTTGCTGAGAGGTAAGGTAGGTATTTAGCTTACGTGTGGTATACGCGACATTCTTTCATTTTGTTGCGTAGAGGTTTTACAGCAGTGTTGCTACAATTAAGTTCCAAACCTTGCATTATCATGTGTATAAATGATAAGTAAATTTTAAGCGTTAACAGATTTTTTATTCCAAACAAAATGTGGGATTTTCTGAGATTTGGATACAATTCGTTAAAATTATAATAAGAAAATTATATCATAAAAAGGTCATAGAATACGAAAACGAGTTTTGTTTCCGAAATTTCAGAAATCTTTTTTTTTTTATTTGAGATTTACATTAGTTTTAATATATATCCTTTTGAATGATAAAATAATTATTGAAATATAGCTTATTACATTGAGTAATAGAAAATCTAATCACTTAACAGATAAAACATATTGAAAAATTTCTAGAAAGATTAATAAAATAGTTATAAGGCTAATATAAATGATATATATTATTAAAATTTTTATTTCGATTAATGGGTAAAAGAGTGCAATAAGATGTGATAAATTAATGATAATAAATAAATGATTTAACTGAAACTGTAATAAGTTAATAATCTCTATTAATTGTATGAAACTATTGTTTATGCGGTAAACATCTATGGGTGTTTTATGCTTTTATTTAATTATAAATGTAATTAAGGTGTTAATTATTAAATAATCCTTACTCTGAAAATAACTTTTAGGGAATGATTTTTATGTTTTCTTCAGCAAATATCTTCTGCAAAATGTCATGTAATAATTAAACTGTAAAGCGGGTTTCAAAATAGAATTAGCGTGGAAATGTGATTTTCTTCTTCATGTCTTGACAAAATTTAAATTTGAATAGCCATCTAAAGGGGGGGGGATAAGTCAGTAAATGCAGCTAAAATGCCATTCTTCTTAATGTGTTGCTCGCACTTAAGACTCATTAATAAAGCTACTTTAGAGAAAACTTTATTTCTTTTCACAGATGGTATTGACTTTCAGAAGAAGAACGTACGCCTACGTATAACAGGATATTTTATAAAAGAATAAAGGCCTCGGGAAAATAGTCTTTGATTATTCACTTCAATTTTAAAAGTATATGTTACGCAGGCGAAGATTGCATTTTTTTTTCAAATCTAAAATTGATGCCTCTTTTTATCTTATAATAAATAGAAAAAAAGAAAAGAAAATTTGTAAACAGAATATTTCCTATTGTCGATTTAAAATTTAAAATTATAATAAAAAAGGGATATTTTTATCTATAAAAAGATTAAAAACACTGATCTGTAGAATTGCATTTCTTATTAGGGCTAATGTGATTAGCAAGTAATATCCATTAAGCGTTTCGATTATGTTCTATAGAGGTCTTTATGATCTAATACTTTCAATTTCAGAAAAGGTAAACTAATGAGCCTTTGAAATCCAAGTAAATTTCAGTATTTTTGTGCATTCAGTTGTCTTATTTATAGTTGGGACAGAATATTTTGATTCAATTCAATTGTTTGATCAGTTTCTTTTAAAAATTATGAACCACATTTGATGCTCTTTGATGAACTGTGTTACATAAAAAGTAATAATACATTTGAAGAACTTGATTTTTTTTCACAAATTAGCAGTTTTAGTTTCCTTTGGAGCAAAAAAATAATATAGAAGTCTCTTTCACAAGCAGACACTTAACATCTATCTGACTTCCTGTCACGTAGTGTAGCAGTATTTGATTTGTGTTATGACTACACCAACTACTGTTGTGTGATTCTATTTCTTTAAAAATAGAATCTCACAACAGTACTTGTAATAGTAGTAATAGTAGTTTATTTAAAATTATAATAAAAAAGGGCTATTTTATTTATAAAAAGATTAAAAAACACTGATCTGCAGAACTGTATTTCTTATTAGGCCTTCTCGAGAGTGTGATCAGCAAGAAATATCCATTAAGCGTTTCGATTATATTCTATAGAGTTCCTTTATGTTATAATGCTTTCAATTTCAGCAAAATTTAAGCCAATGAGCCTGTGAAATCTAAGTAATTTCAATATGTTTGTGCATTCAGTTGTCTTATTTATAGTTGGGACAGAAAATTCAGATTTAGTTCAATAGTTTGATCAGTTTCTTTTAAAATTATTTACCACATTTGATGTTCTTTGATGAACCGTGTTACATAAAAAGTAATAATACATTTGAAGAACTTGGTTTTATATTCACAAATGAGCAGTGGTAGTTTTCTTTGGAGTAAAAAAATAATGTAGAAGTATCTTTCTCAAGCAAACACTTAACATCTCTTTGACTTCATGTCACGTAGTGTAGCACTATTTGATTTTGCTTGGTGACTACACCAACTACTGTTGTCAGACATTAGTTATTTTTATAATAATGTATTCATACTAACTTAATACGTTTGTGTATTAAATTCCATTTAATTCTGAGGATTTTTTCTTTTATGTTTCATATTTCAAATTAACCCTTAATTTGACAAGATGTTTTTTTAAATATCTTTTCATTTTAATTTCTGTTATTTTCCCATGTCTGTACAGACATTAGGATCTCTGTAAAATAAACAAAAAAAATATATCATTTTCCATTTTTGAGATAATGTCCGCTGTGGCGAACACTGAAAATTATGTTATATACTAGTTATAAATATACATGACCGGTGTAGCGAACTTAGCCAAATTAAGGATTAACAAGTTGTAAAAATAATATTACGTTGGCCTAGTGTTTGAGAAAGAAGAAATTAAAACTTATTAAAAAAATACATGGACAAATATGTCTTGATTAAATAATTTTATGTATTAAATGCCTAAGGAATACAACTGGAATACAACTTATCATTTGTAGATATCGAAGACTCCTCTGGATTCGGCGTCGGTCTGGCAAATATGGCGAAGCTTTTCCCTTTTCTCGTGTAGCTCCAAAAAATGTCTATCCCGCAATCAGCGGATACCAGCAGCGTTCAACCTCTTCTCTTCTATGGTAACAAACTTGTCCTCTAAAAAATCCTTCTGGAGAAAAATAGGGGTCCTTTCCCGAACGGAGGGGTCAGAATCCCGAACAACTGGCCCTTCTATTAGATGGGAGAAATCTGAAGTTTTTCCTAGTTCAAACTGGTCCTGTTATGTATGTCACTGTAACGGTTTACGGGAAGAGGCAAAAGAAATCTGAACCGAATGTTTCTATTCCGACAGTAAGGTTTTACCTTGTAGGAATAAGAATCATCATCATCTTGTTTCTCAGGCTTTGCTCTCTGTAAATGGGGCCCGAATAGGACCTGCAAAGAGGAGGGTTAAAGAGATATAATTATTGAAAAATATTATCTCTGCGTTCTTAAGAATAAAAATCCCAACTGACTTATATTTCAAATGCTTAATTTACATACAAAGCATTTTCAGTTCTTTTATCCAATTCTAGTAATATATATGTCTTCACTAAGGAAAAGTACATTTTAAAAAATTTAACTGAAAAACATGACATACACAATGTTGCCTAGTGAATTCTCCATCAGATTATGCAGTATGCTTAGCATACGAATGTCGCCGTTTAAGATTTTACAATAGACCAATAGAAGGCGCTAATGAAATTAATCTTCAGGATATTTGTAAAATTCACATTTTCTTATCTTGTAATCAGTGGCATCTCTTAGAAATCGTATTTTATGTACAGTGAATGTGTGAAAGAAGCAAGTGAGGGAAAAAGTGGTGATAACTAATGAAGGCTTCCGTTAGATAATTTTTTATGATTTTAAGGAAGGAGTCGTTTGACAAGAATGCCCTATATAATAATAGCCTAAGTTGTCTGTCAGCGAATTTATGAAGTGGTTGGACCTGGAATGGGTAGAGGCATCCATATTGTATTTTTGATGAGTTAGGGTTAGCAAAATTCCAATCGAGTTCGAAAACGTTCGAAATCCACCCTTCCCCCCTTTTCGAGCGATTAATGCCATTATTTCAAGCTCTGTTGTTAAGCAGCACATTAAATTTATCAATTTACCACATAATAAATAGGTAAAAATAACATTTTTTCTAACATGACTTCATTCTTTGAATCATTTCTTATTTTAAATTATTTAAATATCGTCGGCATTATTTTCATACGTTTTATCACTGAACTTACATAGTACGTAAATAATTTTCTTTGTATTTGGTTTAAATAATAAATTAGGTATATATGTGATGATTTTAAATTTAATCATTGATTATTTTTTGTTGAAATGAAAATTTTATCACCGGTATTAACAACAAATTCTATCTACCTCTAGGGTGTCTTTTCATAAAAGTCGAGTAGTCTATATCACGGACTAATAAATATCTGGCGTTTAAGTTATATGTCTTTGAAAATTAAGAAGTTTGTTCGTTTTTGTGTTTGTTTTTTATACATAATCACACTGTATACATAATCATACGGCAGAGGTAATAATCAATGTCAATACTAAAATCTCTGTTTCCCATCCTGTCACGTAATATGACGAGATAAATGAAAGTTGGCAACTAACACGAGGTCAGTAAAGATAAACAAATTATTGACTGTGTACCAGATAATTCTCAGCCAAAAAACAAATTATTTTATTCCCTGCCTTATAGGGTACTTTATAATTCTAGAAAATTAAAATTTTTTCCTATTCCGTTTTACGACGGGCTATATGCCATTCCATAAAATAGCTTCTTGAAACTTTTGGTAGTGAAGCACCATCAGAAAAGACAGTTTATAATTAGTTTGCAGAATTTCGTCGTGGCCATGCTTAGGTCAGTGATGAAACTCGTGAAGGACTTCCAAAATAGGTAGTGATTTCAAAGAACATCGTACAAGAGGGTTAAAGAAGATCGGCATGTCACGTATCATGAGATAGAAGCATCTCTCGACATATCAAAGACTGCAATACATTCGATTTTGCACGAACACTTGGCCTCTAAAAATAATTATTCCAGATGGATTCCACACAATTTGACAGAAGCTGAAAAAGAGCCTAGAGTAATTTTGTGTAAGGAAATGCTTAAAAAATTCAAATTGGGAACAACAAAATCCATATACAACATCGTTACAGGCGACGAAACTTGAATATATTTGTATGACCCAGAAACTAAACAACAGTCTTGTGACTGGGTGTTTCGAGATGATCTGAATCCAACGAAAGTTGTTAAATCAGGAAGCACTTCCATGAAAATGATTGCTTGTTTCTTCGGCCTTACAGGACATATCGCAACCATCTCTAAAGGGTAAAAAAACTGTTAAAGCTAAATGGTATACAGAAACTTGCTTGCCAAAAGTCAACGAAATCTGGAAAAACAACAAAAATCGGCGCATCATTCTTCATCACGACAACGCCAGCTCACGCACAGCATGTAAGTCAATTATTTGAAGGGAAATATCGAATTAATGTCCCATTGCCCATTTTCTCCTGATTTCTCGACTAACGACTGTTTTTTGTTCCCTTATATCAAACATAAAATGTGTGGGCTGCAATTTTCATCACCTGAAGATACTGTTGACACCCTGTCTAACCATGTTTCTGAGATATCAACTTCAGAAAAGATAAATTGTGTCAAGAATTGGTTTGAACGGATGGAAGAATATATAAATCTTACAGGCCAATATTTTAAAAAAACAATAAAACAATGTGTTCCCCCTAAATCCTTTTTCGTCCGAATATTTGTAAAAACTTAAAAGGCAAGCGTGTGTTATCAATGCATGCACGTAAAACTTAAGACTACCTCGTAAATATTTTTCAAAAGCCAGTAACCTATTTCTGCAGGGCATCTTCGTCTAACGATGACTAAGAGATGTCAAA
>CM063510.1:43083555-43103555 GCA_032207245.1 Pardosa pseudoannulata | reverse complement strand
TTCTTTGTGAGTTAGGATTAGCAACTTCTTAGCCCAATCATTCAAAGGTTCAGAGTGATTTATGTTTCTTAGGATCAATATTCTGAATAGAGATTAAATATCGTCATTTTTTGATACCAACAGCTTCGATATCTCGTAAAACTTTCACAACGTCCTTTACTTCATACCAGATATTTGTAGAATCCCAGTTCCGGTGGCCGGCAGCCATGTTTTTGGTTCTATTTTTGTACAAGTGATCACCAAATTGTCGCCAAGTTATGTTTACAATTTGTGTTTCGTTTTGTATTAAGTTTATACCCGATTTCAAAGCATATTTTGAACAAAAAAAAGGTTTGAAATTTTGTTAAGATGAATATAAATTTTAAAAAAAATAAAATAAAAAATAAAAAATAGAGCAAGGTTTGCCAGAAAACTGGGTACTAAAATTTGGCGGTATTGCCCACGCTTGGCTTGCCCACTGAACTGGGGTTCCCCAAACTGGTATACGGCCCCAGAAATTTATAAAACAATAAAAATTCTCAGCAAACAGTAGATTTAAAAAACTTTTGATTTCCATTTTTTTTATTTCTTAAAAGGAGTTAAAAAGCATTGTTGTTCAAAATGATGAAAAAACATTCTTTCAATTATATGTTGAATACGTCGACATCTTAATGTTATCATTGTTATAAATCTTTATCGTTTGGGTATGTTGAGATTTTCCTTTATATATACGCGTATTATAGTTATAAGAAGAAATTAACAGACACACGCTTTAACCGTTCATAAAACATAAAAGTCTTAAGGCTAATGGTTTTTATGTTATGCGAGATACATACATATAATACTTACGTTTAATACTTACAGAAGGAGGGATGATTAAATTGAGTAACTACGTTTTGAAAAATTAAAGTTTTAATATGCAGACGTACAGACGATAAAATTTATCAAAATTGACTCAAGTGTTGCCAAAATGAATATTTTCGTTAAAATATGAAAACAGAAATTTTGTTGCCATTACAATATTTTCTTTATTTTATATGTGAATTAAAAAAAAGTTATAGCGAAAAACGTTAATTACTAATCACGATTTTTAATTGCTATTTCAACGTTTCACTTTCGAATATATCTCACTAAATTGCAGACTCTAATTAAAACAAATTATTTTTTCTCATAAAATTCCAATATTCCCTCAAGTAAACACTTAACAGTTACTACAAATATCACCAGTGTCTGTAAATAAGCAGAATCTCGGAATCAAAATGTCGATTATTATGAATTCTCAACACAAAGCGTAAGAAAGCAATATATTTGAGGATGGAAAATTGTTTCAATAAGACTAAAAAAATCTGGAGACACAAACATTTCGAGATTAAAGATTACACTGAGGAGTATAACAGCTGAAAAAGGCATTTTTAGAATGAATGTCAGTTTAATAATTTACTTCGTATCTATTATTTACTTGTTCAAATCGTTTTCAAATAGCAATTTTAAATATTTTTAAGTGTATAGCATTTGAACTATTAATTTTACTATATTAATTGCAAATGTATTTTTTTGTAGCAGTTGCGAAATAGTTTAAAGAATTTAGTGTTTTCGAAAAATAAATTTTCGTTTGAAAAGAAGGTAAATAGCAATTGCACAAACAATCAATCCATTTTATTTTGAGAATCTGCTATTATTATACTTTTGTCAATTGTAATATCTTTCAAGGTTTTTCGAAATAAACTCATAAATTTTCTTTTTGGACAAAACATCGACTGAGATCTTGACAAATAACTTTGTTTATTCTAGAATGCACAGTGTTGTGTTTGCATCTGATACCAATAAACTCTTTTTTCTTTTTAACTCTTTGTGTTAAATAACCGAATTGATTACAAAATATTATTTAGAGTTTTGATTTTAAACAATATATTCGTTTGGACCATGACTGTAATAACGTCGAGCGTCACGCTGTCTCTATTTCCGGTCGTCAGTCACACCCAAGTCATTTTGGATATGACTTCGCATGGGTCCCGTGCAATGAAGCAGGCATGGAGACGAAATAACCAGAGCCGTAGATGATTAAAACTCAACAACGGTTGATTTATTTACCAAAAAGAAACATTTAAAGACAAATTAAAGTGTATGCAGATGCAAACTTTCATCCACACATCAGAACACTCTAGATCAACCTCCTTTTTCGAAGTACAGCCGGGAGTCCTCCCTCATCTCTTATTTTCAAACAGGAAACCTCAGTTTTAGGGGAGATTAAGCCCTCTCCTCCTTTTTTACCCTTTTCCTTGGAGTAGCCGAAGTGCCCTTGGTGCCTGGCCGACTTGGTTACACAGAGCAAAATTCTCCTTTCTCTGTATCAGTGCGTTGATAAACGATATGCTTAACACATCCAATGTTCCAATTGTTCGCCCCTTGCAATGATCGGCCTCTTACAATGAATAAAAGTTTGCTTTGAAAAACGCTCTTCTAGACCACCGACAGAGACTCTTACAATGACTGAAATTATTTTGACAAGCTTTGTAGCCAAAGGCGTTTATCGCATAACCAGAAAGTCTTGGGTTGAAAACTTAAAGAGGTATAAGATTCATAGTTTTCATTAATTAGTGAGGCGCACGAAACATAGGTTTGTGGTAATGCCCTCATATCATACGATACCTCTGGAAGTGGCAGGACAGATTTGAGAATCTTCTGCTTGGTCTCTTTATCTAATTTACGTAGATCTACCGGTGACAACATAGTCTTCCTTAAGCTACAAGTGCTTACCGAGTGATTCTGAATCAGTAACATTTTCCCAACCATTTTTGTTATAAAGATAACTCTCTGCACTGAAAAAATTTACCATAACGATTGTTAAATAGGTGCTCTTCTCTACCGGAAGACATGATTTGATACTCCACTGCTGATATAGTTGTTCATAGCCTTTCAGAATGGATTTTAATCAGTAAATAAAGTTCTAATTTGCCATAGTGTAGCAAAAAGTAGACCATTCTGCTCCAAACCAAACCCCCCTTAAAAACAGCACATATATAACTACATTTTGACTAGTTGCAACTTTATGTAAATTCCTATATATATTCATATCTCTCATATTTCATCAAACATGATCAGCCATAGAGAAGTTTGATATTTTGTATTTCAACATCCTGTAACATGTAGTTCCATACCTCCATTTTCAATTGCAAAAACTTTAATAAAATGTGCAACAACTCTAATGTCTTCAACAATGAAAAAGGAAAGATGCTGGTACTTTCACATACAATTAGAAAACAATGCATTTGAAGCAGATGGAACAATGTTTTTAAGTACATTATTATAGATATAGTATGTAAAAATATAATGTATTAAATAGTAATGCATATAAATTTTGAGACAACACTGGGGACGTATCATACAGTCAAGAAGGAAAAATGTTTATAATTTAATAATCGTACAAGGAAGTCAAGTGTCAACATTAAATAATTTATAAATGACAATTATATAAAAATAAACAGACAATAATAATCAAAGTGGTTTAAATTTCATATTTATTTTACTCTATAGAATCCATAATAAATTTCAATTTCGATATTTCTACATAATATATATATATATTGATGACACACTTTGGTGATAAAAGATTAATTACCTCAAATTAGAAAGAGTGTACGAGAAAATTAATTTTTTCAGCTGAAAACGTAAGGAAATGACTTTATTAGTGCAGTTTTAGAGTAAAATACGTAGTATAGCTAGCTCTCCATAGAGATTGTATAGTCTTACCAAATTTATTTTATTGAATTGTGTTATTTATTTGTTGACCACTAACCCAAGCTCTGAGAACTACAGACTAATTTTAGGCTATTAAATCTAAGTAATTTGCTTTATAAAGAAAGTATATACTCACTCAATAAAAATAGAAAACAAAATTCCTTGGTATTAAATAAGAAAGAAAACATTTATTGCTACTTTTTATATATTTACAAAAATTATTAAGTTTAGAAATTTTTGTCAAATTATCTTATATCTAATACCACATTATAATAAGATATCATTAAACATTTATGCAAATGTATATAAAAGCGATGACAATAATTCTGAATTCAAATTTTAATATCAAATACCTTTGTGGATTGGCAAGGGCTATGCATCAGTAGCACCGCTGGTCGAGTGCTTTCAAGGACTTTGTCGTAATATGCCTACACAAGATCACTGTTGTGGACCGTAGACTTGTGGGATGGCAATGCATACACCTCCGTACCATCTCTGGTCTGGGGCTTCCAAGGACATGGGGTGCTCGTGCTATAATGTTGCGACATGGGATATCCCAATAGGTATTTTTACTGTCTTCTTTTAATTTTGCCTTTTTCTCTTTTATATCAGTTTCATCTCTGATCTGCATCTGTACCTATCACTCTAATCTAAGAGCTGTACTTTTTAATTGGTTGTGTCTTCCCAGCCTACAAACCACAAACATGGGAAAACATCATTTCTCCAAATTGAGCTCTCTCGACAGCTTCAAACCATCGAAATCGGTCCCTTGGGGATTCCTCTTTCAGTTTTTCAGGTTCGCGTTCTTTAGTTTCTAGGTTCTAGGTTCAGTTCCTGATGTAGGCTCTTCTATATTGCTGTGGTGTAGTGCATTATTATTTCAAAGACATTGATAACCCAAATATGCTTTATATTGCTTTTAATTATAGTATAATACCACTGACCTATATTACAATGTTTAAAATTAGAACAAACGACAAGAAAATATGCAAAAAAAATATAAAAAATTAAAAAATAATAGAAGCACTCCACGTGCTACACCTGGAATAAATTGCCAATGTCCAAGAGAACGCTGCATTCTTTACCTTCCTTTTTTCTACTCAGGCAACCCTATAATTTTTCCATTATCCTGTTCGTTGTTCCATTGTCCTTTTTACAATGCGTCCTTTCCCGGCTCTGCCCAGAAGGACCGGGACTCCAAGGATGGTCTTGAATCGCCTCCTGAAGACCAATCACAATTCTCCAATACTTGGTGAAGTTTAAGTGCAACTATTTTCCCTGGCCACACCACACGCTTCCTGGAGTCGCGAAAAAAACTCCCCTTCTTTCCTTTACCCTCCCCTTCTTTTCCTTTCCCCCTCAGTTTGAGCTTCTAAATTTCCCTTAGGCTACGGGAAGTCCACATTCAGTCGATAGAATTCCCAACTCCAAAGCAATACAGTGGGTCTTCCACAAGGAAGACCACTGGTCAAGGAAGATGAAGGTCATGGTAGGATTAGGTCCGCTATGATGAGTGACTCGGCAAAGTGGTAAGCATTAGTCTAATCCAAGACTCCAGGAGCTGGCTTCCGAAACAAACCTAAGGTGCCCCCCCCAAGGGGACAACTACTCTCTTTTGTGCTCACCACTTATTCGGCTTTTTTTTCTTTGACTAAAATTCGTTTGTTAATCCCCAATTTTTACGGTCATCCTCTTAGGGCTTTTCAGTCCCTGAAACCATTGTGAAGCTTCAGAGAGCCTTTTTTTTTAGAGTAAGCCGAGTCACGGGGGCTCCACAGAGGGGGCAAAAGTTCTGTTACAGTGTCTTTTTGAGTATAGCCCCGCGGCCCAGTGTTTCGATTATCCCCTCTCTAAATTTTTGTTTTTCTAATTTGGCAATTCGGTTTTCCGTCTGTAGGTACAACGAGCTAAATTCATTTTTCATTGTTCTTCTCTTCTTTCTTCACGCTTGGTTCGCGCCACCTTCACTAATTTCGGAATTAAGAGGTCCTCTAAACATCCAGTAGTCTTCCAAATTCTCGTTCCCAGTGACAGTTTTCTGCTTTCGCTCGTAGATCATGCCTGCAGATCTTCGGGCGCGTTGCGGGGTGGTTTAATACTTGAGATCTGCCCACCACCACTGGGAGAAACCTGGAGGGCCACACGGCCATATGGGCTCAGTACTCGATTGTCCCTTAGGGATTCATAAATAATTTCACAAAGGTACATTCTTACTTACTGTCATGAATGAAGACACGATTGTAATCTAGGTCTAGGATCAGAATCCCGCACATGATGATCCATTTTTATGGGTGTTCTCTTCTTTCAAAAAGATGTGATGAGGTCAGATTTAGATCTGAAGCATTTGATCTTCCTGTTCTATTTATATTAATTCCATAAATTAAAGGATCTAAATCACTTCACCACAAAAATCAAAATACTTAATTATTATGCTCTGTTTTATTTTATTACAGGGATGGGGAGATGAAAAATTTTATTAAAATTGAATCGCAAATAATGCTAGTATTTTCGATCAGTACTGCGAAAGTTTTAATAATACTGCCGGTCAGTTACGATCAAACAACATACTGTGGTTATTTTAGCATATCTTCCAAGTATTTAAAAGAGTGGTGGAATAATATTTTATTAAGAAATTACAATTTAAGACGTTAATAAAGATTAACTGTATTCAATGAAGAATCATCGGATCCTGGTAACCAAAAATATCAACTTGTACAGGATTTTCAATCGAAAAGATTAAAAACCAATGCTTGTTTCAAAATTAAAAAAAAGATATGCAATATAATAATAATTCTGCGACATTTAAATGTATCATTTTGTTTAAAAAATATTCCACTTTATTTTATAGATTAACAAGCATTCAAAATATTAAGAAACATCAGAAAAATAAAAATAAGTTTTAATTTCAATTACCAATGATGAACTTAAAATTTTCTTTTTAAAATTAAATTATAAGAAGTGGGAAAAATAAAATAAAATAAGCAGATTGCAAATCCGCACTCAAACATGATTATTAAATGAATTGATAAAATATAATTAATGCGGATGAAGGATAAATTTTAATTACGGCAAAATTATAAAAGAAAATTAATAAGAAAATTTAGTTAATAAAAACCGCGATATCATAAGACATTAATTACAAAACTCGTTATCCGAGGGTTAAGTTCAAAAGTAAATGTTTTTAAAGGAAATTGCATTTAAGATTTGCAATCGAGTAAACGCGATACTAAAAAACAACTCATTAAAATTGCTAAATAAGTGGATTCGAGCATCAATTTTTTTATCATTCCGCAAAAACCTTTCGAGTCAAATATTTTTCATTTAAATATCCTTAGAAGTCGTTAAAAGCACAATAAATGATTCAAAAAAGAAATTTTGTTAAACCTTTTTAATATATAAATAATTTTACGGAATTTAATGATCAGGATAAATAAACAAACAGTAATACATAAAGGCTGATTTAGAAGTTAATTTTTTTTATCGATTCTTCTTTTCTTATATTATACCTATCTCAGGATTTTACATATTCTAGGAAATATTATGATTAATGATATGGAAATGATATCTTATTATGATTTTTTAATGAATTATTAAAAATTAATTTTACCATAGAAATATTTAAAAGCTATGTATATACACATTACATACATAAATGCTTACAATTTTTTTTAAAATTTGAATTTAAAAAAATATGTCTCCATTGAAATCAATGCATTGATAGAGATCCTGTTTTTCAGTATAATGAGACAGAAAAGGATGTATTAGTATATATTTCGGAATTTATTTTCTCCTAATAGATACTCGCAATTTTTTAGCAAAGAATAAAAAATGGACACACCCTTGATGTGTTGATTGGATTTCATATTAACTTCGCCAAAGTATTATTTACATAATACAAAATTCATGACTTTCGAGATAGTACGATAATTTTAAAATTTGATTAAGTACATAATTACTATTGAATACAGTTGATTTCTTTTATGAGAAGTGAAAAAATTATGTCATTGATTATATTGTTCTGTAGTTCACCCTCATTAGGAAAGGGTGCAAACCAAATATATACAAGGGAACTGAGTGCCATGTGACCTGGGAGTATATGGTAATAACGTCATCCAAATGCTATATTCAGCGATATAAATGTAAAATGACAGAAAAGGAATTAAAAAGAAAGATAATATTACAAGGGTTGTAACTTTAATAGTGGCAACACTGCCGTAAAAATGTTACGCATAAAACCAAAGGCTTGACTAAAGAACTGGGTTCCCCCGCCAACTTGGCGACAATGGTTTAAGTATGGTCTCCTAACATTTTGTCCTGATTTCATTGTGTCCAAACAATCTGTATCTATATTATAATTTATATGATATTTGAATCCAAATCTCCTTGTGTAACTCTTTTCTTATATATTAAAAGTGTGCAATGCTTAAAAAAATTAGATATAACAAACCATTAATAGTTCACTATGGCTGATTTTTAATAATTTGTAGCTGTTGCGTTTGTAAACTGTTAAAGGTTTAATTGCCGATAAATATAAATGCCCGTTTTTTAAGTCGTTTTTGTTAATTAAGTAAGGGTATATAATTCTATTACGATGGCGCACTGTGCAATAATTTAAGTCGCCAGAAAAAGCAAGAAATACAATGTTTGGATGGATTACCTTTGTGTTTTAGTAAATATTGCCAATATTTTCGCCAAATTTGACAAGGGGAACCCAATTATTAAGTAGTCCCAAACCAAAGAATGTCGCGTATACCACCCGTGAGCTACATGCCTACCTTACCTCTCAGAAAAAAGACTCGTCCTTCTTACGTCATGCGTATGAAGGGTGGCGGGAAGAACTGATCCTTGTATTAGCTTTCGGTCTAAAGTAAGTTTTGTCAGAATGTTTTCGAAACAAGAACAAGGAAGGCGGATAAAAACTGAATGTGGCTGAGGTCGTACAACATGACAATGTTATCTAGGGCTTCAACAGTCTTACTGAATTGTAAAAAGATGGGTAAAAGCCTTCAGTGAAGAACGCCAAAATGGGGCAGGCATGCATCAGCCAGGTTGCCCTAGTGTAAGAGAGCAGAAGTGCATGCTGTTAGAAATAAGAGAAGTGCATACTCATAGACAATGATTGAAGCCAAACAATTCGTGAGCTGACCTGACAGACAGGATTTGCGCATAGGACTGTGCTGCACATTCTGAAGGAACTCCTAGGCATGAGAAAAACTGCTTCACGATGGGCTCCATATCATTTGACGGAAATTCAGAAATGGCTACGATACGATGATGATCGATCCCACCTGGAACGTTATAGGAGCCGTATTACGCCGTATCATTACGCTGGATGAGATTTGTGCCAGATCTAAGCCCTTGGACTTTGACTTAATTCCTAAGATGAAGGAACCATTGCCTCGTATTGGTTTCAGAACTGTTCCAGAGATTCTAGCGTCAATAGACCGGTCCATTAGAACTATTAACAGAACAGGCGCTAGTACATGTGTTCTGCGACTTCCTTATCGTTGGCAACGGATTATACACAATTCTGTCGACTATACGGAATAACTGTAAAACATTGTGACATGAATCCCTTTTGTATTCCATGTAGATAAACAGTTTCCACTATTAAAGTTCCATTCCTTGTAATATCCGGATATTTGAGTTTTATACTTCCCTTTGTTTAAAGCAACACAGTTGATTATTTAATTTTTTTAAATAATCCTTTTTTAAATAAAAATAGGGGTTATAGAGACACTTGCTGTATGAGAAGGTGCCTAGCAACAAGTTATACACGATGTGATTAAAATGTAATTTACAAAGCCTATATTTCTGGAGTTTTGTCTATTATAGAGAAATTAGTATTGTGCAATAATTCTTGTACATGTAGTAGGTAAGTTTACAAACTTTTACATATATCCCATCAATAGCAATAGTTGTAATACAAATGTCGACTTCTTCGAAAAACTGATCTGTTGAATAAAACCCCATCCGATGTTTGAGAGTGAAACATGTAATTTCCGCTGAAATTTATCTTCAGCTAGCAGAGGTTAACAGAATGACTGCAATGTCTAGTAATAAGGATATGTCGGAAGAGTGTTACAAATGTAGAGAAATGGTCATTAAAAACTGTTGAAACATCCTCAATCAACATTTCTACAATATGTATCTCTCTCCAAGCAAAATACACATCCTTCCTTATTTGATACAGCAACTAGCAGGTAGAAGTTTCACTTCAGAAGACGAGGAGAGACAGTTTGAGACAACGTGGCTGAATATTAAAGGACATGACTTTTAGCATGTGGGAGAATGCAAATTCAACCTAAAAGGGCCTAAACCCATGTGGAGAATATGTCGAAAAATAAACTCATGTATGTACTAACCGTTGGCTAAATTAGTTGTATGAAATAAAATTAATGAACGAAGATTTTGTAACCTTAAAAAATAGATCACACTTTTTTTTACATTTGGTTTGATTTGGAGCGCTACGGTCAACTGTTCTGCTGAGGGCTAATGAAACCGGTACCTACTACTTAAATTCGATTCTGAACGGCTACGAATATCCAGCTAGAATTGAACACACAAACTCCGGTTCATTATTAGCGTATTACATTAGGATCAATGCTATTAATCGATTAGTATTCTCAATTTTTCCTGGATATTAATTGCATTGACTCTTCAGCGACTCGTAGGAAAAATGAGTAAAATATTTAATGAAAATAGATTCAGTATTTCGTTTAAAGCACATATATTTATATCTTTTTATAACACTGTGTATGAACAGGCCCCAAAGCATACCCACCCACCTGCCAATTTTAGTTCTAAATCTGATTAAAAAGTCATTTACTTCCTTTTTCCTAGAAAAAAAATCATACAATTTTTACCAGTTTACGTTCTCTACTGATAAGTACAGAACCTTTAATTAGTAGAGTACTTACCCGTATGCATAACATAAGAAAAGTGTTACTGTCTATCGTCTAAAAATTCCTAAATTAAAATTATTGAATGAAACTAATTAAAACTGGAAAAAAAATGGGGAGCCATATATGACTATAGGTCTATCAGACATTTTCTGTAATAGTCTATTTTCAGTTATTATCTTCAGACTTTGAAATGTCACAATATTAAGGAGGGCCTGTGCTCTCCATATTGGAATGCTATTGAGCAACGGGAAACTATGGGAGGAGAACAAAATTTTACAATTTAAGAATCCATTAAAAAAAATTATACCACGTCATTGCAGAGAAATTCTCCAAAATGATATCCTTCAGTTTTTTTTAAAAATACTGAGAAAAATATAATTTTAATTAAAGTTATTTGTGATACATTTTGTTAGTATACTCCATTTCAAGCGGAAATAAAACGTTTAGCAGACATAAATGTAAGGAATGAAGGAAGCGATAGCATTCTAAAAATTTATTGTTCTGTCACGTGGAACACAATTTTTAAGACTTCCTAAAATGCGAGCCGGACACAGGAAATTTTGCTTTTTCCATTGCTTAACGTTAAGATAGTAGAATCCAATGTGTCAGGTGAAAGCCCATGTTAAAATCCCCCCTTATATATATATATATATATATATATATATATATATATATATATATATATATATATATATATATATATAGATAGATAGATAGATAGATAGATAGATAGATAGATAGATAGATATAGATATATAGATATATATCGATTCTACACATATAGGTGCAAAACAGAAATACTCCAAAAATAGTATTAAGTGCAAATAGTTTTGGGCCGAACGCCAACCATCTAACCATTTCCAGTAAATCAAGCTAAATGGCGTATGTCTAGAAAAGAGAAATCTGTCATTTACTCTAATTTCTTTCTTAGATTCTCTTGTCTTAAGGCATCTTAATAATACTGATGATCAGAAAAATAAAAATAAAAAAGTTTTCCGTCAATACAGGCAATTTTAAAGCTCCTTTTCAGCAGTACTTCTACTATTCAAATATTATATAATATTTAAATGAATTTAAGATTTTTGTAGCATTTATTGCTTGAAAAATTGTTCCATTTTGATTCATTTTAGCCCTTTATTCCAAAGAACGAATTTTATCATGATATAAATTTTTCTAATATTTTATTTGTATGGCTTCCTTTCATTAGATACTTAAAAAAGCCAGAAATCCCAACAGCACAAGTCATCGCTTTATGACAAAAAAAGGGCAATTTGTATACCTTTTTTAACAATTTTGTACAAATTAAGAGATTATTGTAATCACGAAAAATATCATACTTTAACTGAAATACTTATTATAACCATGCTTTAATGAGTTTAGAGGGATTTTGCAGACGACATGTATGGAAAGCAAAATTCCAGACACTGAACCTTAGGAGGTTATCCATCTCCTGTTTGCTAACAAACCTGGCTAACTAGCCCTGACCTGCATTTCTCCAATCAGTAAATGGGATAAAGATGTTCATCCTTATCTGCTTTAATAAAAACAGGAAATGAAAAATATTTAAGTAATAACCCTGACCTGCTTCCCTCAAAACAGGAAATGGGATGGAGCTCCGAACAAATAGCCCTGACCTGCCGCATTCAAAACAGGAAATGGGATGAAGGCGTTAAGAAATAACTCTGACCTGCCTCTTTTAAAACAGAAAATGGGATGAAGCCTTTAACAAATAACCCTAACCTGCTTCCCTCAAAATAGGAAATGAGATGAAGCTGTGAACAAATAATCCTGACCTGCCTCTTTCAAAACAGGAAAGGGGATGAAGTCGATAACAAATAACCCTAACCTACTTCCTTCAAAACAGGAAATGGGATAAAGCTGTTAACATATAACCCTGACCTGCCTCTTTCATAACAGGAAATTAGATGAAGCTGTTAATAAATAATTATGACCTTATTATGCATCTTTGCTCACTTAAATATAAAAAATCCCGAAATATTCTATTTGTGGTATTATTTTCATTAGTGTTTAAAATAAGTTTTAAGCCTCCTTAAGTACACTTCGTCTTAAAGACAAATGGTTACCATTTCAGTAAGTATTTCGGAGTTTCGAAGGGCAGCATTCTAGGGTTAAAGTTAGCAAAACAGAGATCCAGCCAAATTAGTTGACACACAAAAAAAGATTACTTATATATATATATATATATATATATATATATATATATATATATATATATATATATATATATATATTAAGACAGAGTATAAGACAGATGGTCAGACAGATGGTCATGGCCAGAAAGGAGACACCGTTTTAGTTACGAAAGACTATTAACAGAGCGTCTGTTGGACGGGTTCTCACTTTATTATGGACAAGATAAACAGAGAGATCAACTAACAGGAAGACTGTAAGTAAAAAGCGAATTAAAAATCTAAGTAAAATATCTATTTCCAGTAGCGTGTATCTCCTTTTTGTTCATATTTTTCTGAATTGGCTGTTAGGACACTATGAAGTTTTAATTGTTTAGACCCCTATCCGTACGGAGTGAACTGTGTTCCTAGTGGTCAGTTTAGATTAGGGGTTAAAAAAGAAAGGAAAGAGACACGGATATTTGCCCTTGACTTTAGATTTGGTTTGGTTTGGTTTGGAGTGCTACGGTCTATTTTTTTGCAACACGAGGGCTAATGAGACCGGGACCTACAGCTTAAAGCCGATTCCGAAAGGCTACGAACACCCATGCCACTGTGGGATTCGAACCCACGAACTCCGGTACCGAAGGCCAGCACCCTAAGCAATCAGCCATCGTTCGGCCGACTTTAGATTTGGAAACTCTTGAGAATATTTTCAAACCTTTATGAAGGCTTTAAGCTATAAGTTTACTTTGTCATCATTTCACTGGAGGTTTTCTGACAGTGTGTTTTCTTAAGAGCCCGTTTACGGCAGTTTATAAACAATTTCTACTTCAGTTTACCCATGTAGCTTATTTTCCTCTTATATGTATGTATATACATATACAGTGGTTTCCGCTTAATGTGATCAGTTTGGGCCACGATAATTTTGATAATAATAACCGATTGATAACAATAAACGATATGCAAAACTAGATAAATTTACCAACCTCCTTTAATTCACATGTACTAAATTTCAAAATAAAATGGAAAAAACTCACCTTATATTTATGTACTGTATATTATCCTCTAAAACATAAGCATTGTATACATGACTAAAAAGAATTGATCAATTGTTGGCTGTTTACAAGTTTTTCTAAGAAGATCATTGATAAATTGTTCGTAATCACATTTTATAAAGTCATCGGAGCGATGTTGTACTCCCCGTTTCACCATTTTCAATGCATTTCTCATTTCAGCACTTGTAGAGTGTGGCTCAGTATCAAGAGATTTTTCATCTGACTCCATCATTCGTCTGTTTTCCTATCACAATCTGACAGACTTCAGATTCTGTTAATGTGGAAGCTACTGGAATGTTTTGATCTACTTTCACCCATGACCCGAACACTTCAGAGGTCATATCCGAAGGATTTTCTATCATTTCTTGAGGTTTCTGGTAATTGTTTTCGCAAAATAAAGGTATAAAATGTGAATACTCTCCTTCTCAGTACCGATACGAATGTGTTGCCTACTGCTTATCTGACAACCATTGACCACCAGAGGGGTGTGCGTATTTCTGAAAAATTCCAGGAACGTGTAATTTTCCACTCTTTTCTTCCTTCCCCATTTCCCTAAGTGGATGAGGGAGAATTCGCGGAAATTCAAACAACAGCGAAAGGAAAGAAAAAAATGGGTTCCTTCTGAATATATTGTGAATATTACTTTGCCAGTTAATATGAGGTTCGAAAACTGATCCCATAAACGGATGTAACAATCACATAAAGCCATAATTTTTACATACAATTAAATAGAGAAAATCGGGACCAAGTGATTTCGATAAAAATAAGCGATTGATTAATCTCGCACATCAATAAGTTAAAATTTCAACATTTTTTAAACGGGATAATTATTTTTATATGTTATTTCTTCAAAAACTTCTTTAATCTATAAAGGATTCATGAATATCATAATTTTCTACGCAAAATGTTGACTGACAAATCATTTCATTTCTTCATTATGTTTGTCTGTAAGTAAATTAAACAGTTCAATAGTTTTATAAACAATCGTTACCTCTGCTTTATCGATTCTTCCTTAAGCTTAAGAAATATCGATGATACCCGAGATTGAATTTTGAGAGCAATTTGACATTTTTTGAACCCTGTTTGGATATTAGCAGGCATCATCGATTTTAGATTAGATCATCGATCATCATCGATTTTTTATATGTTATTTCTTCAAAAACTTCTTTAATCTATAAAGGATTCATGAATATCATAATTTTCTACGCAAAATGTTGACTGACAAATCATTTCATTTCTTCATTATGTTTGTCTGTAAGTAAATTAAACAGTTCAATAGTTTTATAAACAATCGTTATCTGTGTTTTATCGATTCTTCCTTAAAAAATATCGATGATACCCGAGATTGAATTTTGAGAGCAATTTGACATTTTTCGAACCCTGTTTGGATATTAGCAGGCATCATCGATTTTAGATTAGGATGAATATATCACCAGCTACAATACTGATAGGTAATGAACGATTTCTAATTTTTTCTAAATAGTGTGACATTTCATATGGCTTCTGTTTTTATGGGAAATATTAACTCTTCTTCTTCTTTTTTTTTTCTTTTTTTATAAAATGTAAATAGAGTACTGTAATTCCAAAACCAACTGTGAAAGTAAAGAAATTTCCTGAAATCAAAAACGCTGAGTTTATCATTCATTTTCGATTAAAATTTTCCTCAAAATAATTAAAATAACGAAAATCTTCCTAGAATTTGGAACTTAATAAGTTTTCCAAGAAGTTTTAATTGTGTTGCCATCAAATCTTAAAATCTATCTTCGGTTAAATTATTTTCCCCTGGTGTATAGAAATTTGGAAAACAAATTAATTATCTGCAAATTACAATGAAAAAGATTTTTCTCGCTTTTAAGTCGAAAATTAATATCACACTCTTTAAACTTTAGACAAAGTATAAGTAATAGTATTTTCTGGACAGGTGCATTTTGTTACAACTTTAATTCAATAATATTTAAAAAATTTTCTGAGAATGATTCATTACATGTGTGTAATATATTGAAAATTTAAACTAAACGCATATCAATTAATTTCTTCAATTTTAATTTCATTTCGTTATTGAAAAATAATCTCAAATTAAGAGCGAAATCTCTTTCTTGTCTCATTAGAAATCTTAATTTGGCCTTTTTACTCTTTGATCATTTCCATTCGGGAGGTTGAGTATTTGGTTGCGTAATTCGAACACTGACAGCTTATTTGCAATTTTGAGGGACTAACTGGTTCATGAACAAACCATATAGATATTGAATTAATTATCTTGCTGGGAATATGATTCTTTGGATCGAGGAAAAAAAATGATTCTATCATTTTTCCTGTCAGAGGATTTTCCCGACAAACATATGCTGTAGAGCTGCTCATTTAAAAAAAAAAAAACTTTTAACGTCAATAAAATGATAAATTAACTGACTCGGTTATCGACTGTCTTATCTTAGTAAGCCAACTTTGGGATAGTTTCCTTTTATTTTTATGTAATTTTGAATGACCACCTATACTTTCGCCTATCGACGTTTTATAACAACAGATATCGTCTCTGACCAAGCGTCATCGCCAGCTGCTCCTACGCTGGACCAGGGAACATCGCGACTGGTCCATGGATCAGTGGGAGAAAATTGCCTGGTCAGATAAATCACGGCTTGTCATTTCTCACTCCGATGACCGTGTAAGAATACGCCTTCTTCCAGGCGAGCAGTTGTTCCCTCAATGTACAGTAGGTCGTACACAGGCCGGTGGTGGAGGTATTATGATTTGGGGGACGTTCTCTTGAGTGTCTCTGGGACCCATGGTTGTGGTAGAACAGACCATGCATGCTACAGGGTATCTGGACATCATTGCAGACCAGTTGCACCCTTACATGACCTCTGTTTTTCCAGCTGGAAATGGAATATTCCAACAGCACAACGCCCTGTGTCCCAAGACAAAATTGTGTTGGAGTGATTCCAGGAACAGGATGCTGAATTCCAGTTAATGTACTTGCAGCCTAACTCACCGGATCTCAATCCGATAGAACACATTTGGGATGTCATGGAAAGGCAGCTCAGAGTTCAAAGACCACCAATTCGCAATTTGCGTAACTGTTTCTTAAACATCCAGTATAATCTGTCTCCGGCCATCTACCAAGGACTTGTGGTATCCATTTGTTGCGCGCCAAAGGTAGGCCAACTCGTTATTTACAGGCGGTCATAATGTTTTGGCTCTTGGGTGTAAATGATACCAAATTTTAGGCTTGTTCTAAAATTTGTAAGCGAGTATGATTTTGCAGGAGAAGTATAAAGAATGCCTTAAGTCATTCATTTCTCTAAATCGAAGTAAAATATGCTTTTATAGCTTCATAAATTTCATATTCGGAATAAAATCAACGCCGAAAATTTTCTCTAATTTAAGTAATATCCGAAATACTCGCACAGCAAAATTGTGAGAAAAAGAACGATATTTTATTAAACTAATTTGGTTTTGCCCAAATCAGTTGCAGTTGTTGCCATAAATTGTCATTTGCAGCATAAAAGTAGGCGAAAGTCCATTGTTAACGCATATGTTTTTGTACCAGTTACGGTGAAAAACGGAAATCTGAAGAATGTCGACTTTCACCGCTGAATGTCAACGTTCATGCAGTCGTTTGGTGCACGTCCGAAATATTTGCTAAATACCCTTATTTCTGATTTACACCGGTAAATGTTGGAATTCACCATGCATTAATGGTGAATGTTGAACATGTCGTATATATTTATATTTTCCTCTTCATAATTCAGTTAAATCTATAGTATTAGTATATGTAACTGTTGAACTTAAAACAAACCGAACACTCTGAGAACAGAAAATCATATCAATAATTAACTTAATTTTCTGATTGACGTTATACTATCTTATTTGTTGCAAGAATTTAAACTGTTATAACAATTTAGATTCCACAAGAATCCCTTGCATTTACAATGGCATTTAGTAATGAAACATTTCTTTTTGCTATGACAGTGTTTATAGCCATGTCCTTCACTTCTCGAAGTAGCTGCCGCGGCTTCTCTCACCGACATCTCTGGAGAAGAAATCTCATCTATGGACAGTAAGTTTTCTTTGCAAAATATAAATTGATTACGGGTATAAAGCTCCTTGAGGTAGGAAAAATAGGAATTTTCTATTCCAATAACAACCGCCAATACATTTCGGGCATCTGTAAGATCACGGTCGACATCAGGGACTTTTATTCGCACAGTGTCATCAATTTGAGCAGGAGGAAATTTTTTTTTTTTTTTTTGAGGTTTTTAACAGTTTCGTTACATGCATTAGAAGATTGTCTTTTGCTGCCGCTCTTTTAATAGAAATAAGCTTCTGTTGTTTAGTCAGGGCTTGATAAAAGGCGTAGTAGATTGAAGCACCAATTTGATATTTTCCTTTGTAATGGTTACAGAGACTTTGGAGTATTCTTTCCGGTTATGTGCTATTTTTACATATATCATTATATGTTTTAATAATAAAGTATGATTTAAAAACGTAACAAAAATATCTTTTTCAACATTCACCGTCAGTGCGTGGGGATTGTCGACATACACCGGTGATAGTCCGAATATAAAACAATATAATCAAATAATCGGTCTTTCACCGAGGTATTTCGTGTATGTCGACATTTTCCAATTTCGGGCATTCACAGTAACATATACATGTCAGGTTTAAAAATGGGGGTCAAGAATTAAGCGATTTATAATTAAAAATAGATAGAACTCATTAACGATAACGTGATAGTAGAAAGACACACCCTTGAGCTGAACTATACAGAGTAAAAAAACTGACTCGGAAGTAGACATAGGAATTTGCTATTTAAAAACGTAACAAATTTTTTTTCAACTTTCACCATCAGTGCATAGGGATTATCGACATTCACCGGTGATAGTCCGGATATATAAGAATATAATAAAATATCCGGTCTTTCACTGATGTATTTGGTGTATGTCGACATTCTTTAATTTCGGGCATTCACAGTAACATATACATGTCAGGTTTAAAAATGGAGATCAAGAATTAAGCGATTTATAATTTAAAATAGTTAGAACTCATTAACGATAACGTAATATTAGAAAGACACACCCTCGAGCGAAACTATACAGAGTAAAAAAACTGACGTGGAATTTGCCATTTAAAAACGTAACAAAAATATTTTTTTCAACATTCACCGTCAGTGCGTGGGGATTGTCGACATTCACCGGTGATAGTCCGAATATATAAGAATATAATAAAATATTCGGTCTTTCACCGATGTATTTGGTGTATATCGACATTCACCGGTGAATGTCGACATTCTCCAATTTTGGGCATTTACAGCAACTTACGTATCGTTTGTCATTGTTTTATTTTTTTTTTCAGAGTAACATACGTATTATTGCAGTTATAAAAGATCACAACCATATAATCATTTTTTTATATTTTTTATGCTCAAATAAATTATTAATGAAAAACAACCAATGTTTTCACATCGTAAAATTTAAAAAGAAATTCATTTTTTCTTTAGTACTGCATATTTTATTGTATTTTGGAACTGTATTTTACATAATTTATAACCTTATGCAAATAAAAGCAAAAATTAAAAATGAAAGGTTATGTTTCTGAAAAGAACATAACCTTTTAATGAAAGATTAAAATTAAAATTTAATGAAAGATAAAAAGGAGTTTGTTTCCCTGTAATATAGCAACTAATATTTAATCTCTATTATGTCATTAAATGAAATTTTTACTAAAATACTGGTCTAAATTATTAACAAAATTTGTAAAATATTTAGTGGTTTCTTTAAATGAAAGTGGAAATTTAATAGGGAATCAATTACATAAGGTTAATACAATGTTGAAATTAAAAAGGAAGTAATTATAGTTAAAACAATATTACTGTCTTTGTTTATTAACATTTAATAAATAAGTTTAATTCTTAAATTAACTTTTAATTAAGAACATTTATAAATACTTTCCTTATCTCAAACAGAATTTTCAAATATTTCACTTTTTAATGAAACAGTCATACTAAAGAAGTTAATGTAACTGTAACTACAAAACGTCAACATTGTTTACCATTTTATAATTTATTTAATAAGTTTATGTCCTAATTTAATTATTAAATACAATGTGTTGCTTTAATATTTGAGTTTATTTCAGAAACATTACAGTTTAAATGCATAGATAAGTATTCTCGAAGCAATTAAGGCAAAGAAATGCAT
>CM063510.1:43063555-43073555 GCA_032207245.1 Pardosa pseudoannulata | reverse complement strand
AATCATATACTAAAAGGATTTTTGTAATGCAATTAATATTTACTGAACTATCTATAATACGACTAATGCTTTAGATATAAGTCACGTTATCCCGTCAGAAGGAAGTCAAGTTGCTTATTTTAGAATAATATATATATAGATAAATTTCACTCTGCAAGCAATAAATTATGTAATGCAAGATTATAAAAATAGGATCCTGGTTACTGCTGCGCTTTGGAAATAGTGTCGAAGTATATTTTTTTTCTACTCACTACCTCCAATTTGCGTGCCCGAATCCCGTTTAGATACTCCTCATAATTAGCTCTAATGGAGTTATGAGGCGAGGTCCGAAAAACTACCTTTGGTCCACCCGCTTTGGAACAAATTCCTCGCTATTCCTCGTAATTACTTCTAATGCGTATAGTAATTAAGGTTTCCAGTAGAAATATGGAACTATGAAGACATTAATATGATTAACGTCATTAGATAGTGTCTTAATGGGAAATCAGTCGCCCGTTAGACTGCCGAATGCATGCATGAATAATGTTCTAAAAACTGAATGAGATAAATCAAGTGTAATCGGTAGGAAATTTGATAGTATTCATTGATCAGGGAACTCATATGTTTTCCTATAGAAAATAAGTTTTGTATTATTTTTATGCTTAAACTATTATTAAATATTCACTTATTTAAACGTCCATTCTTTGTACCACTGTGTTATATATTTACATCATGGTTAATTTTTACCGTCATTTTTCCCAAGAAGCATTAAAAATAGTTTTATGATTTTCATGTACTACTTTGAGGATATCCGAACGATAATTAATGTAATGAACAATTTGTTTAATTAAAAATATCAACTAAAGGCTTTATCAGGCGTTCTCCTGTACACACGATTCCAGGTCCGTAACTAGGACTTAGAATTAGATGACCCACACCCACATCCAACTGAAGAAGTTTATGGATGCAAAAGATTAAGTGGGTGGGGAGAACCTTTCAACATTATTCATTTTAATGTTAAACACTGAATTATTGACTTAAAAAAACACTTTTTTATTACTATCACTATTTTTACCAAGTATTTTCCCTCATTTTAAATTTTTTAAATTTATTTTGTATATAAGAGTAGTTTTAATTTAATATATTATAAATTCCCTTTAATTTTTTAATATGATTACGATTATTATCTATTTTTTTAAATATTCGTTCTGTGTTTCGTTTTCGTATTTTTTAATAAACAACGGAACGAGATTACATCTTACTTGCATCTAATGCTGAAGGTTGCCTATCATTCGACATTTACAGTTTGGTGAATCTAGTTTTCCAGTTCTGTACAAGTAGGTTGGAAAACTTCCATGACCGGTTATGAAATAGTTTAATATGTTATTTTCGAATTTTAACTTTTGTTCTACTTTAGACATTATAGTATAGGTTGCTCTTCCTTTTTCACTATTGTCCCAATAATCTTGCCAATCTTTATTTATGTTTTCTTTCATATATTTTTTAAGTATCCGTAACAAGGAAGTGGCAAAGGTGGCAATTTCCACGGCGCGCATCAGTCATAGGGGAACAGAACCGTGAGGAAAATGGGGTCTGAAAGAAGACGATTCGCCCCAGTAGAAATAAGGAAAAGTTGAAAAATATTTTACAGAATCAGATTTTGTTTTTAAAATTTAATGTGTATAAAAATTACTGTTTTATGAATTTTACTTTCTTCTGTAATTCCCCTAGAGACTAAATTTGTTATAGATTCTTACAAAATGTTTACCAAATTCTTCTAATATGCCTTTATATAAATTCGGGTATCATTTTAAACTTTGAATTTATTAAAGTTACTATAAAAAAAAAAAAAAAGAAAAAAAAAAAAAAAAAAAAAAATAAAAAAAAAAAAAGAAAAAAAAAAAAAAAAAAAGAAAGAAAAAAAAAAAAAAATAAAAAAAAAAAAAAAAAACAAAAAAAAACTAAATTTTAATATGGAAAGTCATCATTTTTTATACAAATTGAACGTCCAAATAATAAAATATTCCCCTCAAATAAACTAACCCGTTTATCAGTAAAATAATACTTCATGAAAGTTTGAAAATATTTATAAGTATTAATAAAATACAGAAGAAAAATTAAAAATTAATGTAGTAGGAACATTTTAAGAATTAACAAAATATTTTGAGTTCATTCTAAATATATGATATAGAAAAAAAACCTGTATATATATTTTTTACTATATTAGGTGGTAGGGGCTCGGATAATTTTTTTGCCATGGGCGCTATAGAACCCAGTTACGGCCCTGCACGATTCTGAAAAGTTTTCAACCATGCCACCTTGATTTTAGTGTGGTTAGCCTATTGCAAAATCTCCGCGTGTCGTTACTTTATTCCTTTTAACACCTACTGTAAGCTGACTACTGCGGCTACAGTTTACGCCCTCAGACGTGGGGACAGTCCAGTTCAAACTTTATAGAGTACCAGCGGTCAGGTTAGAAAATTCCGAACAAAAAAGGATAGTAAGCTGTCATAGACAAATTTTCAAAGTTTTTTCGGGATTTTAGAAGATTTTTCAGTAGTTAGAAACTTTCTTATATTCTTAAGCTCAGTTTATCCCGTCACTGGAATGTAGTGGGTACTAACCCAATCAAGAAAAAAAATTAATAGGTTCGTTAGTAAAACAGGTTCCTGATAATTTATCTCTTTAAAATTTATCTCTTTTAAATTTATTTCTTTATTTTCTCTCACAGTTGGGCATGACCTACTGACTGATTGTCAGGACTACAAACAACTCATAAAGTAGCTTTATGGTTAAGATGCCATGATGACATGGTATATCCAGATCCGTCACCAAACTTTCTTTAGAATATTATTTATGCTGTTTTTACATACTGCTGTAATTTTGCAGGTATGGTGACCCCTGCTATGGCTACACGATTTTTAAAGTATCCGTAGGGATCACAACATATATAAAACCATTCTCAGGAGGGATTCACACGGTGCAGTTAAATAAAACAAACAGATCTAGACAGACATTTATTTAAGATAGTATAATGAAGGACGTAGAGCTCTGGACATCAAACTGAAGTAACGTTACAGAAGTTTAAAGTATCGAAAGTACATACAAGTTACATAAACAAACATCAGCACCTTCGATGCAACCGAGCAATCTGCTACTGTCACACTAACTCTTATATAGGCAGACAACCTATAAATACATTACAGATATTTGCATATTTAAAAAGATGATGTGTTGCCACAAATAAAAATACGATAATTATAAAACTTTACTCATAACAAATATCAGTACAGATCAATGAATTCATGTTACAATAATATGTTAAAATACATTACGATATTTATAATATATACAAGACACTATTTATAAAGACTGAACATTACGTCATGGTCCTTAATCAGAAATGATGCGTATGACGTCAATCTTCGGAGACACAAAACGATGCAACGACTTTAGTTGTTATTGCGTAAAAACTACACAGGATTTGAAAGATTTACTACATCAATAGTTAATTCCAAATCAACTGAAATAATTGTTATAATTGTTACTGTTACATTTTCATGCATATATTTTACTATTTCTTAGATTTTATATATTTTCTATAATTATTATAGTACATTTTTTGCATGACTACAAACGTTTTAAAAAATTTTGTTATTGACTTTTAAAATTTAAAATTAAATTTTTAATGAATTTAAATATTTTTTTTTGTATTGTAAGACCTTTATTTATTGATTTACATTATATGCAGTCAGATAGCTATGAAATTTTCAACTAGCAGTAGTCCCGCTGGTTATGCCTGCAAACCCCGATCGTACACTAGTTTTACGTGTCACGTTACGGAACATGGTACAGATTCGATATCTACGCTCCGGCTTTGTCGCCAAATTTGGCAACTTTTTCGGGCGTTTTGCTGGGCGATGACTGTTTATCTTTTACTTCCCTGACATTGGAGCTTTGTAGTGGCAACCTGGTTAGTTCTTTAATCCCCTTTGGTGCACGTGACTAACTGGCGCCTTTTTGGAATTATTTCTCTTCTAGAGAGTTATTTTGCGTTACTGTACGTGCTGGTCAGTACTTCAGTCAGAGATGTTCCCCCCCCCCCTCAAAATTAAAAGAAAATTATATGTTTTTAAAATAATTTTTCAATGTTTCATAATTTCTTTTTTTTAATGTTTCTCAGAATGTGTGTATGTTTTTTTTTTATATTTGTTCTAACAATATATATTTTTTATTTTTGAGGGGGTTTCCCCCCTCAAAAATAAAAAAATTAATATTTTAATCTTTCAGAAAATGCCATTTCTGCCGCCATTTTTGTTTAGCTACTTTCAAAAATGAGTTTTATTGCCAAGATCGCCAAGAAAAAAACATGGCGGTAGGAAGAGCGTAAATATAGCATCAGTTCCCGGAACATACTCCAACGCTAACGGTATATAATAAGCTGTATGCCTGAAGTTTGGTGGCAATCTAAAATAACCTGTAAGATTAAAATAAGAGTAGATTAAACTTCATTGCTGGTGCTAGACTCTGCTAAAGCGCGGTCTATTTTCAACTTTATTTTAATTTAAAGTTAAAAAAATAGCTGAACTTTGAGATTTTTTAACTATATTAAGTACCACATAAGCTAAAACAGTTGCCACGCAAACTGATAATCTTGAAGCAAAAAATACGGATGGTAATACACTCTTTGCATTCAGATTAATTTCTTCATGAAGATATAGAAAAATAAAGTTGGAAAATTTTGGATGTGCTAAGGTTAATTTTTTACATATTACTTAAGCATATGTATATACTGGGTGTTTCAAAAATGACCGATGTATTTGAAAAATCAATAAAAACTAAACGAACAGTGGTAGAAATTCACAGTTTATTGCCATATGCTTAAGGCAATAGTACATTTTTAGGCAGACGAACTTTAAAATTAATTACAATATTCCACAACAGATGTCGCTGCAGTCTAGAAATATCTAAACAACGACATTTGTTTCTGGGGACTTTTAAAAGACCAGGTGTATCGCCACTATCCAGAAAGAATTGCATAACTGGAACAGTACATCTGTTCTGCATGTGATGCCATCCCGCCTGAGACGTTTACACGGGTTTCTGATAATTTCGTTCTGAGAATAAGCCATATTATTGCTACGTATGGTGGATATCTAGAAAATGTCGTAGTTTAGGTTTTTTTCAGAAAGCAGCGTCATCTGTTGTAGAACATTGTAAATAATTTTGAAAGTTTGCCTAAAAATTTAATATTGTCCCAAGCATATTGCAATAAACTGTGAATTTCTATCACTGTCCATTTAGTTTTTATTGATTTTTCAAATATACCGGTAATTTTTGAAATACCCTGTATATCGCAAACTTCCACGTAACAAGATTTTCTCTATCTGACAGAACTGGAAAAGATGAAGTGAAGACTTTTTTTATGTGAACATTCTTTGGGACTTAAGATAAATATAATTGCTTTATCTTTTAAAGAAGTAATTTTTGTTTGAAATTGAAAAGTACGAGACGGTTTGCACAATAGCTCTAAAAATTTGATGCGACATAACTGAAATTGGATTTTTTGAAAACAACACCATCGTATATTCAAAGGATGTGCTGAGGAAATAAAATCTACAAAAATTGGAATGTTTCATTCTGAGATTATCATGAATAAATACATTCAACCTTCAATAACAGAATGCAATATATATATATATATATATATATATATATATATATATATATATATATATATATATATATATATATATATATATATATATATATATATATATATATATATATATATATATATATATATATATATATATATATATATATATATATATATATATATACATATATATATAATATATACATATATATATATATATACATATATATACATATACATATATATATACATATATATACATATATATATATATATATACATATATATATATATACATACATAAATATATATATATATATATATATATATATATATATATATAATATATATATATATATATATATATATATATATATATATATACTATATATATATATATACACATATATATATATATATATATATATATATATACATATATATATATATATATATATATATATATATATATATATATATATATATTTTGGAAGAATTAAAATTGGAGAGAGGAGAGGAGGCTTTTGAAGAAATATTAAAGTTAAATAATTTTGATATATTACATATATATATATATATATATATATATATATATATATATATATATATATATATATATATATATATATATATATATACGCATCGTTTGTGGCGAATAGTAAAAATTCTATTTAGGGTTTTTCCTCTGTAGTTCCACTTTTTCTAGGTCTTGAGAAATGACATAATACAATTCCTTACATAAGAATATATAAAATTATTCCATATTTCCTTATACAGGGAAACCTTAATTAATCGTCTTTCAAAAATGTGAAAATGTAAAACCGGAACAAAAAATGCCTGAGGAAAGGGGAATGAGCAAATTTATGATTTTGTTTAAAGTAATAATTTGCAGTAACATTATAATATACTTAAATATTTATTATAAAAGTGTATAATATCTAAAACTTTTTTCTGCTTTTTGCGCGAGGAACTCCTGATTGACAAGAAAAATTGCTTTTCTGCCTCTACTTCTAAGTTACATGCATAAGAAATTTCCATTTTCCCAACATGTCGCACAATTCGGAAAAAAAACTCCCCATTCTTTTTAACTCTTCTTCTTTATCTATACTAATTTCTTCCTTTTATTACGATTTATTGATTTCCCGTTTTAAAAGGCACATTATCATTAAATTCAAGGAAAATATTTATTCATTAAAATTTCATTGAGATGATATTATAAAGACTGCAAGAAAGAAAATTTAAACATGTCTTACATGGGAATATTGACATGTTAAGCTGTATTGGAAAAGAAAACTATGCAATTTTGTACAGTGAAACATATAAATTCTCCCTTTTGGCAACATGCTAATTTCTTTCCTTAAAATGAATTTTTATATCTATTCCTATATTTAATGTTTTATTATTAAATTGAAAGTTTATGATATCGGACATACGTTATTTAATTAAATCACATTCAAATTTCTGTTTTATTGAATTTTTAATAAAGTGACCAGTAAAGTGCTACAACTAGCTGCATTTTATGCATTTCTATACTCTACAGAATTTATCTCTAGAATTTAATTATTACTTAAGAAATCAAGTATATTTTGCAACAAAAAGTTTACAAAGTAGTTAATTTAAAAAGCTTTAATGAACTTATGAAAATTGTTCCTAAACGAGAATCATTGGCGTGAAAAAGGTTAATTAGTCTAAGTCAAGTGAATGCAGTACAATTTCGGTTTTATCTCGGAATCTTTCACATTTAACACTTCGAGCGGGCAACGTATTTTTACTTTTTTTGCAGTCTGTCACTGGAGCACGGGTCAAGTAAAAATACATATTTAGTAGATTTGTGGTGGATAGCGGGTATCCACCACAAATCTACTAAATACATATAATTATATGTTATGTGTGACATTATATGCGTGTTGTTTGCGTTGCTATGCAGCGCTTTGCATTTTTTCTTTCCACAAGTTATGATTGTCGAGTTACTCGGTCTTTTGTTGCGTTATTTCGTCTTCAATCGAATTCCTAGCTCCAGAACGGGCAAGTCGTGTTTTGTCAATTTGAAGCTTGTTTTTTTATTGTTGAATACAAAATTGATAAAATGAGCCGTTGTGACAAAGATAGTGATGAAGAAATATGCGCTGACAGATTATCGGACTTTAATTTTAAAAATCGTTTATTTTTGTGATTTCGTAAAAATATTGTATTTTTTTTTGTTAAATAATCATACAGTATATATTAAAGTGTAAAACAAAAAAAGTTTCGTTCATAAAAATAAAGTAGTTTTCGATTTCCTGCGAATTTCCTGGATAACTAAACTTTCCGGTATTCACGAAAAACAGCCCGCTACACGCTTAAGTGTGCGATGAAGTGTACACGAATGCCAAGTGTTAACAATTTACAAAATTTAGAATTCATGGGTATTTCTTTTACAGGTGTGTATACACAAAAATATCAGTACAGTCTTCTTCTCAAGGTAAGATCTATAAGTTTGATTTTCTATGTGGATAAGTTTACCAAAGATGCCTACTGTCTCTGACATTTCGATAATTAGCATCTAAAAATGTGACAAGGAGAACGTAGATAAATAAACTTAGTTTTATTTATAAGTTAATGAAAGAAACGTTCTTTTTACCCGGTATGCAATGGTTGAAGGATAGATAAATATTTCGGACATTGCATTCGGTAGAACCGATAAAACTCTTCTTTCTGTACTGGGTTCCTTAGGGTCAAATACGACATTTTGCATGATTGTTCGTCGGCATTAAGCAATTGGTTATGATATCATCAGTCTTAAAACTGAAGTGTAGAAAGTAGCGTTCCAAAACAACCAAATTATAGAATTTCATTGAAGCAATTATCTTTCTCATGGTCGTCACTCACCTAAATCTACTAGACTCTCTCTCTCTCTCTCGCTCCCTCCCTGATAAAAAACTGCAGTATTTGATGGAATTCGGTACACTTGGAATTTAAATGACATGGGTCAGCACTGTTCATTTTATTTTGTTCGAAATTTAATCTTATACCCCTATTTGGCTTTCCATTTTTTTTACGGAATTGAAGCTCTTTTTTTCTATCGGAAAATGTACAATCAAATAGAAAATGTAAGCGCAAACTTTAATTATTCCATCTTTTCCTATTCGACCACATTCCATAAATTTCTCGATAAAAGTGTATTATGTTATAATTTAGCTGAAAATAAGAAAGTCATTACTGATTCTACATTGCTTAAAAAACAGTCCGCTATCTCATCAACACAAAATACCATATGCAAATAATCAAATAATGTATATATCAAATTCATTTCAATATTTTTACTTTTAATCCTAGCCAATTTTAATCCTCAATTAATTTCAACAATGGAAAGTTTTTTTGGAAATCCGAGTCTTCTATATATTTTATGAAATGAATGATAATATTTTTAAATTATAATTATATATATATATATATATATATATATATATATATATATATATATATATATATATATATATATATATATATATATATATATATATATATATATAAATATATATATATATATATATATATATATATATATATATATATATATACATTTTAATTATTAATTTTTATCATGATATTATATATTTTAATATATATACTATCATCATAACATTTTTTTATGTTTTTAATTGAATTATTTTTAAATTTAACTCTTGATTAATTTTTAAAACTGAAAATTAAGTGAAAAGGTTCTTTTTATGAAATTATTCATGATTAATCATAAGTTTTTTAATTTACTAAACACGTTAATCTGATTTTTTCTTGAAAATTTTTTGATTAAATTTTTAGGGTTGATTACATTTATAAATTAATATCGTTTAATATATTTTTAATTAAATGCATAAAGCTGATTTTGATAAAGTTTATTATCTTTTATAAATATAAGGAATTGTTTTTATACATGTAAAATGAGGTTTGAAGAGCATGCTTAGCGTACAGAAAAAGCTAATAATATGTGTTGAAGCATAATAAAAAGCCGCAGATCGCAAACACATTTTATTGAAGACACCAAAATAATAATACAAGAAATACCAGGTACATTGGGCTTTTATAGTTTTGAGAAGATCCTGCGCCCAGCCAATCAAATTTCTGCCACAAACAAAACTAATTAAACACAGCCAATCAAAACACAACAGGATCAACTAAAGAAAACATCGAACGTCCAAGAAAGCTATTACTTAAATATAACAATAATCGGCCAAGTCGTTAAGTTTGAGTGCGATTATATATGTCAACAATATGCGTGAAAACTATGAGAGAATTTTTGAAATGGACATAATATAAAAACAAAATCCTATGTAAATCATTATATATTTTAAATATATGCTCCTAAATATCACATTAAATTCT
>CM063510.1:43033555-43058555 GCA_032207245.1 Pardosa pseudoannulata | reverse complement strand
TTCAAAATATCATAAATTTTAATTCATTCTTATTAAGATTAATTTTAAATTATGTTTCTTACTGAAATAGCCGAAGCTTTAAGTTTTTAAATGATGATTAATTGATGATGCAAATTTTCAATTTAAAACTTTTGATCTTGGTAAATGAACTAATATAAATTAAAAACCTCCAAATGAGAATGCTGATATGTTACTTTGGTTTTCTAGTAAACCTAAAGAGCATACACAAAGGGCTTCAAGTATAATTTAATTGATATCTTTAAATTTCATTTTGAAAATGTTTACAAAATATTACCTTATTTATTCTTCGAGGAAAAGAGTGTTTTACCATATAAAAACTTTCTTTTATATTTCTATTATTTATTTCAGTGTTTACTGCAGTATAGCGGTAATTATCATTCTGCAAAAGTGTATGAAACGGGACGTTTCCTTTTATAGATGTTACATAAATTTCCTTACCCTATTAAGGAAATATTTTATAGATAAACCCAAATTCAAAATAAAATACCCTAATTCAAAATAAAATGTTTATATTATGAAACGGAAACCTTACACGTATAAATTAAATTAGAATTTTATTTGCTTCCAGTATATTTTAAAATAGTTTTTAAAATATATCTGAAAGAAGAGAAAAGTTATTTTATAAAAATCGAATCTAGGGAATTTTCTGTTTTGCTTTAAATTTACCTTCTAATTAAGAAATTATTTTTATATTACTTGAAGATTTTGCAATTTTAATATTTGCTGATAATTTACCTGGATTTGTTTCTTCGATTTTTCACCTTAATTTTCTTTAAAATATTTTAGTTTCAGAGATATATTAAGAGACTATTTATGACTCAAAAACATTAGAAATAGAGAAAATACTTCATACTTATTGCTTAAGAGAATGAAATTTTCTTTGAAAATTGTTAATTTCTTTCTTGAAGCACAAAGCGATAACTATTTATGATTTTGAAAATATTCCCATGCTTTGATCTGTACATTATTTTTTTAAATTCAGAATAAAATAAGAATACGACGATTTAAGTATATTTAAAAAATCCTTTTTGGTTATTTACCTTTTTTCTCCGCATTACTGAATTTCAAAAAAAAATATTTAGAAAAAATTATATATAAAATATGTAAATATGAAGAATGTAATATATAATAATATTGATTAATAAAAAAGTTGTATTTATATAAATTTCATTATATTGGGTTGGCAAAGAAGTAATTGCGGATTTTTTTTAGAAAATCAAAGACAATTTTTTCATGGAACTAAATAACTTTATTCTGTAATGTATTGCCCATTTTGATCAATGACCTTTTGCCATCTTTCAGGAAGCATCATAATCCCACGTTCATAAAACTTCTGGTTTTTATTAGCAAAAAACTGAATCAGGTACGATTTGACATCATCATCATTATTGAAATTTTTACCATTCAAGGAGTTTTGTAAAGATTGAAACAAAAAGTAATCAGATGGTGCAAGATCAGGACTATATGGTGGATGTGGCAAAACATCCCAACCAAGCTCCAATAATTTTTGCCGAGTGACCAAAGATGTGTGTGGCCTTGCATTGTCATGATGGAATACAACACATTTCCGATTTGTCAATTCGGGCAGCTTTTTTTCAACTGCATTGTTAAATTTCGTTAGTTGTTTAATGTAGACATCAGAATTGATCGTTCGGTTGGGTGGTAAGAGTTCAAAGTAGACAATTCCTTTGTAATCCAGCCAAACTGATAACAAAACCTTCTTTTGATGATTACCAGCTTTTGATGTTGTTTGAGTGTGTTCATCTGGCCTGTTACACGATCTTTTCTGCTTGATATTGTTGTAAACAACCCATTTTCCATCTCCAGTTATCAGTCTTTTTAAAAATGGATTATTTTCATTACGTTTCTTTAGCAAATCGCAGCTGTTAATGCGTTGCGTTAAATGCGTTTTTTTTCAGTTCGTTAGGAAAACATATATCGAGATTTTGAACATAGCCAAATTGTTTTAAGTGATTTTCAATGCATGTATGTGATACATGAAGCTTCTCTGCAATCTCCCGTGTTGTACTGTGACTATCCGAATCGATTATTGCTTTGATTTGGGCGTCATCAACTTCCACTGGACGACCACAGCGTTTTTCCCCTTTGAGTGAAAAATCACCAGAACGAAATTTGGCAAACCAATTTTGACACTGCCGTTCTTTTAAGGCTTCGTCACCATAAACATCACATAACTTTTTATGAGATTGCTATGCGTCTTTCCCTTTGAGGAAATAAAAAAGAAAAATATGACGAAAATATTCCTTTTGATTTTCCATTCTTCAACGAAGGCCAAGCGAAAACTACGCTACCGATCAAAAAACTTTTCTTATTGATTGACAGCTGAATTGCCAACTATCAAATAACAAAATGTGTTTTACATTTGTACTACTTATGCAAGCCTAAAAATTCAACTGACACCATCTATGAGTGAAATCCGCAATTACTTAGTTGCGAACCCAATATACATATATATCATTTTATGTAATGAAATATACAAACATTAAATCAATAAAAAGATTATAAATAAATATCGTGTTAACACATTGAATGCGGGACTCGTACTAGTACGTTTTCTGACGATTGATACTTGAGCGCGGAACAAGTACTAGTACGGGTTAGTGTAACAACATGGTTTGTTTGTGGGTACAAAAATAACGCTATATACAGGAAAACGAAACCGAATGTTCTTCTCTACTACACAGATTCTGGAAAAATTTAGACAAATAAAAAATAGTTTTTACATTATTCGTTGTGGAACTACAGAACGGGAAGGTTGATTAAAAAATCAATTTAGATTTAAAATTAACTTTTTATTTATAATTGCGAAAATGATATTATATATATATGTATATTTGTATATATATATATATATATATATATATATATATATATATATATATATATATATATATATATATATATTTGTATTATATATTGTTGAAGCATAATGAAAAGCCGCAGATCGCAAACACCTTTTATTGAAAACATCAAAATAATAATAATGAAAAGATGATAATAATAAAATACGAGGTGCATTGGGCTTTTATAGTTTTAAGAAGATCCTGCGCCCAGCCAATCAAATTACAGGCACAAACAAAACTAATTAAACACAGCCAATCAAAACACAAAAGGATCAACTAAAGAAAACCTCGTACGTCCGAGAAAGCTATTACTTATATACAATATAATCAGCCAAGTCCCCAAGTATGACTGTGATTACATATTTCAACTATATATATATATATATATATTTGTTAATTTGTCTATTTATTTATTTTTTTATGTATTAAAATATAAAATACGAAAAGTTGGTTAAAAAATTAAATAATTTTCGATCTATTGAGATTTAACTGATTAACTAAATTTAAGCGCAAAACGACCTCTCTCGGTACAATTCCGCTGCGAAATTTACCCGCATACAATGCGTTAATAAATCCTAAATAATTTATATCTATTAAATTTATCAAATTAATTGTATTTATGGTTTAATTAGATATATTACATAATTTTTAATTATAATTATGTAATTGATGATAATGAATGATTAAATAATATTTACATAATTAGAATTGATATTATAAAATGGTAAATAGTTGATATATAATACATTTAAAGCAATGTAATTAAAAATAATTGCTTATATGGTATTATTTTTTTTCTAGAGTAAAAATGGCATACATAAAAAATAATATACTCAAAATTACAAACTAGCAATAAGTAATATTATTTGACGAGAATGGGATTTATATTAGACTTCATAAAATAAACCAAGTTTCATTTAAGTTGTTTCAAGAATTGATAAGGGACTGTATTAGGTTATTCAATGAGAACTTCAACTTTTTAGAATATTTAAGGGTATTTGTAGAATTTTTTCTGACTCATTATACTTTTAAAGATAACAAAGCACTGCATTTCCAGGAATAGATTTAAGCTTACTTAAGATATCTTTGAATAATATAAGATAAGAGCTACAGTTGATTTCTCAATTAAAAATAGCTTTTCGACATTTCTACAAATCTTAATGCAGTGATCTCTACTAGTATATCAAAACAAGAAAAAATGAATACTTTCAACCGGGCACCTAGAAAAATAAGACAAATTTAATTTAATTTGTTTTAAAAATTTGGAGCTGAATAAAATAAAATTCAATTCATTTGAGGTTACATAAGATTATTCATTAAACTATTTTTTGCTTTGAAAGATAACATAGCTTTGACTTTCCTGACAAAGGGACGATGCACAGCTAGGCATGAATACAGTTCGAAATACAACATATTAAAATTCTACGGCTATCGAATTTTGAGCAACACCTCACATAGTTAATATAGGTTATATTATAATACAATTCGAAATACAGCATATTAAAATTCTACAACTATCGAATTTTGAGCTACACTTCAGATAGTTAATATAGGTTATATTATAATATAGTTCAAAATACAACATATTAAAATTCTACGACTATCGTATTTTGAGCTACACCTCACATAGTCAATATAGGTTATATTATAATACAGTTCGAAATACAACATATAACAATTCTACGACTATCGAATTTTGAGCTACACCTCACATAGTTAATATAGGTTATATTATTTTTATTATATAGTGTGTTAAATTTAATTTATACGGAAGAACTACAAAAGATGTTAAAATTGTTCTAGGTAAGAAATTTCAACATCCTACGGCTAGTGGTTTTTCAGATATGACATCCAGATTTAATACATGCTTGATACATAAATTCCCTTACGGAGATTGTAGTTTCAATTAAAAAGGCGAGTAATTTATTATATCATATAACAATCCTAAACACAAAACTTAGAACTAATACAACTAATTGTTTTTTGTGTTAATGATTGACTTATTTATTTACTCTTTATCCTACTAAAGATATAAAAGTATTGACTAAACTGGCATAGTCTTAAGTGTATTTGAAATACCATTGGGTAGAATAATATACAAATAATGATATAGTTTATTTATTTCCCAATTAAAAATTACTTTTTTTTTACTTTTTCTATCAATATTAATATAGTGATTACCACTAGTACAATCACAACACGAAAAAATGATATATTTTTATAGGGCTTTTAAGAAAATAAGCCAAGTTTCATTTAATTTTTTATAAAATTCTTAAAGTGAAGAAATTATATAATTCTACTAGAAGTTCATCACTTTAAATTACATAAGACTAGACATAAATCTATTTTTATCTTGCTTATTATCCCTTTAAGGATAACATAACATTGATATTAAGGACAAAGGGAAAATACAAAACTAACTAGACGTTATAACAGTTAGAAATACAAAATTTCAAAATTCTAGCTCTATCCATTATAGAGTTACACCACACATAACCACTATAAATTGTATTAAATATTTTCATTACATTGTGTACATATTGCAGTTTATATGAAACCCGATTAGATGTTATAATTATTTTAAATTTAGAAATTCAATGAATAATTGTTATGCCCCGTATCCTTTTGGAGGTTTACATTAAAATTATTAAAATGTGTACACATTTCATTCTACATATAAAGAACATAAGTAGATTTTATAATTGTCCTAAATATAAAATTCCGACATGCTACGACTAATCGTTATTGAGTTATGCTCCAGAGAGTTCAGGAGCATTAGATTAAAATATTTTCATATAAAGAGTGTAGATTGCAATCAAAAAGGGAAGTTCACAAAATTAGATCATATAACAGTTTTAAATATAAAATTTAGAATTTCTAGAAGTAATATCTCTTGTGTTATAGGAGATGCATATGTAAGTACAAACACCGTACAGACGTCAAGACAAAACTCACCAAAACCAGTTCAGAAATGGTCAAAATACATACTTAAAGTCTCAACATAAAAGCTTCTTTTACACAAATATCGACGCAAAACTGAAAATTGTCAAAATTCATCCAAACTCGGGGAAATCGAGTATTTCCAATGAAACCTGAACACGGAAAACTTTCGTCCCTACCATAATTTATTTACTTTTTACGAGAGAATAAAAAATTAATCCTTTCTACCAGGACTTAATTAAATAGTTTCGGTATATTTCTTTTAAATATTTGTTTGCTACTATGTTACATAATTCAGCTAGAATTCCAACCTTTGAGATTACGTAAGGTAATTCATAGACTTATTTTCTTAATCATTATTTTTTTTAAAGATAACAGGTCATTGACACTCACGGAAAGGATTTAAAAGTTAACTGAAAATAGCACTGAGTAGAATCACGTAAAAATGCTCGTACAGTTCATTCATCCCTTAATAATTGGTTTTATTATTTCTATATTGAATTTCATACAGTGTTATCCACATAATACAACCACAACCGAAGAAGTGTGCTATTTCTTTTCAAGGAAATATTAAATTAAACTAAGTTTTATTAAATTATTTTTAAAAACATGAAACATAATCTTCCAAAGGTAACAAAGTATAGGATTATCGGACATAGCATTAAGTCTGCATTAAATACACCATACAGACTTTACATTATGAGCACTCGCTTAATAACATGTAGGACCACGTTTATCGCTCAAAATCACCAGTATCCTACGGGGTATTGACTTCACAATGTGTTAATAGGTAGTCAAAGGTAACTGGTACCAAGCGTTCCCCAACTGATCTTGCAGTGCTTGCACATTGTGAAGGTGTAACGTGGAAGCACACATTTTGTTTTAAATGTAGGGCCACAAATACTTCATTGTATTAATGTCAGGTGAATTTGGTTTTGGTTTGGAGTGCCACGGTCTACTTTTATGCAGCACGAGTGCTAATAAGACCGGGACCTACAGCTTAAAGCCGATTCCGAACGGCTACATTCATCCATGCCACAGTGGGATTCGAACCCACGAACACCGATACCGAAGGCCAGCACCTTAAACAATTGGCCATCGTTCGGCGAGGTGAATTTGGGGGCCAAGACATAACTTGAAAGTCACACAAATGTTCCTCGAACTACTTCCTGAAGACTCGACCCTTATGACACGGTCCATTATCCTGTTTTTAATCACCATCCCCAACTGTAAACAGCCCCCTAAACGAGCCGTTTCTGATATTTATATTCCTAGTCTCCTAGCCATAGCTTTTTGACCTTTACCTAAGTCCGATATATCACGCCAAACGATGGCCGAATGGTAGAATGCTGTTTTTCGGTACCGGAGTTAGCGGGCTCAAATCCCGCTTTTGACATGAAAGTTCGCAGCCGTTTGGAATCGGCTTTAGCCCCTTCGTGAGCCATTTATTTCTCACTCCACGTTTCCAAACTTTCAAAACAGAGCTACTAATTTTATTCAATCGATCGAACAATTGATGACAGCGCAAAACCGAAGCGGGAAATCTTCCCATCGTTTCAATAACAAGACCAATATATTAGAATGTATTTCGCGCTTCTCACAGGTGTATTTTGTAAGATCGTGGTGGTGGGAAGTAATCTTCCCACGACCCACGAAAAGGCTAAACAGTAGGTCCCGGTCTCTATCGCTCGTGTTACAAAACAGTATACCGTAGCTCTCCAAACCAAGCTAAGCCGATAAATCAGCTAATTTTTCCATTATATCGCTAATCACGATATATTTGGTAAGGCGATGCATCGCCGATTTGTGTACTCCAACATCAGCCACGCACGCTCAGAGGTTTTGTTTCTGGAAAACCCCATTGTGTTAAATGGAAAGTGGTCCTAATATAATGACACTTCGTTGTATATTTGAGAGATATGGTGACCGATAACTCTATAACTATATACTGTATCACCGTATAACTGAGAGAGATATAATCACACAGATCCTTCCTCAATTAATTACAGCTTTTATTTTTTCAGTATCAAATTTCATATACGGTATCCTCGTAATGAAAACATTGGATCATTTCTACATTTTAACTAATCTAAAACTGAAGTGTGTTCGCACATACGATCTGTGTCAAAAGTAATAAGAAAATAAATGCATGGATTGAATAATCGCATTCACAAAGAAAAAGAGATTATAATTTTTAAAGTACGCAACGAATAAAACATTGCTTCTAGTGGTTGTAGCATTGTTCGAAATATTGTAGTGACATGCCGAGAAACCTCGTGATTACGGATCATTGGAAAGGTAAAAGCGGAGTTATTTTATGTCCATCTTAAGCAGTGAAAGATTGGTTTGGTTTAGTTTAGAGTGCTATGGTCTACTTTTTGCAACACGAGAGCTAATAAGCCGTGAAAGAAAAATGGTCACAGATAACCAGGTCAGGACTACATGGGGCATGAGGAAGGAAAGATTCGTTCATGAGTATACAGTCAGAAACGAAGCCATGTGAGGCCGATTGTTGTCGCGGTTAAAATAGGAACAATAAGTAACCTTTTAATTAGACAGCGCGTTGTTTCCTTAATAGGTCTGATATGAGAACGAACCCAATATCCTTGTAGAATTTCCAGTTTCTAGATTCGTAAGTTGCTGCTAACATTCTAAATTCACGATCGGCTATTTTGCATTGATGATCCCAATTATGTATCTGATCTCTTTTGTTCGGAAGTTAAAGTAGGGAATTTTTCACTGCTAGTTACTCTATAAAAAACCATTGACTTAACCTTGACATAGGGATCTGTGGGTTGTAGAGTCATACCATTTTTTTCATGTACTGGGAAAACTTTTAAAATAAATCTGTGAATTAACAAAGGCAAATTACACAGTTAAACGTAAGCTAAATCAGAGGTCGATATTCAGGACATTCCTTGCTAGTTCGATGTTTTGCTGCATTTTCGTAGTCAATGGTCCTCTTTGTCAGAGATTGCCTTTAATGTTCTATCAGCCGTTCTTAAACACCATGTACTTCTTTTAGACTTGCGATTGTGACAAAATTTTATCTTTGTAAACACCCTTATACCTCTCGCAAGGTTTTATTACCACTTCCACAGAGTTTAAGACTAAACTTTATTCCCTCGTGTAGCTTAATAGATCGCTACATGTTGCGCATAACGAGTTATGCTCAAGGAATTACTGGACATACCCTGTGAAATAGGAGCAGCTTTCGAACTGAAGGATTACACCACTAACATTCCGTTAAACACTTTTGAGCTATTTGGTTCCTTTCATGATTTTACAGAACTGCACAGAATTTTTTTTTATTTCTGGACACACATCTTCTGTATAATACACTTAAAATAACCCCAAAAAAGGTTAAAATTTCATACATGGTTGCTTCTAAAAATCATGAACATTAAAAATGGTTACATTTTTGTAGCATAATAATTTTTCTTCCCAAAATGTAAAATACAAAAGTGGTAAGTAAGTACATTTTATGAAGCTGCAAATTTCCGTTTATTTTTCCTCTTGGTATTAAGAAATTAATGAAGCAGCTACTAGGGTACTAATTTTTGACATAGCAAAATATGTTATTTAAAGAATTTCAATTATCCGTTTTTATTCAAATAAGAAATTTTATTCAAATATTTTGTCCGAAAATTGTACATTTTCTTCGAAATATTTCCTCCTGCAATTTTTTTATACGCTTTTCAGCTTTAGAAATATTCAGCTTGAAATTTTGAATTTCATATTGAAGGGTAATGTTTAGACCTGTAGTGCTTACTGCAAAGTTATAAAAACTTCTGACAGTCAGGCAGCTGAAGTTTTCGTTATCACATTGGAGTACTTTGAGGAATAATTATATCAAGGATAAAGTCTTCAAAAGTAACATACATTACAGTCTGTATTGAAAAATTGACACAATATATTTTCCTTACAACATGTGACGCAACCATGTTCATGCTTTTTCATGGGAATAAAAATTGTAAAATTTAAATCAGATATGCAGAAATTCTCTTTTAAGTTACTAAGTTATATTGATATTTAAAATAAAACATTATGTTTTACATTTATTTAATCTTAGCATATTATAACAAGTGGGTTAACTTAATTATTAAATTAGGAAAAAATCTATCGGGTTTTAATTCCACATTTTAAATATGTAGAGATATTTTACACGTTTTTATAAGAAATAAACTATTGTCGAAAATGTGTGTTTACAATAAACAAAAAATTAATTTATTTTCCTTATAAATACTGTAAGTTTTTCAGTACAAATGATCTCTTTAAATATCCAGTTTGAACTTTCTTTCTTGAAAATATTACTTCTAGAAATTAAAAATTTTTTGACATTTTACTAATCTAAAGATTATAATTTTTAGAAATGATTTTTTGTAACTGATCATGTAATTATAAAAGAAAATTTGCAAAATATATAAAATCAGTTTTGTTATTTATTGGGTATCCTACGAAGGAATTCTTTTTATTAGTGCTGTAGGATAGGAACAATTAAACCATCTATTAAAGCTCAATCAGTAAAATGTATTAAATTTTTTATCTTTTGGCTATGCAATATGGTGATAGAAAGCTTAAAATGTAAATATCAAACAAATGAGGATATTACTCGGGCTCTATGTAGTCAAAGAGAATCGAAGTCTACATGAAGACTAATAAAGACCAAGACAAATGCTACTTAACATTGCTCTAAGTTTTCCTAATGAAATATATACTCTTATTCCTGTACACCTTTGGAAGACATACGATCTTGGACCTCATGGATTGGTGATGAGTTTTGTTATATAAATAACTATGTTTGACTATGTAGTCGAAGTGAATCGATTCTACATGGAGACTAATGAAGACCAACACAAATGCTACTTAACATTGCTCTAAGTGTTCCCAATGAAATATATACACATGCATATTCCTGTACATCTATGGAAATCTTACTATCGTAGACCTCATGGATTGGTGGTGAGTTTTGTTATACACGTTGTAAAGCAGGAATACCGCAATCTCACCAATACGTTGCAGAATGGAACCAATTTTCGCAGCCCCTACCCCTCCTGTCTCAAGCTTTGGGATATTCTCTACGAAAATTAGCTTTTACATGTATATATTAGGCCCCATGGTTAAATCTTATCTCTTGCAGTATCTCTTCCCTGAAGCGTCATTGCGAGACATTCCTAGTTTGTTTAAATACAGTGTTTTGTTTGTTTAGCCGAGTGTGTGGCTTGTTCGTCTGTCTATCGTGGAAGTAGTATTAATTTTGTCTCATGGGTGGTTCGTTGTTTTTAAGTTGATTTAAGTTTTGTTGACCATTAAATACGCTAGTTGTTTTATTTCCTTATACTTATGTTTGCTAAATTTAATATTTTAGTTTATGTCTCATGTTAGTAATAATTAAATTGAGTTGTATACTTTTAGACCGTGGTTGTTTTTGCTGTCATCTCGAGCCATTTTTATTTTTCATTGCATTTGAGTTAACATGTTAGAGTTACTATCTCCAGAAGTGACAGTATATATATATATATATATATATATATATATATATATATATATATATATATATATATATTTATTTTTTTTTTTTTTTTTTTTTTTTTTATTTTTTTTGTTTTTTTTTTTTTTTTTTTTTTTTTTTTTTTTTTTTGTGTTTTATTTTTTTTTTTATTTTTTTTTTTTTTTATTTTTTACATTTTTTTCTATTTGACAGCTTTGAAAACATTTTTAAATCACAATGGAATGAAACCAAAAACTATTATTTTTTGAAATCTCTATTTATCTTATCAAATATATATATTAGATATAAAGTATGATCAGCATAAAAATATTTTGATGAAAAAGGTTAAAATGCTATTGTTCTGGAATAGTTTGGAACCTGAAATAGGTTCTTGGTGAAGGCTTTGGGGCTTATATGATTTTAACATCTTCCCTTACAATTTTTTTAATTGCAAAAAATCATCCCTTTTTTATTTTATTATTAAATACAAAGAAATAAAACAAAACAAAATATGTAGGTTTTAAGTTGAATTTTTATCTTTTACAGGTGTAAAAGCATTTAGTTTTAATGTTAGTTTACTATCTCGAGTTATCTCGGGCAAATGGAAAAAATATTTTTTTGTAATTTGAAGGGAGTGAAATTATGAGATATCTGACATCTGAAATCTGAACTTTTAAAGCTGAAATCTCTACCTTATCTTATTTTTTTTTTTACAGCATGAATAAATCTGGAAAATGGCTTGAGGTTAACCTGAGTGGTAAAGGACTAAATGGGTCTTCCTGATGTGGCAGAAAACTCGTCACGATGATTTTCTGAAATTAGTTTTTTTTATTTAAAACACGAAAAAAACAAAAACAAAAATATTATCAAAGCTGAATATTTTTTTTTTTCAGGTGAAACAGTGATAATACAATCGCAAAGACAAATTATGATTCGAGTTTTTTTCGGGATAACACATGATATCTAAGAAGAATATCAGCAAAAATCTGTCTACAAAAAAAGTCATATTTTTTTTTTTTAGCCAAAAAACTAAAATGTTTTTATTAAAAAATTTTTTGTTTAATTTTTCTGAAAGTTACAGCTGTTAAACACGTGACCAATTTACAAAAACGGAAAAACAAAACTTGAAAAAAAAGTATTTTTTCGTTACGGAATGTAAAACATGGACAAATTTTTATTTTTTAATAATTTTTAATAGATAAATAATAATTAGCAGTTAAAAATTTTTTTTCAAAAATCATAAATTTTTGTATTTTATTTAATTAATAGGTTTAAAGGTTTTTTCACGGCATTTTAAAAAAAGTTGAATGAATAGAGGTTAAAACAAAAAAGTAACTTGAAAATGTGATTTTAAAGTTTTTTAAAATTTAAATTTTGAAAATTATTTAAACATTTTCTAGTATTTAATAATTACATCAGTTAAAAAGTTTAAAAAAATAATGAATTTTAAAATGTATTTTAATTTTTTAATAATTAAAGTATTAAAAAATGCGTTTTTCTCAGACGGTATTTATAATAAAATTTGAAATAATGTGATTTCTCAAAATTCTTAAAATATTTTCTTAAAATTAATATGATTTGATAGTATTTACTAGTGAATGATAAAATTTAAATTTGAATAATTTTCAATAATGTTACACTCATAGTTAGATATAAAGGTAATGAAAATTCATTAAAAATTCAATGTGTATGATTTTGAAGGACTAAAATGTTTTACCAATTGTATATTAAACAAAGATTTTAGGTGATTCACTAGTTCAGTGTATAAGAAATGAGTTGTCAAAAAATATGAAATAATATATTAAAAAAAATAGACCTTTCGAAAAAAAAACCGATTTTTTTACTAAATTTTCTTCATTTATTAGAAATTTTATAAAAACTTCTCCAGGAATAATTTTTTTAAGTGCAATTCTCTATGATAGTATAATAGTATAAAAAATAAATCTAAAAATGTGAAAAAAAGAACTGGTTTCTACGTTTAAAGGAAAAAGTTCTCCGAATATAGACGGATACCTAACTATAACCTAACTATTAAACTATATTGCCACATGTTAGGTAATCAAAACCAATACCTACTTCTTACCATTGCTGTATGGGCACTAAATGAAGAACATTTATTTAAGGAAGAGGTTACCATCCGAACCACATGTATAAATAAAGAATTTATATTATTGTTAAAAGTGTAAACCCCCAGTTTGATCACCTAATTAATTTGCAAGGAAGTAGAATCGTTCACAGATATCTTGAGAGGCTCCACTATAATTGGCCTATAAATTCAGATAATTAACAAAGGTTTAAATAAAGATAACATTTTTAAAGTGCAATATCTGTTTTGCTCACCCCATGACTTTCTCATATTGTAGGTAGCTGTAATGTTTATCCGGTGACATTTTAAGTTTTTATTTATTTGAAATGCCATTTCAAAGACCATTTTCTATTTCCTAACCCTTGAAACATCTAAAGATCTCGTATTCTCTAAAATCTTTCAGTGTAAAACTGAGAGAACTTTTCCCCACCGGTTTTCAACGAGCACTAATGCATTTTGCATGACAGAATGAAACGGTCATACCGAAAGATCTTTATTTTCGATATCCTCCAGAGATTTAGAAATATAGTTTCAGTTTTAAAAATTTCAGTTTTAAACTTAAGTAATGGCTTTCAATGTAAAGGAACAATATAGATTAGTATTTATCTTTTAATGCATTTTTGCTATTTGTTACTGACAATAATAACACTAACATCAATGCTAAATGCTGCTTTCTTCACAGAACAAAATGTCGAACGATGGTCGAAATGTTAAGATGCTTGTCTAAATTCATGGGTTGGAATCCCACTGCTTGCATGGAATTTTGCATGTTTTCAAAATCATATTTAAGATGTAAGTTCTGGTCCAATTATACCTCGTATAATAAATATAAGCGAAGCGCCCCCAAACTAAAGCTAAACCAAATCACAGAAGAAAACAGAAAATTTCTTTCTAGGACATGTTGGTTTCAAATATACAACATTCTTGTAAGAATCGCGTCCGTCTCTATCGGTGGTCTGGCCGTGTGTTTGTTAGAGCAAACTTTTGTTCATTGTAAGACATCATTGCAAGCGGCGAACAATTGGAAAATTGGAGGTGTCAAACGTGTTGTCTATCAACGCACCGATAGAGAAACAGGTTGTGATTTGTATGAACGTGACGGCCAGGCGCCAAGGGCACTTCGCCTACCCCAAGGACAAGGGTCAAAGAGGGGGGAGGGGTCGATCTCCTCTAAAACCTAGGTTTCCTGTTTGGGATAGAAGAAGAGGAGCGACTCCCGGCTGAACTCTGAGAGAGTAGGTTGATCTAGGATGATCTCCTCTCTGGATGAAAGGTTGCATCTGCATACACTTTAATTTTTCTTTAAATTTTCCTTTTTGTTAAATAAATCCATTGATGTTAAGTTTGAAACATCCATGGCTCTGATTATTTAACTTAAAGTTCTGCTGCTTTCCAAGAAACCCATACGCAGTCGTACCCAAATGACTAGGGTGTGACTGACGACCGAAATAGAATCAGTTCGACCGCTCGGCGCATTTATAATTCTGTTAAATGAAGTCACTGTGTCTCAGTTAGCAAATACAGCAATGTCTTAACCAGTGGGTTCGGGGTACACAACCGAAGATTCACCGTGTCTATGAATGGTGCATGTAAAATAGGTTCGTAGTCGTAATATCCTCCAAGTTCCCAAAGAATACCTCTGAAATTGACCGGTCAAGACTGAGGGTCTTTTGCTTGGTTCCTGCCTTTAAAATTACAAGGATCTACTTTGTTTATTTGCTTTGTTCCTAGGGAGTGGTGTTGGTCGCATATAACACGCTCCCATAATAAAATGACCAACAAATTCCACGGCGTTGTATGGACGAATGCTTAAAAGACAAGTGCTCTCGCGATATTAAAAATAAAGCATTCAGTTAAAGTGCAGTATTTAACAATGACCCTATCATAAGAGAAAGTAAGGCCTTTTGTGTTGGAATATAGCATAAAATACAAAGCCAACATATGTAAGGTACTAATCCTTAGTAAATGTAAATAGTTTCTGCATTATTAGTAAAACATTTAAAATTTCTCTTAAAATATTTATTAAGGTACTAATAAAATAATATTTTTAGATGACAAAAATTACTAAATCTATCATTTTACATTGAGTTGCAATCAAAAAACTTCAAAGAACAAATCTTTTTGGAAGCAATAACAGATGTGATGTTTAACAAGTAAATTGAATTTCCCCTATTAAGATATTAAATACTGCATTAGTATCACTGTTAAATAATATAATAAGGATAGTGGACAGAAATTTAAAAGAGGATATTAAAAAAATTGATTTTTATATAACATACATGTCGATCTTATTGGTTATAATTTGAAAAAAAAAAAGATATCATAATACTTATTCCAATCTAAGTTATTGGAGATAGATAATTAGCATTAACTGGGAAATTAATAATTAACGGGTTATGTCCGGATGATAATTCAAGTGTTCTAAAGTTTTATCAAGAGGGAAGCCTCTTACATGAGCAAAATCAATTATAAAGGCACTGGGACTACCGATGTGTAGTGAATAATAGAAGGATGACATCTAAGTTGTGTGACGCATGAATTTTAATTGAGATAGTCATATCTGATATGCATGTTATTGCTACGGGAATAAAATTCAAAGTTAAAGTAAGCAAAAATGTGAAAAGGATATTTAAATTTCATATGAGAGTGTAAGCTAAAGTTTATGATGTCAGATAACTGACTGTGAGGGACATAAGTTGAGATAATGGGTATCTATTAAATTTTAATATGAATTACTATTATATTTATGCCTTTGAAGAGGATATGGGATAGAATAGTAATAGGTTTTTAACTTTCATAATTTAACTCATGTCTGCTTTTTTAAGACAAAAAATGTGATAAATAGAATATGGTTTTGTTTTTTGCATGGAAAATATCTCGTACGCTTTTGGTCAAAGAAAAGTACAGTTAATTGTTTAACAGTATACATTTACAGTACCGATAGAAATGAATTATTATTGCTGTCTTTATAGAATTATATTCTTGAGAAAATTTATAAATAAGTAACGTGTTGTTGAGAGAATTTCTAGAAACTAATTAACTTCATTAATTATCAGTGTCTATTCCTGGCTAGAAAATGACTTAGGTAATTAACCGAGTAGAAATTACATAAACACGATAATCTGTTTTACTTAAAAAAAATGATATCCTTGGGGGACATCATTTTTGAGTAGATTTCTCAGTACACCACTAAAAAAAAAACCTGTTTATCTCTTTTTAAACTTCAATAAGGTGGGTGCCAAATGATAACTGAATGTGGTACAGCACTGTATTTCAGTACGGGAGTTCGCTGGTTAAAATCCTGCTGCTGGCATGAATGTGCGTAGCCCCCTTCTGCAATCGGCTTTAACCCTAGATTTACGGATGTTGATCATATACCTATTTTACTGAAGTGAGCCATTTTGACTCATAAAAGAAAATTGAAGTTTTTTGCAAAGAAATAGTTCTAAATTATTTTAAATAAAATTTTTATTATCAAAACATTCACGGAAAACATTTATTACATATAAAATCTGTTTTTAAAACACATTTTCCGCAAATATTTCTATTACATTTAGCACAATGGTTTCTACATCTCTTTCTTTTGCAAGATTGTTAAACTTGATAATTCTTCCGTGTGTCAGTAGCATGAATTTCTGTCATTGGAATGGAAGTGTTCTCGACTTCTTCTCTATATTTACTTCTTAGCTCTTCAACCAATTGGAAAATATCCCAGGCCTGATAGAACCAATAAATTTCATGTTATGCGATTAACTGTTAATTCATTCTATGAATCAAATTGACTCACAACCGTGAAAATAGGTATAACACATTTGATAATGCGAAATGAAGGGGTGTGCGTGGAAGAGGAATGAAAGTCTACATATATTTTATTACTTAACTAAAAACCAACGTATGTTTTTGAAAAGTGATATTAAAGTTATATATATATATATATATATATATATATATATATATATATATATATATATATATATATATATATAATGTGTGTGTAAATTAAAATCCTTTATTTACGTATTTTATTATTAATTTAACTTTTGTTCATAAAGTACGTTCGGAGTTGGCGCGGTAATTCTGATTTTTCCCTCCAGACACGCTATAGATTTAATTCAGCCTCTATATGTACTACTTTATCCAATAGTCAGCTCGTTCTCTTTCAACATGAGTATTTTTTATCACGTTATCAATTGTGCTGAGGGATTATTCGTAGTCTTTTTACCTTAGGAATCCCTCCTTGAAAAGTGTATGTGCCGGTTCACATGGTCTAGGTGCACGAGGTTGTAAACGGTTTTGCTTGTTGTATGGAACTCATGTTTCTTACCAGAAATAAACTGTGTTGTGATTTTGAATGAGTCTCGCACATATTACACACACACACACACACACACACACACACACACACATATATATATATATATATATATATATATATATATATATATATATATATATATATATATAGTGATCAAATTTTTAATGAGTCAAATTGGCTCGATCCGTAAATCTAGTGTTAAGCAGTAGGTTCGGGTCTTAATAAGGTCTCGTGTAGCAAAACCGTAGCTCTCCAAAATAAACCAAACCATTCATGCGGGCAGGCATTATCCAACGTTTGTTGATTTTACTTAATATAACTGCACATAATCTTTTTCCATTGAATACGGTAGTACCCGTTAGATTTTAATTTCGACGTAATTGACGGGGTATACAAGAAATGTGAATGAAGTGCTTTAGTTGTAACTTTGGTGATAAATGCAATCTGGGATTAACAAAATTTCATTTTATTCTGTAGCATAACACAACGAAAACCACAACTCATTTCGTACTTCCCTTAAAACTTAATTTCTCATTACTTTATAAACAAACTGGTGTGCAATAACATGCAAACCAGCATTGATTACGACTGTTTATGCTTTATTAAGTCAATAGTCCTGTCTACCAATGAAGATTATGATTTTAATTCATCATCTGATCCAGACGTAGGATTTCACAAATATAGATATGATTTCGGAAACATTACAACAGCACAATGCAAGAGTAACTTCTCTAAAATTGGATTGTGCTTGGATGCATTAATACAGTTATTATTTACTGTCAACGTATAGCCAAATTAATTAATATGAAGAATGTAAATATAGATTTTTCTAAGAAATCTTTCTGACTTGTATTTGTTTATAATTTTTTAATTAACATGTTATACGATGGTTGTCATTAATACTATGTCATAATAATTTTGATATATGGGGAGAAACTACTTAACAATAATCAGAAATAACTATTTTCTGTAATTATTATTTAATTACTAGTATTTTTAGTAAATTTATATAGAGAGTATTTTTAGTTATTCGATTCCCCTCCAATACACATTTCTAATGCTTTAGACCTTTAAAACTCCCATCAACCCACACTATTCACAGGTGGACTTCTTTGAATCTCTCTCTCTCAAATGAAGTGATTAAAATACCTCTTTATATACTTGCACATGTATATGTGTGTTGTAACGTTTCATTACGTGACCCGAACGAAAGAAGAGTGGAAGGTAATCTTTCGCAACGGACATTGTTAGAGGTAGGTAGAAACGCGTGGTCCGAACAAAGCCGTTTGTGAACCAGGTTTTCGACACATAACACAAGCAATCGCTTAAATGGAAGTATATTAAAAACTGTCACTACGCCGGAGCCAGTGTGTCTACGTCTTTATGATGTCTATTGCCGTCAAGAAACTCTGGTAATAATTATAAATCGAGTGACGATGGGTCCCCGTATGGATCAAGTTAAAGGTTACCGCTAATGGATTTAAGATGGATGGTTGGTTGGTTAACTTATAGAAGAACTTCGGCCACATCTGGAAAGGCGTCAGCTGATCCAGGCTGGTCGGTTGACCGCAAAATTGCGTCACCCTGGTTCTGGAAGGTTACGGAAGATCACGCTAGGGCAACCGGGACCCCTATTTAAGAGATTGGCTGATCCAAGAGAGAGAGTTTTTTTTTTGATTGAGCTCGAGAAGAGTCCACTTGTTTCTCCGAATTTCCGGGACTTGCTTCCCTTCAGAGACCGTCAGCATCTCTGCTTTCTCCTAAACAGTCAACCGTCGACTTCGGGATTTCATTCCCGTTACCTTTAATATTTTATTTTAACTTCGTGTTTTGCAGCAGGTCACTGAGAGTGACACTTACTCTCATTTTGGATCGTCCTGCATCCTTTGATTCTCAACGAACTCCAGCGAGATACGTACTCTGAACTTTTCGAGCCTGAGTGTAGACGTCAACTGTTCGGATCATCAGATTGGTAGATTATAGTGTAAGAGTCCCGTACCAGCACTCATTAGCGAACTGTTCCTGTGTTACTAGCTTCCCTGTACCCCCGTGTTGTATATTTTTAAACCTTTACCTCAGCACGAGATCCCAAAAGTAATTGAATTTACTGAATCCTGTACATAAATGTATACAATTATTCTCATGAATAAATCATTTACTCAAGAGTAAATATATATTCAGAATGTATCTTTGACGGCCTCGCCTACCCTTACTCCAGTACGTCACAATGTGTGTGTGTGAAGCCTCGTCATAGAAATCACAACACCAATATAATCACAAATTATTTATTTCAGGATCTATGCAGATAAAGACAATGGTTACTCCCTCAGTTTCATTTTCTTTGTTTCATTAGCACGGATAACAGAGTGAAGATGCCTCAAGTCCCAGATCCACTAACCATAGTGTCTAACTCTTGCCTAGGCAATCTGTTTTTTAAGCAATATAACCTTCCTTCTGTATTGTTTTTTCTATCTCTTCAGCTAACATTCGAGCGTCTCTTTATTAACATAATATTAATTAATTCTGTGTGTTTTTGCTAATGTTCCGTAAAGCAGCCATGATGCTGGATCAGCGGCAGCAATTGCTTAATAGTTTTGTAAAGTGTGTTTATTTTTGTTACCGATGAACGTAGCGCCATCTGAAAAAAATATAATAATAGTGTTCGCTTAGAGCACGGAGCGGGGGGATTATATCGTCTACGAACCAATATACTCTTTTTTTTCTTGATGTTTCTTTAAAGTGGATGGTTTGGACAACGTTAGGAGTGAAAATATTCAAATCCATTGTAGTAAGTAAATTCTTAATTCATTTAATTATAAATCTTATTGGGTTTTCATGTTCCGAACACTGATCCAATCCATATACATTTAATTCTAATCGATTGGGTTTATGTATTATGTATCCCCTCGTTCATATTATTCTTATCTATTGTACCGCGTTAAAATCTTAAATGTTAGTAGTCATTAATTCTATATTGATAATATTATATTTACTTTGTAATGTCAAATTGTAATCTACAATAAACTGTTAGCAAATTCTTTCCCTTTCGTCATTTCTCAAACACAAAATCTTTATTTTAGTTTATATATTTAACTATACAATCCACTAATTTTTAACATCTCACAGTTAATACTTATCTTAGTTTTCATTCCCTAAATTCCAAACCTGATATACATATCTACATATATTTCACATACAGAAGTATAGATACCTGTAATATTTTATGCATTTATTCATCAATACATAACGTACAAAAGATTTGTTGCAGCAAGACTTAACACGTATTCTACCATTTAAAATCATTCTTACATAACAATAAAAGCAATAAATCCGAATAGAAACGAGATACCAGAATACTAGATAAATATTCAAAAGAAAAAACAATAGAAAGCTCGAATGTAGAAAAAAAATGTACGTACTGAAAAATAAATCCAAAAATGTTTCTTTCAGGGATAGCTTTAACGCATCAAATACACTGTAAATTAAACTTTAAAACTCCACGAGCGTGACGAGCATGAATCACTCTTTTGTTTCCTGAATTTCTCCACGAGTAATTTATTGGATACCCGAGAGACTTTTCTTGCCTGAATATGCGAAATGCATTTATTTTTCCGAGAACGTCATTTTTCTTGTCCCCAGTTTCTCCCACATGACGTTTAAGGATATTCGACAAAAGCCAGATGCCTGTAAACGTCATTTTTCGACATAGTTTCACATATATTTTGCTTTTGAATACTGTTGAAACGGGATTGGATATGAGATATTTTGGTATGTTTTTATATAAAACAATATTTCATATTTAATTTTATGTCTTTCACGAAGAGATATTTTCGATTGTATGAAACGTGAACTCGGGTATATGCATATGAAAAGCGTAGGAGGATTGACGTTCAGATAAAATCTAAACCTACGCGTATACAATACTAAAACAGAAAGTAGCTTAGACATGGATGACATTAAAATGTAAAATGTCATATTCACCAAACTAAATAGCGGGGGAGACTTTAAATTAGATGGTTTGATTCTGTTGAAAGTGACTTAAATATCTTACGAAAATGAAACTGGAGTAGAATTGCTTTGAATATGACCGGAAGGTGGAGAGGACGGCCTTTACCCGCAATGGGTTGTAGTGCCTTAGAAGAAGAAAATCAAGAGAATGTAATATAATGTTGTGATTTAAAGTATTTACATGACACAATCAGATATTTAAAATTATTTATAAAATTTATTCGCAATTCCTTACTAGAGTTAGAAAACCATTATATAGCTGAATTCCAAACAAACAAACAAAAAAAAGTGAAATTTTTTTATTTATAGCTCACAAATATACCAGGTGCATCCAGAAAGTAAGTTTCCCGATGTTTTTCACTTTCAAGTAAACGTAATTAGCCTTGTCAATTTTGCATGCGTAACAAATCTATGACGCATTAATCATATGCTAGCTGTACAAGTCCCAATTCGTGTCAGTAGCGGGGTAACAGTGGTCCGAAATGGAAACTCTAACTCCTTCTCCCGCCACCTGAAATGCTCGGTCGGGGATCTTGAATGCACAAAGTATTGCTTTAATTGAAATTCATCGTCATCTCTGTCAGGTCTATGAGCCGAAACTGACACTCGAACACAGAATTCAAAACTTAGGAGAAGAAATGACATTTCTGCTAAGGTATCGCGATGACGGCGACGAGTTCCTCGACAGGATCGCCACGGGCAATGAGACTGGGAGTTCGCACTTTACTCCGAAAACTAAACAGCAGTCAATGCATTGGTATCATAGTGGGTCTTCGGTCAGGACCAAATTCAAACAGACGTCGTTGGTACGTAAAGGGATGCGCAAAGTGTTCTGGGACAGGAAGGCTGGTTCTATTCACAGGAGGCAGAGTTCTACGACAGAGGTATACAAAAGTTGATTCCACAATACGACAAGTGTCTCAATTCTGATGGTGGCTATGTTGAAAAATAGCGGGAACATTGCTGTACTTTTTGCCAATAAATATGTCCGTGAAAGTGTGAGTTCTTTTTTTTCTTTTAAATAGGGAAACTTATTGACTGCACCTCGTAAGATAAGTTCAATACACTAAACGATAACTTTTCTTTATTGATAGCCATGAAAGCGATCACTTTGGCTCGCTTTTTAAAATTTACTGACTCACTGCACTTTATCGTTACTAGAACAATGCAGACTGACAGCATTTGTCATAGCCTCTGTTTATAGGTTTCTAGGAAAGTGTAGTAATTCAGCAAAGTGTTTGCTCTACACCTATTTCGAACCTTCCTCTACAGTAATATTTGTCACCAAAATGTCCCGCAGTGTGCTGCAGAAGTTGTCAAATTTGGAGCTATATACCGTCAAAGTAGCCTTAAGCATATCTTAGTATCTCTTTTGAGCCAATCCACTTCATCTCATCTCCAAAAGCGGCTTACATTTGGGAATGTGTGCCATTAAAAATACACAATTTGTAACATTAGGAACACTTCATAAAACTAATGTATTAATCTTGAAAATGAGAAGAGTTTCTACTTATGTGTATTCAAGTCTTAATAATTTACAGATGTATTAAAATTGAAGTTACTTAAAATTTCTATCAATATTTAATTAAATTACTTACTACAACGTTTGAAAAAAATCTCATAGAAATATTACGAAAGTATTAATCCTATTCGTTAAACTAGATTATTCAATGATTTTACCAGTTTCTATAAAGATTTCATTAAAACAGTTATTTGTAACATACATTCGTAATAATCGATGAAAAAGTAAGAATTTGGATTACTTTTCCTGATTATTGTACCATAATAATTATACTTATAATCTTATCAATTCATTATAGCTTGCCTCATTTCTATCGATTATATAGAGAGTATAGAAAATCTTAAGCCGGATATTTTTCCACAACTATTGGTGGGAGATACTTCTAAACTCTAACATGGTCAAGGAGTTATATCCCATACACTCAATCTATCCCTATGCATTTATAGGCTTCATGAGATCAAAAGTGCATCCCTGAAGTGACCGAGTTTGGAAGAATAGAACGTAGCTCGTTAAACGACTACGCTAAGACGACTAAAAAACGTTATTTCATGACTTTACAGAGCTTACATACACAAATGCAAATCTAAAACTAGTACAATATCCCTTTTTCTCACTTCAGGATTACTGTCATATCACTTCAGGATTACTGTCAACAACTAATGAAGTTGCAAAAAAGCAGTACTAAAATCAATGAAAAATAATAAATAGATGAATATAAATGTAACTACAGTTTTAAGAAGATCACAAAATGGGAAAACGAAATCAAGCAAAGCAGAATGCAAACGATGATGATTGAGAAACCCCAGGGCATATACGCAACACAGTCCTAGCTATAAGTTGGAGAATAGAGGAGGGGGGAAACAACCAACGAGTGCAATTAAAAAGATAGGTAAATATACGAAAAACTACTAATTAAAAGATCATAAATATTATTAAGATCCGTCTTAAGATATTATTCGTATCGATTACAATACCTGTCAAGAGACTTATTGGCATTCCTTTTAATGTATTCTGCTGAAAAAATCGTAGTGTCTAGAAGAGAAATAATTACCAATGTCGCTAGAAGGATAGGAATGACAGTCCAAGATATCATTTTCTTTTTCAAAATTTCTGAAATGGAACCATATCTGGTAACGAGGTAGATGGTAACAATTTTATTAAATTCATTATCGAAACCTCTCTTAAATCCATTTCTTAAAGATTTCTTGAGTGTGGTGACAATTTGTGCTACTTTCCCAATGGCCCTGCCAAACATTTCTCCTGTTTCTCTTCTAAAACATTCTTCCTGCTCAATAAGTGAATGCTTCAGTACCGGAGTTCGTGGGTTTGAATCCAACTATGGCATGGATGTTTGTAGCCGTTTGGAATCAGCTTTAAGAAGTAGATCCCGGTGTCATTAGCCCTTGTGTTGCAAAAAGTAGACCGTATCGCTCAAAACTAAACCAATAAGTGAATGTAATAAGCAATCACTGTAATTAGATAATTTCAATGAGTCAAAAGATCAGCAAGGCCTTTATCCATAATTCCAGAGTAACTTTTAATCCCTCTCAAATATTAGGTCTTAAACAGCCTATTAGAATGGTACTATAACTTCTAATGGATATAATTTATTAAACTAAGACATCTCCCCTCGCTGAAAATGTAAACGTTTCAAGAACACAGGGAAATCCAACAAATTGTTTAACTCAGTGTTTTTACTACAGAACGATTTTGCAAGTTACTCTCATATTTTCTCCTTTTCTCGTTTTAAAAC
>CM063510.1:42983555-43028555 GCA_032207245.1 Pardosa pseudoannulata | reverse complement strand
TTGCATGCAAGTATGTAAGTATGTATTTCTAATTCACTGACCTACCATAATAGAATCTAGCATGGAAATTAAATTCAAAGTAGGAAGGTTTTAGGAAGGTCTCATTTTCCTACAAAATTTAAAAAATTCTGCTTTGTATCTCTAAATGATATATTTGTTTTATTTTACAATCGAATAAGAATAGAATGGGTAGAACAAGTGTTACCTACCTATGCATTTACTATTTTCGTTGTTAACTTATAACCGTATTACACTATAAACTATATTACAAAGCCCTCAATTTTAATAATAACCTTCAAATAACTTGAACAAAAGTGATAAGTGTAGCACAATAGCTAAGACCATAAACGCAGGAATCGTGCAACCGGAGGGTAGCGCGATCAATGGTTGAACCGGCGAAATACCCAGCGTGTTCATTATTAACGGCTGGGGAGCGTAAAATCAGTTGGTAGTCACAATGTCCTTTAGTTTTCAAACGATGTCTCTGTATGTGGTATGCCAAGTCTTGAAACCTTCTGATTGGTAACTGCTACTAAATTAAACAATTGAAATACATATGATGACGTATACGTGAGCCGCAATTAAATACATATTTAAAAGGTATGCAAAAAAGGTATTACAGAAAATATATTTATTGAATGTCATTTGGAAGTTCTCCGTCCTTTAAATTTTCAATCATTGAAGATTTTTTGCATTGGTGCGAATGAATTTACAACGTGTCACTGTTTTCATAACATCAGGATATTTTAAATATTTTGTAATGAGATATTCTCGGTGAATTATGCAGTGAATCGGTATGACTTGAGGAATTTGAGAACCATCTGCAATAAGATCGATTTTTTACCCAGCATTGCCGGAGTTTCATCAGTTGTAATAGTTTATTTTGAAATATAATAACACAAAAATAAAAAGGTAACTCGGGTACATTTATCGAGAGCCACAAATAATGCTTGAAAAAGCCGCATGTGGCTTGCGAGCCTCAGGTTGGCCACCCCTGGACAATATGTGAAAGGATTAGAAATTAAGTAATGGAGTTTTCACAAAATTAAGTTGAATGTATAAATGTAAACGAGATACATTAACAAACTTAGTAACAAAGAAATCCGAGTATAAAAAGAGTACTAATCACTCAAAATTTTAACTACACAGCTCTTTTCGTTAATAGTTAAGTATCCGAGTAAATTTGCAATAGTAAGGGGGCAGCATATGCCGCTCTGATATAATGGTGTACTTGGAATTGATTAACAATTACTACAAAACTGAATTTTAAAACTCCTTGCAACGTTCTTTGTCACCTCCGTTTTTTTCAGTTCTGGTTTGTTTTGTTGTACACAAACACTTGTTAAGTATAACCATACGTTTTCATATTTTATACAAGAAATTTACAGGCAAAAAGATAATCGAGAATGTTACTACTCGTAAATGTAGGAAAACTGCTAAGACTTTAATGCTAAGAATTAACTGCTAAGAATTTAAACAGGGTTTGTAAATTTTAAATTTTTATTGGAGACGTTTACTTTGTTTCTTTTAATTTTCTGTTTAAGCCTCGAATCAGTAAAAAATAAAGACAACCGATAAAGTAAATGAGATTTGAAGGAAAACTTAATGCCCTTGGGGTACCTGGATTTTACAAACATTTGCCAACCAGATAAGAAAATGACCAAAGTTTGCTACGAAATTATTTCCCTATCTGTACTTTTCGGTTTCTATGGCATTACTAATCGATGCTAGCAGATTTTTTACGCTTATGAAACGTAAAATGTCTCCTATCGGATCCAAAATTACTGACATTCATCCCCTTATGCCAGTTTTAAGAACAATAAAAGAAGCTTAGTAGCAGAGAAAATATGCCAAGTTTCATGAAGAAAATATTGTATTATGATTTTAACGTTTCCAGTCAATTCGTTGTTTTTATCATAAACTGTTTTGAAAACTAACTCACTTTGCAAAATTATTAATAAATAAATTTAGTATTTATACATATATTATTTTATGAGTTTATGAGTCTTTACATTCTCTTCTTGAATACCCCAAACTCTACCTGAACTCTCCCCTAAGTGATTTACACCCGACTTTTCTGTCACGCGAAACCATAAATTTATTTGCACCGCGATTAGTTGCGGTAGATGGCGCCACACGCTCGCATGTGTGTTTATATCGCCCTCTAGTAGAATAGTTTTGTGTCGGGTTTCCTCTCTCATTTTATCTGGGTGACTGAGACGAGGTTCTTGTGTAAGAATTTTTTGAAGTATGTTTTAGAGCTCTTGGTTTACTGTAAGAAATGCTTTAAATTTCATTATGCGGCCTAATCCTATTAATGATCATTTTACTTTGTTTTGATGTTTTGGGTCATCATATTAGATTTTTCAAAAAATTCTTTATATTTCTTTACTATCTTTACATTCTTTATGAAAGTTCTTTATTTTAATCTCTCTCAAATGTTTTGACATTTATGGCATTATTTGATGGTTGAACACTTTAAACAATGCTTAATCACTGTACTTAATATTAAAAAAGATATGATTTAACGGTTATATATTTTACTGCAGTAAAAATTGTTATCCCTTTATGATTCTCTCTAAATGCAAGGCCTATAATGAAAATACATTTTGTGTAGTAGGAACATTATGGGAATATTTTGTTCTCATCAAAATTACTTTAGTTAAAAGTTACATTATCAATAAAACTTATAAAGCGTTTAAAATGGTTTATGTAGCAGCGTTATTCTCATAAACGGAACCTTTTAACGTTGAAACTTGGGCATTTTCGGTATACCCCAAACCACGATTTCGGTAGTATTGACCCCAATCAATATAAATTCTTATATTAAACGAACTCTACATTTATACGGAAATAATATTTATTCATTTTTAGAAATTAATCTGTTATAGTACTTAATAACATATTACAATACGAAAAACTTTAAGTAATTAGAAAAAATATACAGACAACTTTAATAGAAATACTTCTTACCATTCAAGATATCTTATGCATTTCATGCGCGCAATATTTTGTATGCTATCGACGTATCAGCATTTTAGTCTGAACAAACGTCTACAGTTTTGTTTCCACACTTGGAAGTTTGGTAACTTTCACATCTGCATATTTTTCAGTAGCTTTTATCTATGTGACAGGTATTTTCGTTTGTGAATATTATACGTAGTACCCAATTCTTCAACAACTAATTGAACATATTTTCTCTTAAATTTTATTCAGCTAACTTCGTATACAATCCATGAATTAATCCCAGCAAAGTCAAGAATATTGTAGAATACATTAACTTCCTACCGTCTTAATCCTATATTAACATAATATAGCTGAGACATTTTATCGGCAATGTCGACACCAAATGTTGTACAGTTATAAAAAGATATCGTTTCAGGAAGCTATTAGGGTTATTGCCAATATCGACTGTAGAATAATTAGTTCTTCAAAAGAAATTTTTAATGTTTTTTATTTCCTTGATAAATTGTTGAAGTTATATCGTCATGATTGAATAATAATGTATAAGAGTAAGGATATCTTTACTCTTTATTTCAAATTTACTACTTTTAGATTCCAGTTAGACCAGTGTTCACCTTTTTTTTAGATTTACATTTACATTAGAATGCATTCAATGCTGCGAAGGAATTATCTGTAGTGATTTCTTCCTTTATTTCGAAAGTTTTTTTAAAACACAAAGTATTCGGAAAATGAGGTTTTCAAGGTGCTTCTCTTCTTTGCCCAGTTATGGAACCATTGAGCTCGTAATTACCAATATCAGCAGCAAGCTAGAACATGATACCAAGTTAATCTGGCTGTAGACGAAAACAGTTGTTTTATAAATAGTTATATATATAGTCCTGGTTTATAGCAAGTAATCAAATTTTTTATTTCTTTTTTGCACAATTCAGAAATGAGATAGGGGTTCTAGGGTTCACATAAACCGCAAAAGGTTTATATGAAACCGCTAGATATCTAAATTGGCAATGGTAATATTGCACCACGAGGAGACTTTTGATTCTCTTCGATAGGCCAGAATCACAAATAGACATTTTCTGCCGTACAAAGTCATAACGGGATGCCTCTTGTAGATGAAAAAGTTATTTAAAGAAGGAACGTATATTATCAAAATGTTGCAAAGATACTTTCTCACTTCAACAAAATTCTCAGTTGCTCTCATTCTTTCCCCCTGTTGTTTGTAAGCTCACCGTTGATCCTGAGGTATTGTTTTGCTCACAACTGGGCAATGAAAAGGTGACTATAAAAGCATTTTCTTTTGCAGGAAACGTTGAATTTCAAATTTTGTTGAATTATAGTATAGTCTGAATGATAAATTCCCCAGTTTTAGGTATAAGTAACAAAAATTGAAAAAAAAAAACCCTAATGTTTAAACCTATATTTTCATATTCTTATTGGTATAATGTTAGGAAAAGTAAAGAATTTTTCAAAAACCCTTAGTAAATTTTCGAGAGAATCGTAAATAGATTTTGGATCGAAAATGACCTATCCAGCGGTTTTGGTGTTAAAAGCAGTAATTCAAGATTCATTGTCTAATCAAGGTAATTAAAACAAAGCCTACGTAAAGCGAGTATTGAATACAGAATTCGAAACGCAGAATAAGTTACCTGTTTCGCTTAGTCCACTTTTACAAAAGTGTTACCGAAATTGTATAGTAAGTTCTGAATCGAAACTAAACTTATATCGAGACTCGACCAAGAAATTTTGCAAAGCCAGAAATGTGTGAAAGAATTGTAAAAAAAAAAAAAATCCCGTGTACAATCCCCATGAAATACAATGATTTATATTAAGATGGCTTTGTAATTATGTAAATGAGCAGTTCATTAGCAATTACAACACTTACATGAACAAGTAGAGTAGAAAAGATAAAATGGACTTAGTGCTATTTTTATATATCTTTTGATATACTTGTGACAAATCAGAAATGCTATCGCTTAGAATACATCAAATTAAAAAAAATCAGCATAAGTATATTGTATTAAATGTAAAACCAATGTCTGAATAGGTAGTGCAGGAAATGCAATAGGTCTTGAATGGAAGGTCCCTCTTGGGGTGGATCCCCCTCCCTCAAATTACCCAAAATTCTAAAGGGTTGAAAGGGAGAGGGAACAATTATTTTTCTTATTGCTGTTTGCCTCAGGTGAATAGCATCTCTTAAGTAACTCATCGTATCTTTGAAACAACTGTCTGCTTTCCCCTTTCACGTATTTTTAGTTTTACTTTGCATCCCATGTACATGAGCAGAGCTTCCATTACTGACTTGCAGAATAGAGCATAAAGTATTGTAGGTTCCTATTGGCATTTGCATAGAAGACGCATGAATCGTAGGAATGGGGAAACTACACTGAGGGTATTTCGAATTTTGGTAACTGAAATAATCAGTTTTCGTTTTTGCAAATTTCGAATAATTAATATTTTAGAGAATGAAACTAGTGTTCGGTAGTTGTGAAAATTTACATCTCTCTCAAATTCGTTAACACAAATTAGGTACAATAGTCTTTTGGATGGATGAATTTCTTTTTCTAAATCCTTGTAGCTGGTTATACAGTTAAGCATATCGTTTATATGTATTTTATCCTTTAGAACAACGCATTACGTTTTAATTCAACACCAGAAAAATATTTGTAAAATGTAACTATTTTCTTCTTTCAGGGAAGTACAGGTAACGAATTGCCTTACGACGAATATAAATGGAGTTTAGCTGATGTGATTTGAAACGAAGCCATATATCTTGTAAAAAGTACTTTATTTCAGTGAATAAAGAATAGTTTAATTTTGATTATGGATATGCTTCTACTAGTCTAAGTCCACGCGCATGCGTGTTGCGAGGGTCGAAAGTGACACTCGTAGTGAGCATGCGCGTGGACTTATATTATTACAGTAGTGCGCAGGCCACACCTACTTTGTGAATTTTGGGGTGTTGAATTAATCAAATTTAAGATGTAGCTTGTTAAAACAACAGACAAGAAATTAAATTTAATAAACTAGCATTTATTTACAACAAAATATGATGACAGTATAAGCTTTATTCCTTCTGCATTGCAATAAACATTGTCTCAGTTTCATCACAACACTGCACAATATCATGATACACGTAATCCAAGTGAAGACCAGGTGCAACAATTGCTCAGTTGACGAACTGGACCACAATTTTCATCTATTCCTGCGAAAGAAAATAATGGGGTTTAGACTGTATTTGCTTACTTGAATTTTAAAACATTCAAGGTAACACAACTTATTACGAGAGAAAATTCAAATACTCTCAATTTATTGTATATTTATTTTTTTTTTCTACGGGAAGCTAACAACGTAGTATTTCAGATAAGTCAGTATGCTTAACCAAAAGCCCCCCCCCCCCAAAAAAAAAAAAAATTATCTGAAATTAAAATACAATACAAACGTATAAATCTTTTGACATTTTATGGAGTAAAAAAAAATGTAGTAAAATCGTACCAGTACAAATTTAGTGGTACGATTCAATCTGCCGTAATTAATAGCTAGTTGATTTATATCTTCATAAAAGGAATCTGTACATTTCGAGCTAAAGACCATCCCTGTAACTTTTGCATAAAATGAGATGTTCTGTTTACAACAATATTTGTTGTAGATCATTAATAAAACTATGAAAATTTGTTACATGAAGCAGTTCTTAAAAAGTATATAAATTAGACTTTTTTTGAATCAAATAGAAAAATTTCATTTTACAGCCTGAATTTCAGAGATGACTAATTTTTTTTTAACTTCTCACACACTTAACGGTTTTCGTCCTGGTTGAATTTTAATAATTTAGGTTTATAAAATAAAATATTTAATTCGATTTGATATAAATCCACTAAGCTGACATTCTATCCTTACAAGTAAAAAAAAATAAATGCAAGGCTATTTTAAATTGTAGTACAATAGAACAAATGGTTTTTTCTTAAAAAGTACATAACTATTTAAAAAAAATTGCATCTAACTTAAAACTGCAATGAACAGCAGTATTATAACACATCTACAATACTTAAATAGTAAAGTTTAATAATTAATCATGTATAAATGAATAAAAAAATTATTTTTAAAATTGAATGGTTTTCTACATTAAATAATTATTATATAATATTCCTCCTGAACTTAGTTTCAACAATTTTAAAGAGGTATAAGTCATTCGTATGACATCTGTAAATAAAACTTCCAATTTTGCTACTTCAAACAATATAGTTCTGCTCATTTTCCTTTACAATGAAAGCCCTGTTCCAGAAAAAGTAGAATGATTGGTTGTTTTTTTGACTTGGAGCGCTATGGACTACTGTTTCGCTACATGAGGACTAATGAGATATATCTACCTGCTTATAAAAGATTCCAAATGGTTACAAACATTGAATATTTACTAAAAATTAAAGTCTTAAAGCTGTACATAGGTATATTTTCTTTGTTTCATATTTCTATGCAAATTAAATAAAAAAAATCTTTTGAGGTTAGTGCCCTATTATGTGAATCTGTTTTGTTGCACTAATTTATTTTGAAATTATTAAAAATAAAAAAAACTTTTAGTCAACCGGGGGGGGTGCTTTAGTGTCTTAAGAATTTGCATTGGAACGTGATGTGTGCCATAAAAGATTGTTACAGAAAGAAAAATGACGTGCGTGGCACATCAACTGTTAATGAAATTTTTAACCAAGGCATAATTCATGGTTGCAATTCATAGTATAAAACTTTCAATATTGATTTCAAACCATGAAATGGAAAGTGATAGTGAAGCCAGTAATATTTGCAAATGTAAAAGTACAAGACAATGTAGAATCTGACAGCGATTTAGAAGAAATTGTTTTTCCACTTTGGAATCTACTTAGAGTTATAACTGACGACGGGGAAGAAGTTCAGAATGAGAATAGGGTTAGTTTGTTTGGGAGCACTACGGTCTACATTTTTGAAACACGGGGGCCTATGAGACTAAAACCTACTGCTTTAAGACGATTCTGAACGGCTACGAACATCCATGCTACAGAGGGACTCTAACCCACGAACTCCGGTTCCGAAGGGCAGTGCCCTAACCATCTAGCCATCGTTCGGCTTGACAATAGGGAAAGGAATGTTTCAAGTAATAATATGGAAAAACAATTAAATTATAGCTAAAAGGTACGGGGATATTCGAGAATATCAAGATAAAATATTCCAGCTGTGCAAAATTCCAGTGATTTGCAAATGGCAACTAAAGTATTACTGAAAGATTTTCGAAAAATTCGGACAGAAAGAAATCGTTACGCTAGTTAAACACTCCAAAATGAAAACCGCATATTACGAAAGTTTGAAGACGTTTGGTTGGAGATTAATATCGATCAAGTACATGAATATTTTGCTTTGTTCAGTTTAATGTCGCAAGTCAAAAAACCAACCATGAAGTTATATTGCAAGAAAAAAAGCGTAATCCTGGAACTAATATTTCGAAAAACAATACCGTATTGAAGATATGCCTAAATTTTACGCTTTTTGCATTTTACTGACAACGAAGAAGCAAAAGATGAAGACAATCGTTTATGTAAAGTGCAAAGCGTAATTGATTATTTCAATTAGAAATTTCAAAATATTTATTCTCCAGCAGTATACATTTCGCCATATGAATCGCTGATGCTAAGTATTCTTTTTCAAAGTTTCAAACGATGTAGCCAAACAAATTTTAGAAACCTTATGTGTTATGTCTATTACCAAAAACGTGGAAGAATATCTACTAGAAACGCTCCGGATAGCTTACAAGCGCATCAATGCACCATAGTTTTTTTCCAAAAAATATACCTCTTACAAACGCCGACAAAATCTACAACGGATGTGTGCAGCAAAATAAAATAACGGGGTGAAGCTACGAGAGAGTGTAAAAAAGTCTTGTGGCGTTACATATTCCAAACAGTTTTGAAAAATATCACACTCTGCAATATTATTAATAAATAGAGTACTCCTACGTATATAATTTTTCATCAGTTGATTAGTGTGTGTATTCTCTTCTAAAACCCCCGAACACTGCCTGAACGCACCTCCAAGTACCACGACTGTTCTGGCACTCTCAGCTGTAAATTTCTTTGCACATCAAATGGTTAGTTAGCAATACTGATTTCCCAAAATATAGCTTTTTGTAATTCTGCTTTAATTGTGTTCAATTGTAACATTGAAATATATTCTGTATATCAAACATATATACATGTATTAGGAGTCATAATAGTTGGAGAACCACATTTATGAAGTTGAAACACCATTTTCTGGTGTGGAGTGACCGAAACATAATGAGCTGTATTAAATGGTTACGGCATTAGAAAGGTTGAAAACCAATCACTTACCTCTTTAAGATATCTCCTACCTCAGAAGTCGGAAGTATCATAATTTCACTGATCCTGATAGTAACAAACCACCACAAGTTTCTTCCATTTCCAGCCTATCACTATTACTTCATTAAATATTGTACTCCACAAACACTTCTATGTTTTAATTGCTTGGATCACCGTAAACTCATTGAAGACAGTAGAGCAAAATCTGTAAAATAATGAAGAAAAATTGAGCAAATATTTTCTAGTGAACGTGTAGAATTACACTTGAGATCAAATACCTAAACAGACAGTAATATTTAAAAAAATATTGTAACAATGATTTTTAATTTTAAATGGTCATTTTCATTGATTGAATTTTTAATGCCAACGTATTTATTTCTTTAAATCTAAATAATATAAAATTTCTAAAAATTGATGGTCTTGTGTAAAAATATTACCATTTAAGTTAGAATTTATGAAGCATCTAATTTTAGAATAATGGTATTGACACAGGATCAACAAACTCAAATATGAATTTTTATACTTCCAAATAGCCATATTTTATGCTCTAGGAAAATATAAGTTACTTTGGTTTGATATGAAGCACTAAGGTACAATTTTTTGTTACATGAAGTGTAATGAGACCGGGACTCGCTGCTGAAAACCGGTTCCGAACATCCATGCGAACAGCGGGATTCGATCCAGCAGACTCCGGTATAAAAGAGTAGATCATTCTCATTCATCCATGGTAATTTCAAATTAAAATATTCTATTGTGTATAACATGCTTGCCATTCTGAGTGTTACTAAGAAAAGTCTGTTAATATTTGCTGACCATCAGTTCACTAGCTTTCCCATTATCCCAGAGAGATTCAGTTTGGTTTGGTGTTCTGCGGTCTACTTTTGCTACTCGAGGGCTAATGAGATCGGACCCTACTGCTTAAAGCCGATTTCGAATGATGACGGTTAGCTATTCCATTGAACCCGCTGACTACTGTACCGAAGAGTAGCGCAATACTTATTCGTCTACATTTCGGTAGAAGATGTAGAAAAAAGACATACATGAGCCACAATTTATAATCTATTTCGATAAAGAAACACTACTTCTGTAAATAAGATATCTATACAACATATTCTAACCCTAAAATTCTTAATTTTTTCAATAACCCTATTTTACTATGTATGTCATCTGATACCCACTCGACTTCTTGTGTTTTGGATGCTGCAGTAATATATTTGCATTGCAATTGCTAATGACTGTTAAAAGGTATTAAAAACAACAGAAAAACGCCAGGAATTTTACATAGCTAATAAAATATAAAATAAATGCTAGTTTAAATTTTAATTACTAACAAATTTCCACAAGAAAGTTCTATACTTTTAGAAATTAGAAAATTATTAGCATATGCGAAAAAATTGTAACTATCTTCACTGTTTTTTAACTATATTTCCACAAAATGACTGTAGTCACAGCTAAATGAAATTTTAAAAGCTAAAAGGTTTATTATGATTAAAAATGATTACAGGTAAAAGGGATACGCATGAAGCATTTTTCAATATCGATTTTATTAAAACACATAAAAGTCAAAATTTGATGACCAAACAGGGTTTTTAAAGTTTCAAAGTTAAAGTTTGATCGTACGTCCTTACAGACGTAACAGTGAAACTTATTAAAATTGATTCAGGCATGGTCAAAATAAGTATTTTCGGTGAAATCTGAACACTAAAATTTATTTTGGTTTTTCAATGCTTCCTTTATTTTGTACAAGAAATTTTGTTTCTCTTGCGCAATATGAAGAGAGAAAATGATTTGTATGTATAACGTGACAACTCACTCATGAAATTGATTGCAAAAAAATTCTGAAGTATAGAAAGCAATTTGTGAAATGTATAAAAGTTTATTCAAAAGTTCTAATTTGTTTTTGCTTATAAAGTTTTACTATTCAATTTCGAATGTATTTTGAACATAAAGAAAAATTTTCTACTGAAATTTATCTTTCATTCATCGTGCATGTAATATGAAATTTCAAAGAATACTTTTATTGCAAAGACTATATTTTTCATTTAAAATTCAATAACTAGTTATAAAAGGCATCGTACATAAAATTCAAGAAAATATCTTCAAAATTAACAAAGATGCAGATAATATTGTTGAAGTATAATGAAGAGCCGCAGATCGCAAAACACCTTTTATTAAAGACACCAAAATGATAATAATAATACTGATAATGATAATAAAAATACGAGGTTCATTGGGCTTTTATAGTTTTATAAAGATCCTGAGCCCAGCCAATCAAATTACAGGTACTAGACAAAACTAATCAAACACAACCAATGAAAACACAAAAGAATCAACTCAAGGAAACCTCGTATGTCCGAGAAAGCTATTACTTAAATAATAATAAACAGCCAAGTCGCCAAGTATGAGTACGATTACATATTTCAACAATTATAAACCGTATTTTTGAAACATTTTTCATTCTAAACATCTGATACACCTTACAGCCAAAAATGATTTCCCCGAATATCTAGAAACTACAAAGCATATTAAACATATCTAAAACACTATGTAAAATTTTGTGAAGATTGTAGTCGAGCACGTTTGGAATGCATAGTAACCATACATTCATTCATACAATGGATTTATACATCTAGATTTTAAGTTTAATCTTGGTTTATGCAGATACAAAGAATCAAGTACAATATAAAATATTTCGACAGCAATATGAAAAATTAGTTTCTAAAATATACTCACCTATCTTCCTGCATTGATATGAGTTTTGAACAGAAGGAAAAGGTTAAAATAGCGGTTACAGTTAAGGAAGTATAGGGAATAAAAATATTGAAAAGAAATCTGTTTAGTTGGGTAAAGAATACATGCCGCTACTTTGTGGAAAGAGGTAAAAGTTGTATTGTTTGTTAAATGGTGTTACTGATATGACACTGCATAACTGTTTTGGGTTATGTGCTTTCTTTATACAGTCATGTATTCTTATTATATGCACTTGGTACTTACCTTTTGGAACATAGATAGTGCAACTTTGCAACAAAATATTTATATTAAATTCAGTGGAATATAATATCAGTGTAAATGTTTGGTTCTAGGGCTGTGCATCAATGAGTTATACTGCTGGACAACGCCAGCGCGGGAGACTGACAGAGGAACAAGGACGATTTCAGTGACTCCTCCTTCGATCCTATTGGACAAGAGGGGTGGCTAACGTAGGTCAGTCGTCTTTGGCCTTGGTAACAACAGCTTTTGGATTTTTTGCTCAGCAGATTTGAAGGCCCCTTCGGCCGAAAGACGAAGCGAAGAGAACCACAGCAGAGGCACGGAACGCTCAATTTTTTTTTGTCCTTCTGAAGATAACGTCATCAGCTGGAGTTGCTATCATATTCCAGCGATTTAGACGTCTCCATATTGAGATTGAATATTTTTATGTGCGTCACCAGATTGTAAAAATAAAATAAAATTATAAATAAAAGAAGCCTGCTAAACGGTAAGTCTTCGCTCATTTGTATCTGGTGTCTTAACTCCTTGTGTTATCTCAGCATGGTCTAGTATAAGTCATTAGTACGTAATAGGCTGCTACTCACAGCGACTCTAAACGATCGGAATAGTCGATGTTTTCGACTAACTACGTCATTATGACGAACATCTCCTGTAGAGTAGCAAAAGCTGCCGTCTTCGCCCAACGTGCCGAAACGCACGGTATAACCCAACGTGCCGAAATGCACTTCTCGACCCTTACTCTGGACGTTGTGGTTCGTTTCGAACCTTCGTTGTGACGTTATTTTGACATCATATTGCGGACATTATGTTAAAAAATGATCAAGCTGACGTCAAAGTGACGTCACAACGAACGTTCGATCCGACTCGCAACGTCCAGAGTAAGCCCCCTAGTGACGTTATTTGATAATCTAGTGGTGTAGATGATCGCCGTGAGTAGCAGCCTTGATCTTCATTCCTATGTAGATTTTCATTAATACGGCCAATTATTAGTTTGTTTTTAAGTTTTGTCTAGCAATTTACACATTTCAGGATATTTAAAATGCAGTATTCGTCACCACTCTCTCTCCAAAGCAATAATACGGTATACATTTCTTCACGATTTGAAGCAATTACTATTAACAGCTTCCCTTACAAGTTTATTTAAAGAATTTCAAAAAATCATCCCATTTTTTATTATATTATTAAAAAAAGGAAATGAAACAAAATATGAGTTTAAAGTTGAATTTTAAATTTTTATGGGTGTAAAAGCATTTAGTTTTAATATTAGTTTACTATCCTGAGTTATCTCGGGCAAATGAAAAAAAGTTAAATATTAGTCTTGTATGATAGTTTTTGAGACAAGGGACAATGCAAAGCGATACCTGACAGTTTGTACTTTGGTATCTGGTATCTTTTCTTACATAGCATACCTCTGGAATCTGTTTTACGGGTACACAGAGTACACTGTCTCGTTGGATTTGATTTTTTTTTTCAGTAGCAGGAATAATATATATATATATATATATATATATATATATATATATATATATATATATATATATATATATATATATATATATATATATATATATATATATATATATATATATATATATATATATATAAAATCCATTTTTTATAAAACTCATTGACAAGGAGAAAGCTCAACAGCTTGCAGTAATAAAAATGCAAAGATGCAGTCGGTCCGGCCTTATATCGAAGAGAACGGCAGAAGTCTAATTCAAACTTTATTCCAGAGCTGCTAAAACGCACATCTTTTCTACTGCACAACAGACAAAGAAAAGCCACAGAGTTCCCTCTGATCGGACAGAGGTGCACCCAAGAGCGATGACAAAAAGAAATGCAATATCAGCAAAACGCGAAGCCATCCAACAGCTGGAAAACTGCTGTATAGACAGAAAGTTTACAGTTTTAGGACAGAAAGGAATGTTAAGTGGAAATTACTCCGTTGATTAAACTATTTAGATGCTGCAAAAAAGATTTAAAGGAATTAGAATGGGAGAGAGAAGGTTTTAAAGGAAATATTAAAGTTAAATAATTTTGATATTATATATGTATATATATGAAAATTATTTAACATCAATATTTCCTTAAAAACCTTTTTCCCAGCTTCTAAATGTCTTAATCAGAGGAGCGCCCTCCACTTAATTATTTCGATACATTTCCCAAAGCATTCTATCCTATATATGTAAATTTTCTGTCTATTCAACACGTTTTACAGCTGTAGCTGGTAAATGACTGATCTTAAGAAGTAAATTACGTTAAAATTTCCGTAAATAATTATCTTCCACACCTTAAAATAAAATGCTGATATAATAAAAGGAATTGAAGCATAAAGATAATTAGGACAAAAAACTGCAATCATATTCATAAAGAATTTTCACTGATAAATAATGGATATACACTTTAGCATTATTTTAAGATTTCTTAGGAGATGTATTAAATCCCCAAAAGAATGCCTATTGCTTTTCATTGATTATGACATAACTCGTTTAGTATTCTTCTTTCAGGATGTAGTTAGTATTTTACTATTTATTATGATAGGAAAGAAATATATTTGAAAGCTAGTTGGTATAGAATAAAAAATAACTTCACTTACATTCTTTTGACTTTCATCATTCGGTTAGACATTTTAGGGAGTAGAAATATAAAATTTCTACTTAACATACAACTCAGCTTTTTTTTGTTTGATTAGTTTTGAACATTAGGTATTAGAATATCCCGTCTGGAATTCCTATTTCTGAAAGCAATTTATTGCTAATGCCAATTTTAGAATTTAGTACTATAAAAGTACATTCAAATTTGTTAGCAATATTATTAGAAATAACGAAATATGTGTTTAAAATACTATTCTAATAATGCACAGTTATATTCAATTATAATGTACAATTGTTAAAATCATTATCATATCGAACAATACAGACGTAAAAGGAATAAAATATAAGTGAAACACTATGTAGAGCCTTTGAAAAGTGAAATCTACTGGATGATGTACTGGGAAATAATAAAATGTACGAAAAAACTGCACATCATTAAGTCATGGCTATAAACAATTTTACATTTTGTGTATCGATTTTTTATACATAAAACCTACTGTGTTTCATATATTTTCTTTCCCTAATAAATAAAATACATTCATTAAATATATAGAAGAATGTGAAAGAAATTGATTGTAAAATAAACTATAATAATCATGACTCAAACTCTAGTAATCTTGCCAGATGTCTAATCTTGGAGCTGCAACAAATGTTTTTAATTTTACAATAAGCCTGAAGTAATCAACTTTTAATCTTGCCTTGTTATTTATAGTTTTTTAAAAAAATGGGTTAAACATCTGAGACATTGATTTATTCAATAAAAATGTTCAATATAAATAATCTCTTCTTTTAAAAGAAAGTATGAATATCTAATATACCCTGAAATATATAAATAAAACGTACTGTTTATCAAAATTCATAAAGTCAGTTCAACGTATTCACTCAAATGTATATATTTAATAGACTTTCTTCACTACAAGATGAATACATCACAAGAATCTTTTAAACAAAATCAAAACAAACCTTTAGTTCTTAGGCTAACTCGATTACATAGCACTTTTTGAATTTACCAAGAAACTCATCTTCTCGGAATAATTCAAATACTGTAATTTTAGAACGTCAGTTTCAATTTCAATGACCTATGCTTTACTTGTATATGAACAAAAGTAAAAACGTAAGTTACCTTTTATGTTAACGTTGTTACAAGTAAGTCTTTAATAATCCTACTAGGTAAATAACGTTATTTCTGAATTGTAGACTTTCTTCATTTTAAGATGAACACATCACAAGAAAACGTTTTACAAATACAAAGCAAGCCATTTATTTAGCATACTTTTACGATTTGGATTACCACGCTCGTTCTGCAGTCTCCATACTGGTAAACATCATACTGCGTTTTTAGTCTAATCACATGACCACACTGATCATTTGCCATCATCTCTGCACACTTTACATGAAAATTTAATGTGGCCTCCCTACAATGGACAATTGATTACCACTCCAGTGTTGGTCCGGATGGCGACTTTGGACCATGGTTAACTGGTTGCATCCACACACTGGGCCACTAAATCAGCAGAGTGCATGGTTGCGTCCATATAGTCTGCTGCGCACTTTGGTAACGCATGTTGGCCGTCTTTCATCTTTATAGAAAAATTGCTTCCGAAGCCATCCTCCCCCAAGGCCATTTTATTATCTGCCATCGTCGACGTTGATAAGCCATACCCCCTCCAGATAGTGGTAATGACTTGCAGTGGACCATAGTGTAGAGGGTACTGTATATACTTATATATATATATATATATATATATATATATATATATATATATATATATATATATATATATAGTAAATAGTTGATAAAAGAAAAATTTTATATTTTTACATACATAGTTATTCGTTGATAAAAATATAAATTATGAATGACCTTCGAACTTTCAAACCTTTTAGAATCAGAACAAACAACACAACAAATCTTTTATCAGGGAAACAGCATATGTATCTTCTTATCTAGTATTTTTAGAAGGTTTTAAGATATAGATTTCGTAGAGTAATGAAAGTCTATCTAGTTTTTTTCCGAGATAAATATCACTCCCTTGTCAATTTTGACTGTTTTATCCACTCCTTACACTGAGAGTGATTGCAATAGAAAGTTGGCCAACTAATATCAGGTTGGTTGGGAGCACTACGGTCTACTTTTTGCTACACGTGGGCTAATGAGACCGGGACCTACTGTTTAAAACCGATTCCGAACGGCTACGAACATCCATGCCTCAGTGGGACTCGAACCCACGAACTCCGGTTCCGCAGGTCAGTGCCCTAATCATTCGGCCATCGTTCGGCCCAACTAATATCAGACAAGAAGCGTCGTAAATTGAGTAAGTGATAGTAGGGTAAATCATGAATTCCTAGATTTCCCAAACATTTACCATCAGAACCAAAACTCCAAAATTACTATTAGAATTTGAAACAACTACAGATATTCCCAATGTAGTATTTTTTAGAAAGTTTCAAACTATTGACTATTAATAATCGGATAAAATTTTTAAGAATGAAAAGAAATATATGTTGGTGTTTATGGAAACTAGGCGAAAGTACATATCTATATCTGGGCTCTTCCAATCTCAGTGATCTCTATTTGGCAATTATTACTAGCTTACACAATAGTGGAAAGAACTTGGATGGCATACCCGCAAATATGCTGGAAATACTTTTCACTGACTTTTCATTCTGAGATGATTTTTGTTAGTAGCTGATTTCTCTTACGGATGCAGAATATTATGACTAAATAGCCATTTATAAATTTTATATATTAATGAATGTATATTAAATTCCATTAATGAAATACATTATAAAGAAACTATACTTAAATTTAACTTGAGCTAAAGATAACAGCATGCATTCTATGACGAATAATTCTTAAATTTACAAGGCACTACTTAACATAATTCGAACAAAGATGCAAAATAACTTAAAATCAGATTTTTACTGCAGGGTTTTTCCAATACAAAAAAGATAAATTTTTAAATAAAGGATGAGCATATGAAAAACACATTCTGTGTTGTTATTTCTGATGCCACTTACACAAACCAAGGACTATTTGAGTAACACGCTACTCGTATTAAGGCAAAAGAATGCACTTTTGCTTCAATGAACACCGAATGAAAGAAATGACTTAAGTGGATCTTCATAATTTAGAAGAAGGGACCAAGCAGAATACCATAGGCTTAACCTTTCACCCCAGAGGTTGTTTGATAATTTTGAGGACCTTACGTGCAACATATTTTACGTGCCCCAGTCACTTTGATGAAAACGTTAGACCGTAGGTCGGGTAGAGCCCTGAACTCGCAACCTTCCAGTTACGAGACCGTTGGCTTTGCCGACTGAGCTACCGCGGCTCACAGATTCCATTACATTGTATAAACTCTACTGGCCAACTCATTGCAGTTTGCAAACCTCAGTTACAGAGATATTCAGAATTGCCAAAAGATTACGCTATTAAATATATTTTTGAAATAATTTAGCTCACTGCTGAGATACATATACAAAATGTGACAGAATATTTTTTAAAAATGGATAGTTAAAATTTAGGATGAATACTATTATATATGCTGTGCATCTGCGACTGTCTTTCTCGATGACTGCGCACCTAGTTTCTGTACCTGTTCGTGTATTGTTACTGGAGCAGGTATCGTGGTTTCGCTAAATCCTATCTTGCCGGCAATTAAATACTGCAGTGACCATATACTGGACTATGTATTTTATTATTTACAATTATTGAACATATGTAAATTATACATAATTATAGGAACATCGATTTCTGGCTGAACCGTCCAAAAATGCCGAGTTCTTAAAGGAGTGTGCTGACACCTCTCTCGGTGTCAGCACACTCCTTTAAGAATGTCCGTTCTTTGCGGTCTCGAGCGGGCTTCCTCTCCACTCCTTTCCTCTTGGTGAGGGCCGGGGTGTATTCCCCCTCCCTTCTTTGTCAGGCTTTCGCCTCCCTAGGAAAATGTCCCTCTTTTCTTCTGCAGCTGCCGGAGGTGGGGTGGTATCCTCCTGGAGAACTTTCACCTCCCTGGAGGGCTTTTCTACCCTCTCTTGATTCATCCGTCTGGCCGTTCCTTAGCACTGTAACGGCGTGATTTAGCGGTGTGTAGACATCAAAGAACTTTGCTTTGAGAGGTGGACTTCGCTTGTGTGAATACAAAGGAATTGTTTTCCCCGGCACCACGATGTCTACACCGTTGTACCCTATAGTAGAGGAATAATATACCAGACATCCCGCACCTTCCCTGACAGCCAGAAATATGACCATCGGAACGACAAAGGAATTGCCGTGACTTGGATTTAGCCGCTAAGAATTCCAGGGAACCCCTGGGTTTGCAGTTTATGATTGTTTAACCCAGACCAATCCAGTTCTTCGAAGGTGAGGTCATCGCTAAATGATCCAATAATGAAATTGTAGGTGAAGCCCCTCCCCTAGAAAGAGACGAGAGAAGATTATTTTTTAGAGAAGTTAGTTAGCTAGCAACCAGCTAATTCAGGGGTAGCCTTGACCAGTCTCTCTGTCGGAGAGTTTTTTGCTATAATCCCACCTTGGGATCTTTTCTTTAAAAATAGCCCGCATCGCCTAACTCGGAGGTCGCATCAACCAATCTCTCCATCGGAGAGTTTTATTTAGCGAAATCCCATCTTGGGATATATCTCTTGCTGAGATTGAAACGATACCTGTGCATTGGTGGGTTTTTTTTTTTTTTTTTTTTTTTTTTTTTTAAATATAATCCTCTTCAGGATTGCTTGCGTATTTCCCTTCGGAACTCTAACTGAGCTTTGATATTCTACCATTACTTCAGTGAACTTTCGCGAGAGCTACAGAATTTTTTTTTCCGTTGGATCATCAATATTTCGGCTAAGTCTGATCTTAGATATTGCACGTTTCTACTCAGGACTAAGCGTATCTAATCACATACCTGTGATCGGAAATTGTTTTTTTTTGTATATTTATGAAATGATGTATATAGCAGAGGTGTAAATAAATTCATTAGTCGAGGTTCACCTTATTTTTCATTTTGTCACCTAAAACAGGGACCGAATACGTTACAGCGTCAAAAAAATGCAGGTGTCTATGTTGCGCAAATACGCGTCTTGGGTCTAGTATCACAATTACCTTGTAATATAACTACCCATAATGATGGTAGTGTCGTTATTATTACTTTATCCTCCGAGTAAATTGCTCATTTACATAAAGTTAATAATGTTCATTTACTTATAGTTAAAACTGTACTTAATATTGTTAATAGAGATTTATTAAATTTTAAATTTTAGTAAAACTTTCCTGTATTATTAAATGAAAAGCAATAATTTATGCTAAGAACAAATAAAACAGTATTCCAACTCTATTCAAGATGCAAGTACTCTTTCAAGATATATTTCAATGACTGTAATAAAAGACATTTTAGACTTATCCATTTTATCGTAAAATTACCTACGTACTAAGCATTTTCATTAAGTCCTATAAGCTCGTATATGCTAAGAAGCATGTTTATAATTTAACAGCATTTTCGTCTCTCAGGCACGCAAATAAACAAAATCAATTGCAGGTATCGTCTATGCTGGCTACAGCTACTACTTTAAGCAGAATATGAACACTTAATGAGTATTATATCGATTGGAATTTAATGAAGAAGGAGCTTAAATAAAATCGTCTCTTTTCTTGGCGAAACGGTTTGTTAAGCGAAGAGTAAAAGTTTATGGAACAATTCGCTTTTAAAAAGTACGGACACGACGTAGCGCACTACATTCCTAAATACTGAAATTATTCCATAAAACTAGTACTTCATATAAAGCGACTTCAGTGCGTAACAAATGACTTCTTTCTAATTTGTAAATTGCGAAATAGCTCAGAACATGTTGTAATTTTATAGCAATTTGTGCCTACAATTTCGAAAATGTTACCTTCGCTTCAAAAATTTATCGCAATATCATCGGAATTGGAACGTTCTAGGAATAATCCCTAATGTAGACTAATCCATTTGTAAGACTTTTAAATTGGAGAAGTTTGTTTTACAATGACACTCGAAAATATTTCGAAGTATATAGAAAGTGTATGAGATAAACTTTTGGAATTGGAAATCTGAGAGAGAAAGATGATGTTAGGTCATTAATTAGTAGAAATGTGTTTCTAAAACTTTTACTAAGAGTCTGAGTGAAGAGAGGTAGAAAACTTAAGAGGTGTGTTGAAAAAAGACTGAAAATAAGATGACATCTCTATTACTAAATCACAAAATTTGCAGTATTGCCTCATTAAAAATTGGTCTTGTTTACTACGATAATTTCGCTCTCAATGGTTTTTTTCTAATTTTATAAGCTATTTGTATCCCAATTTCTGTGGAATACCATATTAGTATTTAGTCACATTCTTCGAAAACCTCTCCATGACAACGTCTTTCCAAGGTAGTTTTCAATTCGTGAAATGGGTAAAAGTTTAAGACTCAGGGATAAGATTTATAGAGCACAAAAATGCTTTGTGGTCTTGACAGATAACTGTGTATGATGAAGGATTGTCATGGTGTACCAGTAATGTTTCAATTTATTTATTTATTGTTTTGTAATTCGAGTTTCTTCTTACACAGTTCTGAAACACTTTTAAACATCCTGGAACAACCGTTCATCATGTGCCACACGTGGTACAAGTTCATAATATCTTTCTTTTGAAAAAGACACAACAAACATCACCTGTGACTGGGATTCTAACTGACAATCTCTCCTTCTCAAATTGTTTAAATTAATCACAGAGCTCTTTTCGACACATAGAGTTCACAACACACACCGAATTCATGGTTAAGCAACTGATTTTTTTAATGCTTGCAAAGTTTGTATCAAAGCTTCACCCACATGCAAATGTTTTTTCAACTTTTATTGTCCCTTTATCACCCTTTTATATTGTAATATTAGGACGAACAGCTTGTTAGTATGTTTACTTCAGTGGTTTTAATGCAGTTGTGAGACTAAAAACCTAGCGAAAAGAAACAAATGGTATTTCGTTGTGAAAACGTGTAGCTGGGATATCTCATTAATCGCTGCTTTATCCCTGTGTCTAGTTTACTCGTCATTTCAACAATTTGGTCTTAACATCCCTTGTATTCCCTATTTCCAGGTAACACCATATTTAGGACTTGCCATTTAATGTAGTGTGGTATAGCCACATTTTTTTTTAAAAGGAAAGCCAGTAATTTCCGGCTTCCTGACTCCTTATTTTATGGAATGGGGCTTATCCATGTTGCCGTTTTTTTCTCCCCATCTTTTACCATTTGTTCAGCTTGAGCGTAGCTTGGCGCCATAAATTCCTAGGCTTTTCTTCCTACTCAAGCTACGTTTTGGCGATCGTCTTGGGTTTCCGCTGGCGGGATTCCAAGCGTAGGAATTTATGGCGCCATTCAACGCTCAAGCTGGACAAATGGTGAAAGACGGGGAGAGCAAAACGGCAACACACGGATGGTCAGCGCGGGAAGATTAAAGGTGACTTAGACATGGACAAGCCCCATTCCAAAAAATAAGGGGTCAGGAAGCCGACAATTCCTGGCATTTCCTTTTAAATAGAATGTGGCTATACCACATGTAGCAAGGACTTTACTGAAGACAGAAAATATTAAAGAGCTTGTAATCATGAATGAATTAGAAAATCAGAAAATCTGTGTTCAATTCTTCCATAATCCATTCTTTATAAAAACTAACAGTTAGATTTTGTTACAATTACTTCCTTCAATAACTGGAAACATTATCACATTATTTCTACATGATATAGTGGTGTTTTTCCCTACGACATAGAATTCCTTTGAAAAAAATTATCAGCATTATATACTTTCCATATCAACACTCCTATTACTAGTCCTTATTATTACTTCTTAGTTATACGTTTTCAACTATATGTGTAGTTCCATCTGTTATTCAACTGCCTGATACTTTCAAATCTTTACCTTTGATATTTCCATCACTTGTCAATTACTTTCATGTTTTACTTGGCAGTCAATGCCCTGAATTCATCCTTTACAAGTTACATTTAAGTGAGAATTTAAAACGTTAAGCTATTTCATGATTGAAATATCCAGATGCTTTCTGAAAGGAATGGATTTCGAGCATTATAATAGTTCAATACTCTATAACACGCAAGACATTTTATTAAAAGATCATTTTATGAAAAAAAATTAAAACTATTTTATGATTTATAAAGCTATTTTATATTTAGCTGTTTTTAAATTTAGCTGTAAAAATTACTCCCTAGATGAGCATTCAAACTCTCTTTTAGGAATCTAACCAATGTCTACTTCGCTAGAAAAATTAATGGTAATCAGTTCTGAATCCATGCTTCTAGACTACAGTATCTGAAACTTTCAAAGTTAAATTTGGTTTAAAGAGTTGCAATGAATTTGATTAATTATAAGCATAGACAGTTATGATGTATACCACAAAGTTCAATGTATATATATATATAGGCAAAAAGTAAGCCTTTTCAAACATATAGACAATATATTCCATGTAATTGTTAAAAAAAACACTAAAACTGAAAACCAAATTAAAATTTTTGTGAAGATAGTTCAGACTATTCACTGAACTTGTACTATAAATTTGACTTATAAATTAAATGTGTACCGAAATCGGGTGACAGAAGAGGTATATATGTTAAAGCATGAGATTATGAACAAATCTGAGTAATGGGTACATCAGTATACGATGATGAATGCATCTTCCTGCCTATAGAAAAGTACATACACCAATTAAGAGATTCCTAGTTTCAATCAATATCCGTTTATGTCTTCGAGCGATGTGTAACTTTCAATATATCATGAAATGCAATCTAAGCCTTCATTCTTCAAGGTATCGATTAGATGATTCAACAGAACCAAAATGAAAGGATACCAGTAGTTACGTTTTATTTGTGCAACAAAAAATATTTCGAATATTTTAATAAGGTACAATATCTCACGAAATGCAATATAAACCTTAATTCTTCAAGGTACCGATTAGATGATTCAACAGAGCCAAAATGAAACGATACCACTCGTTATGTTTTATTTGTGTAACAAGAAATATTTCGAATATTTTAATAAGGTACAATATCTCATGAAATGCAATATAAGCCTTCATTCTTCAAGGTACCGATTAGATGATTCAACAGAACCAAAATGAAAGGATACCACTAGTTACGTTTTATTTGTGTAACAAGAAATATTTCGAATATTTTAATAAGGTACAATATCTCATCAAATGCAATATAAGCCTTATTCTTCAAGGTATCGATTAGATGACTCAACAGAACCAAAATGAAAGAATACCAGTAGTTACGTTTTCTTTGTGTAACAAAAAAAATATTTCGAATGTTTTAATAAGGTACTATAAATTTAGGTACAATAGACTAGTCATTTATAAACAAACTGAAGTATTTAATTCTAAACATTATATTTACACAAAGTGATTTAACATATTTGAGCTCATTTCATGTTAAAATTTTGAGGTAGGTCCATGTTTTATTGAAAGGTAATTTAAAATCGTCTAAATTCCTAGTACCACATCAAGATCTACGTGTTAATTTACGATTCCTTTTGGTAGTGCAGAATGTCCAAATTTTTTGTGTTATGGGGAAAGAATTTCATCTGATCTTATATATTATAGAACAATTGTAGAAAAATTTTAAAATTCGTATTTGAAATTAAAAAAAAACTCTTAGCAAGTTTGAAGATATGAAATCAAAAAACAAACATGCAGAAAAACGACTGAAAAAACATATGTAGCCTCAAAAAACTACTGTTTCCACATATAAACATTGGAAGGCAGTCACGTATAACGGTAATTATATTATAATGAGAATTTATAATAGTATTTCGTACAACATACAAGACTCTACAATCCATTAGAAAGATTTTTAATTAAAATGTTAGACTACAATTTTTCTGAAAAGTGCTCTTAATGAACATCATGCTAACCAATTACTTTTTATTTTTTTCTTTTACTATTTGATTTTATATAGAAATATAAATAGGTATAGATTTTCACTTAAGTTATATTTATGTAACACAATTATTTTAAATTATATATTTCTTTAGCAAATATTTTATACGTTATGAGGTATTGAATCCTCTGTAATTCCGGAAAGTAATTTGCAATTTTAAAAAGCACTCCCAGTTTAATGACAATTAAATTAATACATAGCTTCTTAAACTTAAAATATGAAACGCATAAAAGTAATGCACCAGGAACATTTCGAAATTACCAATAAAACAAAAATTTGTCAAACAAGAAAATATCATTATTTAACTCTTTAATGCACAGTTTTTTGAAAAAGTCCGAATAAAAAAATCAATTTTTTAATGTAAAAATCACAATTTAGAACGTTGTTTTGCCAAGAAAATTACAAAAATACAAAAATTTTTTCAATTTAGGATTTCGATTACATTGCAGAAAATAATCGAATATAGAAATATTACACTCACATCGACTTTTTTAAATCTTTCTTTTCGAATTCCCAATTCAGAATAAACATTATTATCCGCAAAATTACTTACTTATACTTTTAAAACATAAATAATATATTTCTGCCAGTATGTTGTTTCTACTAATTGGCTTCTAAATTCTAAATTTTTTTTCACTTCCATTTTTTTACACACAAAACAAATACTTCCAAATTCACATGCCTAACAAATGGAAGAACACATTTTTATAATACTTTCCCCCGTTTTTCTGGTAATGGAATAGTCATGTAAATGCTGATCTAGACGATCAACACCTCCCATCGTTTCGTTATAATCTATTACCACTTTCGGTTTGGATATAACATTACCATCTTTAAGTACAACGCCGCTCGAATTATCTCGAGTGTGCACAGTTTGACTGAGTTGGCCGCCATGTTTTTTTTTTGGCGATCTTGGCCAAAAAAAAAAAAAAAAAAAAAAAAAAAAATTGAAAGTCGCCAAACAAAACTGGCGGCAGAAAATGGCGCTTTCTGAAAGATCACCAAGAAAAAAACATGGACGCTACCACATGGCTTTTAAGAAACCATGAATAAAAATGGCGGCAGAAGTGACATTTTCTGAAAGATTAGAATATTAATATTTTTTATTTTTGAGGGTAGAAACCCCCTCTCAACCCCCCCCATATTGTTATAACAAATGTAAAAAAAAAAACATACATACATTTTGAGAAACATAAAAAAAAATTATGAAACACTGAAAAATTATTTAAAAAACAATTTTTTATGTTTTTTAATGTTTAAGAAATTAATTACCAATGTAATAATTTTTTTTTATTTTTAAGGGGGGATCCCCCTTAACCCCCCCTTAATGTTACAACAATTATAAGAAACTTACACACATTTTGAAACACACTAGAAATTATAAAACATTGAAAAATTATGATTTCTAACCCATAATGCACAAAATACCTAAAAATATTTTAAAAAAAATGGTACAACCTAACCATGCGGGCACTCCAACCAGACCAGCATGTAAAGTAATGCGAAATAACTCTCTAGAGGACAAATAATTCCAAAAAGACACCAGTTGGTCACGCGCCATTTTAAAAACATTGAAAAAAAGAATTTAAATGGAAGAAAATAAGAGAAAAATTTAAAAGAAATTAATTAATTTGCGTTACTGACCAGCACGTACAGTAATGCGAAAGAACTCTCTAGAGGAGAAATAATTCCAAAAAGTCGCCAGTTGGTTGGTTATGTGCACTAATGGGGAATAAAGAACGAACCAGGTTGCCACTACAAAGGTCCAATGTCAGGGAAGTAAAAGATAAACAGTCATCGCCCAGCAAAACGCCCGAAAAAGTCGCCAAATTTGGCGACAAAAGCCGGAGCGTAGATATCGAATCTGTACCATAAAGAGTTTATTTAACTTGATTTTTCGGATTAAAATTTATATTAAAGTTAGTCATTTTGATGGTGACTTGTTCCTTTAAATTGTTTTGTCTTGCGTTAGTAATGTTATTAAATTCCCAGTTTCTCTCCCATTCTACTGCTTTTAATTTTATGTGATGTTTCATCACACTTGTATATTTCACTTGATATTTTTTGTCAAGTTATACAGAGTTTTAGGAACTGTTGTTCCCACCTAACAGCATTCAATCCTCTAGGAAAGATATCTTGTGATTTTAAGAACCATACATAGCTTTTTTTAAAAGGTATTAACGCTAGATTTACGGATCGAGCCAATTTGACTCATTAAAAATTTGATCACTATATATATATATAAAACTTTAATATCACTTTTCAAAAACATACGTCGGTTTTTAGTTAAGCAATAAAATATATGTAAACTTTCATTCCTCTTCCCCGCAGACCCCTTCATTTCGCATTATCAAATGTGGTATACCTATTTTCACGGTTGTGAGCCAATTTGACTCATAAAATGTATATGAAAATAAATAAATATAGTAATAAATATAGTATAAAGTATAGTATAAAGTAAATATAGAGAAGAAGTCGAGAACACTTCCATTCAAATGACAGAAATTCATGCTACTGACGAGCGGAAGAATTGCCAAGTTTAACAATAATGCAGAAAAAAAAACAGATGTAGAAGCCATTGTGCTAAATGTAATAGAAATGTTTGCAGAAAATGTGTTTCAAAAACAGATTTTATATGTGAAAAATATTTTCCATGAATTTTTTGTTAATTAGCATTTTATTTGAATTAATTTGGAACTATTTTCTTTGCAAAAAACTTCCATTTTCTTGTAGAGTCAAATTGGCTCACTTCAGTAAAAATAGGTATATGATCGACATCCATAAATCTAGTGTTAACAGACAAAAGTAGAAATTGTCAAACTAAAAACTATTTTATAACTTTTAAGTAAGGTAGCAGGAAAGATATATAGATCTCAGGGCAGTGAAATAATCCTGTTATACAAAATAGATCTTAATAATAAAGTATACTTAACTTGGATTTTATTTCAGAACAAAAAATTATTTGGTGTTTTCAGTTGAATTATGCCATTTCATAGTTCACTTGTTACCTTAAAAGTTCCTTCAAATTTGATGGTAGTAGAAAAATGTCATCACTATATTAACTGTTTGAGTGCTGAAGAGTTTTCTTATATATATGCTAACAGTGCGGAATGAAATGTGTAGTAATTTTTTGAGGAACAATAGAAATCGTTATAATTAACACTAATTATTATGTAGCAAGTAATTTTTACCAACAAAAATATTCTTTATTCCCGCTTATTACAAGAATATTTTGCTGCAGAAATTCCATGGATACCTTTTTTTTACATATAGCTCAAATTAAGTTGGATCGTCTAACTCTATTACCATTTTTTTTTACTGTATGCATCACGTTGTCTCAAGTTTCGCCCAGGCAATTTTTCTAAAGAAAACTTTGTACTTATAAATAGTATTCCTGTGGCATTTTTGCTTGTTAACTATTCCTCCCCTATAACATCAATAATGATCAGTATAACACTTGTTGAGAAAGTGAGAACAGTTTATAATTTCTATACAACAACGAAAAGTTTTTTTTTACTACAAATAAATAAATAAATAAATAAATAAATAAAACACGGTCATTTTGTCTACCGTACCACAATCTACGGCTCTACATTGTTACTACTTACCACTGTATTTTATTTTAATTCTTATATTATTAAAAATAACAATTCAGTATAATGAATACAAACAGACATTATTCTGTTTTAACGATGTAAATCCAAAAATTGTAAAATGTTTTTAAATAAATTATATATAGGAACGTTTTGATGGAAAAGTAAAAAAAAAAAATATTTTAAAAATACTTGAAGCTACCAAGCGTACAGTCATCACAAACGCAATTAGATTAAATTAAAATACCCATGTCGCCTGCGTCGTTTCAGGCGGCATTTTAATAAACTCAATAAGCGCTCTATTCTGTATTTTTAATATAAAAAACATTTTCTACCGGATCAAATTGTTAATCAAAACCATTCTCGTATCAACTTAATTACATGCACAAAATTTCATCAAAACCAGTTCAACCGTTTAGGAGGAGTTCTGTTACAAACACACGGACAGAAAAATTTAATATATAAATATATATACATATAACAGCATCCATTATACAAATTAAGAAAAGGCTGAATAATCCATTCCTCCACTTTAAAAAGATTAGTATATCATGTTTTCTTGATAGGTATCGAAAAATATTCTTTTTCCTTTTATTTCCTGCAGTAACCTTCTCAAATGTGAAAAGAGATAAAGACGAAATAATACTTTTGAGGAATCTTCCATTCTGGTCAGGTAATTTGTTTTCATTTGTTTCATAACAGAATTCGCTTCACTTCATTTCTTTACTTCCACGAGATTTGCATACTTCGAATGTTCAATTTTAATACAATTTTCCGTTGACTGGCCAGGATTACCTGAGGAGCATTTCCAATATTCGCATCAGATGAAAAGAGGATCGAACGTAAGAATTTATAAACCGCTCAGGGAGTTTTCTAAGAATGGAAGGAACCAAAATTCTGGTTTCGTTTTCATACATGTGAATAAACAGACAAAACAGATTACTGGAAAGGATGAAAGTAACAAATTTTCAATCTTATTATTTATTTTAAAATAAAGACTAGAAAATGCAGTCAAACTATACTTACAGTAAAAACCTTTATACCAAATGACTTTTCAAGTATTTTACGTCCCTGCAGTGTATATCTAATGCAATGTATATTTTATTACAGTACAATATTAATTTTATAAGTTACAATATCAAATATACAGGGCATATCATACCCTTAAGAGATACATTTCGTCATCTATCTCCCACCCGCTTGTCAAATCATCTGTTAAAATTGATGTTCTACCCACATATTATCTTTTTTATTTTATTTTTTCTCTGTAAGTTGCGAGTGGCAACGAACGATTTTTTTTAGTGAAAACATGGCTGTTCTTTCGTATGCGAGAAAAAAAATGGCTCTTGAGTTGCTTTTGTGCTTTAATATGCTATTATTATTTACGCCATAAATTCTTCTATGTGACATTTTCTGTGCTTTTAAAGATCTCGCATACGTAAATATAATAAAAAGTGTTTTATATTAAAAGGGCGTCTGTTTTGAGCAATTAATTAATGCCATTGAGAACATTCTACAGTATCACACTTCTTATTTCGAAACCCAAACGGGACACCGCTTTCTTTGTTAAGGACGAATTCTCGTATAATTGATTCCACAGTCATAAGCTTGTAGGTTTGAATTATGCGATTTCTAAATACAGATATGCATAAACTGCTATTGTTATTACCCAGATTATATAGTGCGCATTGTGGTGCCACCTGATGGGTATTGGTTCCTTCACAGGAAGGAAAGTTATCTCACTTACATGGTGATCTCTCAATTAACACTTCGCATGCGTGGATAACATATTTTTACGTTTTTTGCAGTCCGTCACTGGAGCACGGATGACGTAAAAATACTTATTTAGTAGATTTGTGGTGGATACCCGCTATCTACCACAAATCTACTAAATACGTATAATTATATGTATGTGTGATATTATATGCCTGTTGTTTGCGTTGCTGTGCAAAGCTTTGCATTTTTTCTTTACACAAGTTATGATTGCCGAGTTACTCGATTTTTTGTTTCATTATTTCGTCTTAAATCGAATTCCTATCTGAAGAACGTACAATTCATGTTTTGTCAATTTGAAGCTTGGTTTTTTATTGTTGAATACAAAATCGATAAAATGAGCAGTAGTGACAAAGATAGTGATGAAGAAATATGCGCTGACAGATTATCGGACTTTATTTTTAAAAATCGTTTATTTTTGTAATTTCGTAAAAATATTTTTTTTGTTGTTGTTGTTAAATAATCATACAGTATATATTAAAGTGACAAATAAAAAAAGTTTCGTTCTTAAAAACAAAGTAGTTTACGATTAACTGCGATTTTTCTGAATAACTAAACTTTCGCGTTATTTACGAAAAAACGCCTGTTGCACGCGTAAGTTGGCGGTGAATTATACCCGCATCCCAAGGATTAAAAGCGCAACGAAAACCATCAGTTTTGTATTGTGAATGCTATTAACCCCTTCCGGTATGATTTAATAATGAAAAACTGTGCATGAAAAAACCGTTTAATTTTTATTTGAAAAACTTGTTTCATTTTACAATTCTTACATATTCTTAATTAAAATCCACTTTTTACATAGTGTTAAATAATATCAGAAACAGTAAAATTAAGAAAATATCAAAGCAAAACATTAATATGGTATACAGATAATAGTCTTCAAGCTAGTGGTATTTTTCAAAACAAAGTGAAAAGGAATTCTTAATTGTTTGCACCGCCAAGTAGTCTCATTTTATTTTGATTCTTGTAACACACACGGCATTTCTTAATAGGTTTTTTTTTTTATTCTGACTCATTAATTTGGCAACGACTTGTACCAAGTAAACTATATGCAATAGTGACTTGTGATTTTCACAAGTGATAAAAGTGCTGCCAAATTCAGTACACTAGAAATTTTAAACTAAATTAATTATCATATTTAACAGTAACTTTAATCGCATGACGAGTGTAGCTCGTCATTGTGCGGTATGGAATGAAAAACTAATGACGAGCTAGACTCGTCATTTTACCAGAAGGGGTTAACAAAAACAAATTTCCTGCAATGAAAAAATTGCTATTACCCTGTATGAGGTATCTAAGAAGATTCTAAGACTGTTCATTGTTTCATTCGCCATGAAGTATTATCTTAGTTAAGGGAGGTTTCTCAAACTTTAAATTTTTTAAGCATATAGTTTTTGAAAATATATCAGTTTATTCATAGAAAATATTTCCATAATTTATTGCATTAATTATTGTGATCTTTTCAATGCATATAACAGCATCAATTTGAACCTAAATTTAAACACCACAAGTACCACTTTTTATACCTCCTCTAGTTCTTAAAAATAAATTTATTTATTTATTTATTTATATGTTTGTTTGTATAATTGCAATATGTATGTATGTATGTATATATATATATATATATATATATATATATATATATATATATATATATATATATATATATATATATATATATATATATATGTATATTTTAGGTTCAAGATGACTCTGTTACATTAAAAAATATGCGACAAGTGGTATTTTCCTCAAAAACTAAAATAATGTCAGAATCTTAGTTGTAAGTGCATATTACGCATTTTAATTTTAAATAGTGCTGTTTACTTTTGATTAAATAACATCGATTAGATGCTTCGATTAGATGCAATACTATTTCTTTCACGTTCAATAGAGAACATTAATTCGCGGGTTCGAACTCCGCTTCGGGCATGAAAGTTCGTAGTCGTTCGAAATCAGCTTTAAGCAGTAGGTCCCGGTCTAATTAGCCTCGTAGACAGTTAGCCCTCTGGTTAGGGTGTTCTTCTTAGGTACCGCATGTTCGTAGCCGTCCGGAATCGAATTTAAGCAGTAGGTCCCTCTCTAAGGAAATTAGTAGGAAAACAGTAGATCATTAAGCTCCAATTAAAACTAGACGTGATTTGTTCCGAATGAAAGGTTAACTGTTTCCAGTGTTAAAAAGTATTTGGTGCATATTTTAACTAAACTCTTATATTTGCATTGTTGGACGAAACTTTAACCAGTCATCTCTTAAAGATTAATTGGTATGGCTGTCCCAGAAGGAAATATACACTCAAAAGCCAAAACATTATGACAACCTGTCAATAAAGAGTTGGCCCACCTTTGGCGCACAACACAGCTTCAACCCACTTTGGCATGGATGCCACAAATCCTTGGTAGATGGCAGGAGACAAGTTGTACAAGATGATTAAGCAACGGTTACGCAAATCGAAGATATTGCGAATTGGTGATCCTTGAACTCTGAGCTGCCGTCCCATGATATCCCAAATGTGTTCTACCGGATTGAGATCCGGTGAGTTAGGCACCGGACATTCTGTGGAACCCTATCATGTTCCTGGAACCACTCCAACACAATTTTTGCCTTGTGACACGGGGCGTTATCCTGTTGGAACATTCCATTTCCAGCTGGAAAAACACAGACCATGTAAGGGTGCAACTGATCCGCAATGATGTTCAGATACCCTGCAGCATTCATGGTCTGCACTACCACAACCACGGGTCCCAGAGACGCCCAATAGAACGTCCCCCAAAGCATAATACCGACACCACCGGCCTGTGTATGACTTACTGTACATTGATGGGAGCAACTCTTTGCCTGAAAGACGACTTATCCTGACATTGCCATCGGCTTGATGAATGACAAACCGTGATTCATCTGACCAGGCAACTCTCTCCCACTGATCCATGGGTCAGTCGCGATGTTCGTAGGCGCAGTTGGCAATGACGCTTGGTCATCAAAGGCACACGAGTGGGACGCTTGCTGCATAGCCCCACATCCAACAGTGTCCCCTGAAAAGTGTGTTCCGATGCTATTCTACTTGGCCCTGCGTTGTATTGGGTTGTGAGCTGAGCCACTGTCTAGATCCGATTTTACTTCACCATTCGAGACTGTCTTTGACGAACTTTTTCTTTGATAGCTTGTGGACATCCAACAACATGTCGTCTCCCGCTGGTTTCCCCGTCATTCCTCCTTTTTGCTTAAGTACTAACAACTGTAGATCGCGAATAACCCACGAGTCGTGCAGTTTCGGAAATACTTGTTCCGAATATTTGTGCGATTATAATCTGCCCTCTATCAAAATTACTTAAATCCGCATCCTTTACCATGACATACACAAGTAAATGAAAGTATGATTCTTCAGACTCTCCAGCAGCAGTTAAATATCACTTCCACCAGATTAAGTGCCTTCCGCGTCATCCAGGCGAGGTCATTACAAAATGTAGGATGGTCATAATGTTTTGGCTCTTGAGTGGAGATACATAACTGAACAACAGATTTTTTAATTTGAAATCATCGCTTTAGATGCGTAATAAAATAATAAAATAACCCAAACACCTGTGTGGGATGAGATGACTCTTTTACGTTTAACATCCACTAAATTATTACGATTAATACTGCTTTTCTTTACAACTTTTTTGATACTAGAAGACCAACTGGTGAAAATTTCGGACTAGTAAAATTTAAATTTGCCAGGGAAAAAAAGAGTGTAACAATTAACATTTATACTTAGCATCAACATTTTTTAAACTTAATCTATTAATATAAAGTTATATATGTTATATTAATAACCCATTAATATAAGGTTAATTAGTTCCAAAAAATAAAAAATTCTACAAACTATTTTTAGCTCTAGTTAAATTTGAGACGCTAGTGAGTAATGTGTAAAATATGAAGCAAATTTAATTTTTTTAACGAAATTCTTTGCCTAATTGCTTTCATATTAGTACTCTACTATAAAAATCTCAGATATTGTATTCAAGTAATCTAGATCGCATTATAATATTAAACATTAATTCATGTCGTACCGAAGCAACAGTGCACAACGGTTTAAAACGAAAGATTTTGATTCAAAATCTTGAAAACTGTTTTCCCACTTTTTTTCTTTTCCTGGCTTATTCATCTGATCTCAATCAGATAAGATATAGGTTGTTTGCTTTACGTAAGTCCAAGATAAAATTAGGTCTCCTTAAAAAAACCTTGCCTACCAAGTTAATGAGGTAATTAGGTGTTCTGCAGTGGCCTCTTCAATATTACACTTGGTTCAAACTGGAAAATTTTTAGTATCAATGAAAAACATAAAAATTTTTAATGCTCTGAAATCAGTCGCGCTAATGTAGTTTGGTCACTCTTGTCAAACTTAAAAACGATTAAATCACCAGATGATGCTTGCTCCCAAGATATATTTATAGAATGCTTGCTGCCAGGGAAAAAAAGAGTGTAACAATTAACATTTATACTTAGCATCAACATTTTTTAAACTTAATCTATTAATATAAAGTTATATATGTTATATTAATAACCCATTAATATAAGGTTAATTAGTTCCAAAAAATAAAAAATTCTACAAACTATTTTTAGCTCTAGTTAAATTTGAGACGCTAGTGAGTAATGTGTAAAATATGAAGCAAATTTAATTTTTTTAACGAAATTCTTTGCCTAATTGCTTTCATATTAGTACTCTACTATAAAAATCTCAGATATTGTATTCAAGTAATCTAGATCGCATTATAATATTAAACATTAATTCATGTCGTACCGAAGCAACAGTGCACAACGGTTTAAAACGAAAGATTTTGATTCAAAATCTTGAAAACTGTTTTCCCACTTTTTTTCTTTTCCTGGCTTATTCATCTGATCTCAATCAGATAAGATATAGGTTGTTTGCTTTACGTAAGTCCAAGATAAAATTAGGTCTCCTTAAAAAAACCTTGCCTACCAAGTTAATGAGGTAATTAGGTGTTCTGCAGTGGCCTCTTCAATATTACACTTGGTTCAAACTGGAAAATTTTTAGTATCAATGAAAAACATAAAAATTTTTAATGCTCTGAAATCAGTCGCGCTAATGTAGTTTGGTCACTCTTGTCAAACTTAAAAACGATTAAATCACCAGATGATGCTTGCTCCCAAGATATATTTATAGAATGCTTGCTTCTCAAATATAGCTCAAGGTAAATCAGAGGGTCACCAATGACCTAAGTCATGATAAAGCCCTCCTTCGCCAGTCCATCCGCAATGTCATTATATTTTATAATTCACATGGGACGGAATCTATTGTAGATGGACAATAATAGAATTGGAAAGGGTCTTGAGTTTTTCTATAATACTATATTTCTACGAAATAGAATTTTCAGTCCCGTATTATTTATACAGTAACTAAACAAGGAGGCTGCAGATTCTTTTTTTGGGGTAAAAGATGAAATGTATGAGACACCAAATGCATATTCATGTGAACTGAAACAAAGGATTTCTTCGATTTTACCACTAATTAACTAGGGAAATTTACATATTTAGAAGGGATTAACATGGTGTTTTGACACTATATGTGCAACAATTATTAATGTAGAGGTGTTTGTCTTAAAATATTTTCCACGTTCATGCCACATATTTTTGTTGGGTTTTTTAGTATGGCAGCACCTAGGCGACAAATATTACTCTCTAAAACAACACGAACAAAGTGGGTCATCTTAATTTAGAATCGGGAACCAACCAAAAGACCCCCATGCTTGGCCTATCTCCTCCAGAGGTACACTCACTTCCACAAGTTAAGCACAAAAATGTAAAATGAAAAAAAAAAAAATCAACAAATATTGTTTTGATTGACACGAAATTCGCAGGAAAGTAGCATATATATTTAAGCATAAAATAAAATCAATAATTATATACAGAAAAGAAAACAATATTAAATATTGTAAGTTAACAGATAATGACATAATGGAGACAAACAGAATTAGGTATAAAGTGAATAAACAGCATAAAATGAAAATAAAAGGACATTAATAGCGTATGTGATCCCCCCTTCATCTGTATATAAAGTTTACAGCTTGTGACGATGCTTTCAATTAGGTGGTCAACCACTGCAGACCTAAGCCATCGCCAATCTTCTTGTAGAGTACTTTCCAGCTCAATAAGAGTGGCTGGAGCTCGGAAACGTGAAGATACAGCAAGGCTGAGAGCATCGCAGAGATTTTCAATGGGATTAAGATCGGCAGAATATGCTGGCCACGTCATATGCGCAATCTCTTCACTCTCCAGCTAATCATCGACGATGTCAGCTCTGTGGGGGCATGCGTTATCGTCCATTAAAACAAAATTAGGGCCATCTGCTACAGCATAAAATCTCGCAATGGATTCTAGGACTTCATCTCGATACCGGACAGCCATCATAGAACCCCGTTTAAAGATGTACATGTCGGTGCGACATCCTAATGAAATCCTTGCCCACACCATAATTCTTCCTCCTCGAAATGTGTGATTTCCGGTGATGATTTGGGGATGATTGTGTATTCCCTGTTCACGCAATATCCTTATACGCTTGTCATCTGGCTCCAGAGCAAATCTTTACTCATCAGTAAACATGACATTGCCCCACTCAGATACAGTCCAATTGATATGTTCCTGGCACCACTTTAAATGTGCCGCTCTTGATTGGATGGTTAGAAAAACACAAACTCAACGTATCCGGTTCGTACAGTTCACTCATATCTAATCTTCGGCTTACAGTAGCTGCATATATCGCCTAACCAATGGACGCTATAACCATAGATTTCACACGTGTGGATGTCGCTCTGCGATTCCGCTTGGTTAAAATAGCAATATATCGATCTTCCGAGGGGTTGTAACCCCTGGGCATCCGGATACGGGCCTTCAGACAACTGTCTGTGTGGTTTGGAATTGTTTCAATAAACGTGAAGAAACAGGAGTAATGAATGCCGAAGAAAAGATCAACATCTGTGATCGACTGTCCTACTTCAATGCGCCCCACAACACGCCGGGGCTAAGAATCTTCCATTCGTCTTCTGGAAGTCATAGAAACACTTATGTCTTGAAAACAAATTGTACGAAAATTTTAAACACCTTCTATCAGCACTTAAACTCCACTTCTGTAACCCTTCATAAAGCTGGCATCTTATAAGACTGACCTTTTTGCATATTTCTTGACATGAAAGCGCGATTGGCCGTTAACTAATTTATTTGAATACTTCCGTCCACCTCTGCAGTGAATTGCATCCCCTTCAATTCCGATTTTGCCGAACGATGGCCGAATAGTAGAGCGCTGCTCTTCGGAACCGGAATTCGTGGGTTCAAATCCCGCTGTTGGCATGGATGTTTGTAACCGTTCGTAATCGGCTTTAAACTGTAGGTACTGGTCTCATTAGCCCTCGTGTGCAAAACAGTAGACCGTAGCGTTCCAAACCAAACCAAATCAATTCCGATTGGCTTCCGGAAATAAGCATTTTCATCTTCGAGCTTAACTTTTGGAAGTGAGAATATATTGTTTAGGATTATTGTAATAGAACTTTGAGACTGGAACCTATTTTACGTGTTCCATCTGTTGTATGCTTAAGTGTTCCATTAACAAACACAGAGGATCTTTTGGCTATATTGTGCCTCGAACTCCTAACCTTCCAGTTACGAGATGGATACTTTGCCTTTTGAGCTACTTCGAGTATTATACTTGAAACTATATCGTACACAAGTTTCATTTAATATGTTAATTAAATATGTTATGTATAATTTTGAAATCGAATGATTTATTTTTAATAACCATCTATTTTAACCCTCTTTGAAAGTATTCTAATTTGAAGAGAAGTTGGATACATTACATTATAAATACTACACAATACATTCTTTCATTTATAAAAACGTAATTTTAGAGACAAATTCAAATGTGAATAACTTGCATATACGTAGGTGTCTAGATTATTATTTGTAGACGGTTTGTGATATGGGGAAAACATATCTCACAATGTCTGAATTAAATTTGTTTATTAATATTTGCTGTGATCATTGCTTTTTCGTTTAAATTTAAGTAATTGGATATGCAATACCCTTTTGCTGACAAAACATTTATAAAAATAACTGATTTGTCTTATTTATTAGATGCAATTAACAATAATATTTTTAGGAAGTAATATATAACAGTAATAAATTTAGGAAGCAATAGAGTTTGATATCAATAACAATTTCTTATTTATGCATCGAATTATTTTGGTTTTTAAAGAGGTAATATTAACTATAGATATGTTTTATAAGTTATATAATAATTTGTTTAATTTTTCAACATAAACATCTGTGCAAATTGTACTACAAATTTGTGTTTTATTGCACTTTTTTACCCATATCACATATGGATTGTTTAATGATCGCTTCTAATCCTACTTTCAACCCTTTCCTACCAGATGAAATACACGAGGAGGAATTAATCAGGCTTTTGTGCTAACTGGTAGCTTATTTGTAAAATTTACGAATGGGCGTGCTCGTGACTAAAATATTTTTATTTTTAAATAAATCGTTTCACAATTTATTTTTAATAATCAACGTGTATTGTTTTTATTTGTATAAATTTGAATCTATAATCTCTATAACAGTTATTTTTGATAAAAATACACAAAATTCTTTTCCGCTTTCTTTATGTATTATCTGATGAACGAAAAAAAAAGAAAGAAAATATTTGAATTAGAGAGCGATAGCGATCTGATTGAAGATTTCTGTATTATTGTTTTATGTTTGTTTTTTAAAAAAAGTAAATACATTAAAATTTAATTAGTTTTTGTAACCAGTCATTCATTTTCTTGTTTCATACGAGCAAATTTCCTTACAGAAGTAAATAATAAAAATCCTTTTTTGCTTTCCAAGATGAGTCTTTTTTAATTTTTACTTCACTATACTTCCCTTCAATGAATAATTTACTATCTTGAATTTCAAATATAGTTAAGCAATGAATTTTAAATTTTCTAAAATATAATACGTAATTGCCTTTCTATCTGACTAATATTAGAACTAAAAAAATAATACTTTTTAATTTGGTTGGGTTATAATTTTTATTTTTCTAATAATAAGGTTAATTGCATGTTTTTTAAAATCAATGTTATCAATATTCATACATCTCTGTCGTTTTTCATGTCCAAAACGGTAAAATAACAGTAGCTGTTAAAAATTGCAGAACGCCCTATTTGGAAGGTTAATGATTGCCTGATAACTGATATGGGATTATATAATGTAATTCGAAATATTTTAATAATCTTTGTCATTTTCTACTGTTTTAGCTCTCTGTATCTACCATTTAACTTGTGCTTGTATTTTCTTCATAGGCCTGCTAAGAGTCGCGTCCATTTCTGTCGGTGATCAAGCGAACTTTCGTTCATTTTAACAATTGAAAACGGCAGTATCGTACCAGTAATGGTCTTCTTGACGCACGGACGATTGGAGGTATCAAGCGTGCCGTTTATCAATACCCCAACAGAGAAAAGGAATGGTGCTTTGTGTGACCGAGTCAGCCAGGCGCCAAAGGGCGTTTCATCTACCCCAAGAACAAGGGTCAAAGGGGAGGGGTATCAACCTCCCCTAAAAGCGAGGTTTCCTGCTTGGAAATGAAAGAAACGGGAGGATTATCGGCTGAACTTCTAAGAAAGCAGGTTGATCGAGAGTGATCTCCTCTCGGGATGATAGGTTGCATCTGCATACACTTTAATGTTTCTTTAAATGTTTCCTTTTGTTTTAATAAATCAACCTTGTTAAGTTTTAACCATTTACGGCTCTGGTTATTTCATTATCATTCCTGCTTCAATTGCACGGGCCTCATGCGAAGTCATATCCAAAACAACTAGGTGTGACGGACATCGGAAATAAAAATATCGCGACAGCGCTACAACAGGCCTGTTTCCCAAAGTTTTCAAAACTATCCACAATCTCCTATTCTTAAGCGGTTGGTGATGCTGAGTGACCGTTTACTATTTTAAAAACCTTTACGTATGTACTATCCCCAAACCCATTTTCTCGAATGGTTGGTCTTGCAGAGTGACTGTTTTCGGTTTCAAAAACTTTTTAAATGCGTATTTTCCACATACGCATTTTCTAAATTGGTTGAACGAAATGAATGTTTTTTGTTTCAAACAAATTTTGAGTATTTTAAAGTATTATTGTCATATATCAGTGATATCTATATCGATTTGGAGATATATCGTGATATTACATTTCTGTTATCGCCCTACTATCTACTTCAATATTTTCTAAATTGGTTTATCAGAGTGAATGTTTTCTGTTTCAATCAAATTTTGACATAGATACTATACACATACCCATTTTCAAAAGTGATTTATTGAGATAAATAAAATTTTTTTCCATCTATAGCTGAAAAATATACAAAATCTGAAATAAAACTAAAATTAAATGTGCCCATAAAAATTATTTTACATACATAAGTACATAGCTTACTTCAACAGATTATAATGTGTGGTCATTGGAAAATCTCCCCCGTACTTTCCTAGTAAGAGGCTTCAAAATTTTAAGTATGTACTATCCACAAACCCATTTTCTCGAATGATTGGTCTTGCAGAGTGAGTGTTTTCAGTTTCAAAAACGTTTTAAATGTGCATTTTCTACAGACGCATATTCTAAATTGGTTGAACGGAAGGAATGTTTTCTGTTTCAATCAAATTTTGAGATAATATACCCTTCTACTTTAAAGTATTATTGTGATACATGAGTGATAGTAATATCGATTTGGAGTTGTATCGTGATATTAAATTTCTGTTATCGCCCAGCCCTACTATCTACATACCTATATTCTAAACTGGAGTGAATGTTTTCTGTTTCAATCAAATTTTGACATATATACTATACACAAAACCATTTTCAACAGTAATTTAATTTGAGAAGATTTTTTGTCTATCTATAGCTGAAAAATATACAAAATCTGAAATAAAACTATAATTAACACTAGATTTACGTACTTGATCATATATGTATAAGTGAGTCAATTTGTCTCATACAATAAAATTGAAGTTTTTTGCAAAGAAAATAGTTCCAAATTAGTTAAATGAAAAGTTTATTATCAAAAAATTCATGGAAAACACTTTTTACATATAAAATCTGTATTTGAAACACACTTTCCTCAAACATTTCTATTACAATTTGCACACTGGTTTCTACATCTGTGTCTTTTGCATGATTGTTGAACTTTACAATTTTTCCGGGCGTCAGTAGCATTTCTGTCATTGGAATGGAAGTGTTCTCGACTTCTTCTCTATATTTACTTCTTATCTCTTCAGCCAGTTGGAAAATAAAATCTTTTCGTGAAATATTTACTTGAGTCGTCTCTTTATAGAGAATCCAAGCATTGATAGCTGCTCAATCTAAAATGTTGTAGAAAACTTGTAGAGGCCATCTGAGTGAATGAGAAAAGAAGCAAATTACGTGTCACTTGACTGTTGCCCAGGCCTGATAGGACCAATAAATTTCATGTTATGCGATTAACTGTTAAACCATTCTATGAGTTAAATTGGCTCACAACCGTAAAAATAGATATACCACATTTGATAATGCGAAATTAAAGGGGTCTGCGGGAAAGAGGATTGAAAGTTTACATATATTTTATTACTTAACTAAAAAGAAGCGTATGTTTTTGAAAAGTGATATTAAAGTTTATATATATATATATATATATATATATATATATAGTGATCAAATTTTTAATGAGTCAAATTGGCTCTGTCCGTAAATCTAGAACCTGTTAAATATGCACAGAAAAATTCTTTTACATACATATGTACATACATAACTTCAACAGATTATAATTTGTGGTCATTGGAAAATCTTCCCTGTACTTTCCTAGAAAGACACTTCATCTGAAACGGAAACTAATTTTTCCTCACCCTCTGATAAAGAGTTTTCACCCTGGTCACCTACTATCCATGTTCTTCTCTGCTGTATACAACAATGGGCCTACAGAAAAAAATACTGCACGTAACAATAGCAAGGAGTGTGACGGGTTACTATTGCAAATGAAAGACAGGGTATAATGGGACTTAAGTATCGACAATATGTTAGATTATTTTGCAATTTGTGCATAAAATTCGAGGATGATATTGATTAGTTTGGTGGATTATATTAGATAACAAACGAAAAATATAGCTTCTGACCTATTGTATTACTGCCTACTGTTCTGAAGTTAGATTTAGATCTGAAAAGTTTGTTACAATGCACTTGTTAATAATATTTGGTTAATATTTATATGGTTTAATGTAAAAATCTGTGAATTAAACAGAAATAACAGTTAATTCAAATCAAAATTTAATCTCAGAACACCTAATGCCGAACGCTGGCAGACTGGTTAGGGCGCTTATCGTCGGTACCGGAGTTCGTGGGTTCGAATCCCACTATGGCATGGATGTTCGTAGCCGTTCGGAATCGGCTTTAAGCAGTAGGTACCGGTCTCATTAGCCCTCGTGTGCAAAACAGTAGACCGTAGCGCTCCAAACCAAACCATAACACCTACATTCCTCACCCATGTGGTGTGTTCCTAACATAAACAAACCTCTGTGACATATAAACGCTACTGTCTTAAGGCTATAACATGCGTTTACTTCTAAGGGTTGTATAAAACAGGAGCTTCTATTTAAGATTCCGTTTTTATAAAGAAGAATGCGATGATCTCTCGTGTGATAGCGAAAAGGTGTCAATCAACAAAAATGGCCTTATAACGCATCAACCTAAAAAAAAAGATGAATACGTTTCACTACCATGAGATATATATATGTGTGCTCTTCACTACTAAAGAGGCCAAAGGATAGCCGAATGGTAGAGAGATGCTTTTCGGTACCGGAGTTGGGGCGTTCGAATCCCGCTGATGACATGGATATTCGTAGCCGTTCGAAATTGACTTTAAATAGTAGGTCTAGGTCTCATTAGCCCTCGTGTCAAAAACAGTAGACCGTAGCGTTCTAAAACCACTGTAAAAAGAATCAGCTGAAATCCGTTGCTTTTCAACACGCACACCACAAAAGTACCACATTTTTTCATCATATTTATTTTATAATTAATTCTACAAAACAAAATGCGAAAATTAAAATTTTAAATGCAAAGATAATTTAAAATTATTAGAGTATATTTTATTTACTTATAAGGTTGTTTACAAATGATTAAACGTTGCTATAGATTATATAGTTTACTAGATATAAATAGGATCTCTATGTTATGGCCGCGTTTAATAGAGTTCTTCAGTTACTTTTCCTCTCAAATCTAATATTAATTCTGATGACTACAAATGCACCCCTAGGGACTGGATATTTAAAGCTTGTTCAGTAACTAAGATGAATTGGGTGACGTCAGCTACATCTGTTCTTAGTCTAATATATTTGTTTCACAAACTTTACTGCAAAACGTGACGATCTCACTTGTGGCGATGTCTTTATAAATGGAGCCGTTATATCGGGAAAATATAGCCTCCAAGGAGTGTAATTTAGAGGAAACCTTCCTAAACAACTGTCAGACTAATGGTGCATCATTACGATCTTTCAAGTGTTCTCTAAATGAAATCCTAAAATAGTACAAGTAGCATAGTACATTACGGATAAACTAATCTGCTGAGTCCTGTTCATTTTTAAATGATTCATTCAATCGTGTTATAAGAAAGTTTACTTAATTCGTATCTCACAGTTAATCTAACAAATGTCTGACAAACCAGTGCCAACTTTTAAATTGATATATTTTCATCCGTTTATATCATGTTTCTCCATGTATTTAATTCTTTTTGTATGTGGGTCGATGACAGATTTAACTTAGTAGAAACATTTATCAATTTGTAAGTGCAGATACTCTGCAGTCAAATATATATATATATATATATATATATATATATATATATCTTTGTAAAGATAGAATATATAAATATATTTTTAAACGAAACATATATTACCTATTGTGATCTTTGTTTAAAAAAACTCATATGTTAGAAAAAACATTCAAGATAAAAAGTATTTCAGTATTTTCCTGATCTTAAATGCTTAATTCTTTACTATATCGGACTAATAATTACATATATAACAGTACATAAAAAAGAATACATATATATTTCTAATAGTTGTGTAGTTATTATATTAATTAACAAATACGAATAGTTTGATATATGTACTTTATTAAATAAGTTACCTGATTAAAAGTGAAAGTTGTATGTAAAGTTAAAGTCAAAATTATCTAGCGGAGAGTCGAGCCTCAGCTTAAAAGTCTATGGCTTAGAGAACTAAAACTTGACCCTGATGGAATATTGGACATAATTCATTTCGAATAAAAGAGTAAATTTTATTTCAAAATTAATTCCGATAATTGTTTTAGTCATTATAATAAAATATTTTGATGTACATCAGAATAAGATAATCAGATAATAAAAGTTAAACAACTATTTTTAGCTGGACTGGTACTACACCAAAAGATTCAAGATTACCCTTCCTTTCTAATTTAAATCTTACCGTTTTCTTATCAACTAATATGATTCATTCGAATGTTTTAGGGCAATCAAAGGAATACCATGTTATTCATCTTATTGAGAGGAATTATGACATGTTTCATTACTCACATCACCTAAAAGTGTCATTATTAACACACTGTATGTGGGACACGTACTAGTACGTTTTCTTACGATTGATACTTGAGCGCTGGTCAGGTACTAGTACGGGTTAGTGTAACAACATGGTTTGCTTGTGAATACAAAAATAACGGTATATACAGGAAAACAAAGGCAAATTTTCTTGTCTACTACATAGATTGTAGAAAAATTTAGATAAAT
>CM063510.1:42936055-42978555 GCA_032207245.1 Pardosa pseudoannulata | reverse complement strand
GCTGTAAAAAGAAAATTGAGAAAGCCTTGGCCTGCACTAGGCTGTAGTGCTGATGAAGCAGAAGGAGGTATGGATGGTACAACAGCCACATCACCTCACTTTGCTACACTAGGTATTGTATCTGGTTGTACCACCTTCTATTTTGATCATCAAGGTCATCTGTATAAGGACATATGCTATTTTCTTGGAAGAAACGTATACTGTTTGTGATGTCCTCCTCTGAAATTTCGTTCAAATAATAATTTTACAAGCTGGCCAATTTTGCTATATTAGGAAATATGCTGTAGGTTACTTCAAAAGACAGAAAGTCTTCTTTTGCTTTTGATTTTATTTAGTATACTTCAAATAAAACCTAAACAATTTATTAGAGTTCTCTAACATGTAAATTTTTGCAGAACCTTTTCTTCTCGACTTTCAAAAAAGTAATATTTTGAAAATTCAGCAAAAATCCATAGTTTTTTATGCTAACTTCACTCACACAAACTATATAAACAAAATACGGAAGAAAGAACAGAACAGAATTATATCGATATTGCTATGGCATGTCATATAGTAATTTTACTGAAGCAGAAGCTTCCAGTCCATTCGATTCTGAGGAAGGCAAGGGCCCATCTTGGGCTGTCTGGCCCATTAAAGAAGAAGTTTCCAGTTCATACAAAAATGTTACTGAAAGAATTTCCTGAAGTTTGGAGATGTTAAGAACAGAAAGTAAAATAAATTTAGAACAGACTCATAAGTTAAAGTCGTTAGAAGAGTAATACAAAAATACACACATTCCACAATAAATCGAAGGCCTACAATTTCATATAAAAATACAACAGTAATACACGAAAAATCAATTCAAATTTCGTCGACCACGAGTAACCGATATTTTATACGTGCCAGTCGACGACCCTTTTTCTGTTGGCGAATTTCCCTTGCCTTAAACAAATGGTGGTATACTGAATGTTTTTATTAAATTTTTCAACAAAATGGCGATATACTTTGCATTTTGATACCACTTTAAATACAATAAACAAAATTTTCAAAATTACAGTTAGATAAAACTTTTTTAAAATTTTCCGTAAATGTGCAATACTGTAAAATGTAAATAGATGTTATCTGTCTGTGGAATAATGTCGCCTTTTTGTACTTCATGCAGTCGCTGGAGTTACACCAAAGTCCCCCCTCACCTTTTTCAAATACATTCCTTGGATCCTTGAATCAGTAGTCTCTGTAGATATGGTAAATTTTGTACATTTGTGTATTGTACATTTTGAAGCTTAGGAATAAACTTATAATGAGTCTTAATTACTCCTGGAATATTTAGTTGATTTTCAAATGTATTTGTATTCTGGAATATTAAGATGATTATTTTTTGATAGAAAATAACCATCTTGGAAGATAAAAAGTTTAATTGTGATTATGACAAAACAGCAGAAAAAGCTAACCCAAATCAAAAATATCAAATATACAAAATATGATCTACAAAAATAGATGTTTTTAATCTCGAGCATGAAGGCATCCACAAAGATAAATCCTTTAGTATTTTCTAAAAATTAAAAAAGGGAACAACATGCGTACAAAACAGAGTAATTCTAAGTTACTGTGTTGTGTGAGCCACGTTAAACCTTGTGAAATAACATGCTTACCACCATGTTCAAATCAAAGCTTGTGCATTGACATGCTTACCACCATGTTCAAATCAGCAAGTTTGAAACACAAAGTTGCATGGGGAATATTAGACTGAACACATTATTAAAGTATTTAAAGAAATATAGAACATTTATTAATGTTCTTTTATTTATCGCAATGTCTAAATCATTAGCTGTCAAACGATTGTACGCCTTCTACGAACATGAAGATGTTTATTGTAAAGAAACAGAGCAAAAAATTCTTAAAACTAATATCTAAAATAAATACAATAACTACCATTTCGGAATGCAATACGCATTTAAAGTGATGCATCCTCAATAATTTATATTCATTCATTTAAAGTTCGTATTTCTGCTACATTACTATTTGCGATCCTCTCAATAAGGCTCTGACAAGTTGTCTTCCATTTACGCTTTATTTCTGCGTTTTTAACTAAAACTAACAACAGCAGTACCGTTTATATAAATTGATCTGCATTTCCGCTTGCATGGAATCGAGTTTTGTCTGTTTATGAAAATAATTTTAATTATCTTAAAACATGTGTTTCAATGACACTTGCGGCGATTGTAAATTGAAATGTATCTTAGACGTAAACAGAAGATTTTGCAATGAATGGGAGCCTACTTAATTCAACGGTTGTATATTTAAGAATTCAAATCGTGCAGGCGATTCAATTTTCTAAAATCAATAGAAAACGCGCTTTAACAATCCATTTGAACAGAAAATTAAACGGATACAAGTAGTTTGCTTTCAAAGTATAGTTAAAAGCTTTTCACCCATTCCACGCATGTCTTTCCTCCGATGCGTTCTGAAATAAGCTATTTGAAATTTGATTCGATAGATTGTTAAAATTACTTGTGAGTTTAAAATACAACCATCAGATGCATTGAGTTAAATATAAAATGCAGGGTACTAAAAACTTAAATATACCAAATATCTTTCGATAAGATATTTGTTTTGTAGATATCAACACATCAAATAAGCATTGAAGGATTTTGCAAATTGAAGTTATTTGAATAATACTTAAATAACTAATGATTCTACAGCATTGATATAAGTTATTTTGTTCCATTGTATAAGTTATTTAAATACTGATGAATTTCACATTTTCTTAACATTTAAATAATTTTTAAATTTTTATACCTTCCATATAGTAAATTTATATAGTAAAATATCATAAAAAATTGCTCTTAGTTTGATAGGAAACATGCATATTTTCAATTATCACACTCATCTAATTTTAACGATGATTTCCAGGGGAAAGAATGATATTTGTAGCAGGGAAATTTCATTTGATGCACTAGCGTGCTAAACAAATTACTTTCTTTGTTAAAAGCTTTGTTGCTTGATCAAGTTAGCTCAGAAAGTCTGCGGTAGTCGATTTCGTTTAGGAAATACATAAGTTCGTTTTCGATGTAGAGTTTGTTGGCAAAATGTCTGGAGTCACGGGTAACTTTTGTGAATCGAAACTATGTTTTATCTCACAAAATGGTTTTTATTGCTATTAAGACATTAGAAAAGGGGAAATAACCTATAAAATGTAGCAAAAGAAAACTAATACTATCAAAAGACGGTTCTACACAATAGGAGATGAGTTATTTTATATTATCTTGTAGCAAATAAGTGTAGACTGTGACGTAGGTTACAACGCCCTTTATGGGGTATACCAAGAAATAACAGAGTTCGAGGCTTGCTGTCGACCGGTATGGTCGTATACTGTAGAATTCCGTCCCATTATATTTATATTTTTTTTCTGTGAGTAAATGATGTTTTATGGAAGTAAATTTTATTACATTAATCCTGGGCATCTTTATTCATCACAATCTCGAATTTCACTAAATGCCATATAAGCCTATATGATTTGAATTATTAATCTTAGATTTTACATGTGAAACCCCCATCTTAATTAAGGTTATGTCAACTTTGGTATTTATTATATATTTAATATATATGTACCTTAATGTTTTATAACACATCAACTTTTACGCGTTTAAAAAAGCAACGATTTGAGTTAAGGATTTCTTTTCTCCAAGAATAAGTGGGTTTCTGGTGATTGCAAAATATTTCCCACCAAATAAAGGGCTTACCACCCCTTAATATGTGAAAAAAATCATTTGAAATTTGTTGTTAGTACACAAGAAATTCTCGCATTTTCATTGGGACAATATATTGTAAACTGTATCAATTGCTTTTTCAAGGGGTATATGTTGAAGTTTGATAAGGCTTAGAATGTGCAATTTTATGTTGCATAATGTATTTTTCGTTTCCTTTGCTAAAGTAGTCAATATTTTTTTATATGTTAGCCCCCCCCCCATTCGTTAGGGCCAAGTGTTCTGACGGCCCTTTAAAGCCTTATCACAAATCAACATGTAGAGTTGAAAAACAGCATATTCAGTCTATGATTGATTTTATAGGTTGAGGTGGTGTCTGAAAGCTTAACATTTTCAACCGGTTAAAGGCTTTATCACTAGTCAACCGGAACTAAAAAAACAGAGGGAAAGTATTTTGGATATGACACGAGACATCAATGCAAAAATCATCTGGCATCAACAGCTTATAACAAGAATAGAACTTCGGTACAAGTTGGCAAGTATATATTGACAGTTATTGATTAATGCAAATACAGTAGAACCTCGATTGTCCGAGCTAATTGGGACCGCTAGTACCTCGGATATCGGAAATCTCGGTTAATAGAAACCATGTAAAAAACCTTCCGTGCTTGCGAATTTAACTAACTTTTAAAGTAAAAAGCAATAGAACGTTCTTTAAATGATAAAATAAACATATATGAACTTATGTTTCACAGCTAAAAAGATAAAAAAAAATCAACTGTAGTAGTAAATTTTAAAAAGTAAAATGAAATTTTTTTTAACTATACTTAGTTAAATATCGAAAGGCGCATTTTCAAAAATAACAAAAATCTCAAGAAAATATTGTACTTTTAAAATTTAATATACATTAATTTATTAACTTTTTAAAGAATTTTTTAAAAGAATGCAAATATAGATGCATTCTTTTAAAAAATCTGTTATCTTTCGTTGCAAAAGTTAAGAATTTCTATTATGAGCAGCCATATCGGGCCAATTTTTGAGCAACAGGGGATCTATCTGTATAGCATCGTTTCTTTGCTCCAAATATTTTAGGGAGTTGTCAGTGCTTGAACACCTTCACTATGACTTATAGTCTTAGAATCCTTAAAGTCCTCATCTTCATTTTCAACGCCATTAATGTCCATTGAAGGATTAAAGGCTTGTATGATTTCTTCGTCATTTATAAATTCAAAATTTGGATATTGAATTTCAACGTCCAGCCACTCGCAAATATTCTCTTCCAAAACTTTCTCACATCCTTCAATTCCATTGATGATCTCAAGAAATTCCTTGTAGGTGTGTTTTCCGTCTACTGAGATTCACCCTGCCTCCTCTTTTCAACAATTATTTTGTTGAATGATTTACGAATTGTAGCTGGATTCACTAATTACCATGCCTCGGAAATCATGTTGTGGGAAAGAAGTGCCTGTAACACGGACAACGAACTATAATGTATATAATTTTTTCTAAGCTCACTTTGGAAAGGAGAAAAAAAAATTAGACTTCGTTATTGACTCGGTTAACAGAAACCTCGGTTAATCAATGTTCCACTGTACTTTTATGCATATTTTACAGTTTTAACAGAAAATTACTTCCATAATATATTAATTTAAATAACAAATATACAGTATACAAATGTAGGATAAAAAAATAAAATTGCACTTACCTACGTTTTTCTTCTTCAAATGTTCAGTAAATTCAAAAGGATTTAACTGTAGCACAGCAAGTGCTTACTCTAAGTTGAACTTAGCAAAATGAACAGATTTCTTCTAGCTACAAGTTTAAAATTTTTAACACCATCTAGGAAACGTTTATTTTGTGTGTCGCGCCGATCGCATTAATGAACTTCTTCGCGACTAATCAAAACTTGACATCGCCCTACACTTTCGCCGACCTTTATATATGAGAAGAAAGAAAATAATCGAAAGGCGACGTCGCACCGACTCAATATCGATGTTTCAAAAATATGGCCTAGCTTTTACCAATCAAAGCGATGATTGCCAACCATTAAGCGACCATCCTTGCTGCTTACACTACAATAGCTTGTAGTACAATACTTTTAGCCGTAGAATCTGAAGTTCTTATTGCACGTCAACATGTATGCATTGAAAAAACAGATTCAGTTTAGGATTCCTTTTCCCGAAGGAAAACACGAGAATTTGTCGTGTAATAGCGAAAAGGTTTCAACCGATTAAGGGTTTTCTCCATTAACCTAGACCTAAAATAAATTGCGAAACATTCTTCGCTCAAGAATAAAAAAAAATTTACACATTCTTTACGAGTAAAAGGAACCATAAAATAACACGCATATGAAGTATGATAAAGCCTGAAGTGTATGTGCACCAAGTTGAGAAGTAGAGTCCTAAAATCTATTCATTGTCCTCTTGAAAGATTCTATAAATATCATTGATATATCCATTCTCTCTAATATTCTTTGATTCAAACCCCCCAACTGATAAAATATTCAACATTGAAGATATTTTCTTTCTTTACTAATTTCGTTTATTTTGCAAACAGCGCTAACGCTTTTAAAACTTTACTTGCTCAGAACACGTGTCTTAATGTTTTACTGAAGACTGTTTTCATTCTCAACTGCTTTTAATGCCTTATCACTCTAACAAAATATCAATGAGCAAAGTAACAGCTGAATTTTACGTTGCATAATTGAGCTCGCTAATAGAAGTACTAACTGAAAGTAAATATGCTATAATTAACCATTAATGGATGCTGCGAAATAAGCTTTACGTTAGAAAGAATATCACTTATGGAAGTATTTTTTAACTTCTTCGGGAAAAGTATTGTATTAGCGAAAAAATGTCAGTGCTTAAGTTGAATATACTTGAATTCATTTCAATAAGATTCATTGGTACGTCTTTATATACGTACTAGTACACTTTAATTCTGAAACATTTAATATTAATTTTGAGTATCTCTGAGACCATTCTGGCTAGTTTTGACAAGATTTCTGTACTTATTTATGCATGAATATGGTATAACTCAATGATTAGCCTTGGAATGTCCAATTATATATCATACAGTGATCCCTCGTTTTTCGCTGTTAATGGGAACCAGAACCTTCCTCGAAAGCTAAAAACCACGAAGTAGGATTTTCTCCTAGGAATTTTCGTGTATGTGGGTACACGAATGTTTAAATATATAAACAGTATTGATACTTTACACATTTAAGACAAAAATTACAACAGTATATGTATTTACTTAAACGTGTCAGTGCTAATTAATAAGGTTAATTACAAAACCTTATAGAGTAATAAACATTAATCAACATTGTTTTCTGAGGTTTAGATTTTGGGGCTCTACGGTCTACTTTTTTTGCAACACGAGGGCTAATGAGACCGAGACCTACTGCTTAAAGCCGATTCCGAACGGCTACAAACATCCATGCCATAGTGGGATTAGAACCCACGAACTCCGGTTCCGAAGGCTAGCACCCTAACCATTGAGCCATCGTTCGGCATTGTTTTCTGAGAGAGGCGAAGTCTTGTGTTGTTGGCGGAGAATCTCTCACTTGACTCTTAGAAGTTTTAGGCTCACTCGGAGATTCTTCTGCTGGAGGCGCTGATGGTAGAGGCACTGGGCGTTACCTTGGAGAGAAACATATTGATGGGTAGTTGTTGTCTTTCTTTTTCCTTTTCCTTCAAAATTCCCCTGTACAAGGACATAACCCCTTCAACGCGATTGATGAACTCGATAGCTCGAGCCACATTGTTGACAATGTCTTGTGCAAATTCTTAGCATGTTGCACAATTGTTGCAGATTCTCCAGGGTAAGACCACGTTTTTCAGTTTGTTCTTAGTCTTCCTCTTCACTTTCTTCCTGCAGAATTTTGTCATTTCAAGAGCCCGTGGTATGTACTGAGTCAACTCCTCTCTTAGACATGCAGAGATCCTTCTTTATCGAGCATCAACATGAAACACTCCTTTCCGCAATGTAGCTGCCGACATGGTGTATTTTTTTCATTTTTTATTTTTTAATGAATATTTTGGTAAAACCCACGAAGCTCTGAAGCCGCAAAACTTGAAGCGCGAAGTGACGAGGGTACATTGTAGTTCAAATATTATAATATAAAATAATACGAGTGAAAAATTGGTGAATGTATTAAAATTAAGACAGCATATAATAAAAATAATTTATAAAATTAAAATTAAGTCTATTGATGTAAGAAATCTTGAAAATCCTACATATTACAGCAGTATGTACAAACGGCAGAGAAATAGTGTTCTAAATCAAGTTTGGAGGTGAATATGGATATACCAGGCATTTGCAACCATATAGTCCCTTAGAGGGATAGTTGTGCTTCTGGCGATCAATCAATCAGTTCTAAATATAAGTTTCAGTGATGTAGAGCTTAACAAATTTGGTTCTAAAATCAGCGATAACCAGTCTCATGCATGAATAATTTAATAAAATGGTATATAAATGTATTTCCATACACTGGATTAAAGCCCACATTTGATCTGCAGGTAATTAATTGGATGATATTTTAGCAAAATACGAAATAGTAACATGAAATCATATAGCAATTAGACTTCTAGGTTCAATACTTAAGAACTATCGAAAACTTTTAAATGGAATAGAAAAATTATGGGATAACTCATGAAAAAAGACTCATAAAAAGGCAGAATGACGTACGCAATAATTAATACAATACTAAACAATTTACTATTTGAAAATTCCTCTTCTGTTTTGTGTCCTAACTTCCAATGACGCATGAGAAATTTAAAAATACTGTTTTAAATTATTTTATTAACAGAAAACTGAAGTTTCCAAGTATATTTAAAGAAAATATGAAAATTAGATGCAAATAAGTGTAAATGGGAAAAATTAGGAAATTTGTTGCATTATTAACCGTTTGAGTGCTGAAGAGTTTTCTTATATATATACTAATAGGGCTCAATGAAATGTGTAGTAATTTTTGGAGAAGAATAGAACTGGTTAAAATTAACACTAATTATTATGCAGCAAGTAATTTTTACCAACAAAAATGTTCTTTATTTTCACTTATTACAAGAATGGTTTGGTTTGGAGTGCTACGGTCTACTTTTTGCAACACGAGTATTACAAGAATGGTTTTGCTGCACAAATTTCATGAATTCCTTTTTTACATATAGTGCAAATTAAGTTAGATCGTCTAATTCCATTACCATTTTTTTTTGCTGCATACATCACATTGTCGCAAGTTTCGAGCAGGCAATTTTCTAAAGAAAGCTTAGTACTTACAGGTAGTCTTCCTGTGGAACCATTCCTCCTCTATAGCATCAATAATGATCAGTATGACACTTGTTGAGAAAGGGAAAACAATTTCTAATTTTTATACAACAACGAAAAGGTTTTTTTACTACGAATAAATAAAACACGCTCATTTTTCTACCGTACTACAGTCCACGGCTTTACTGCATTACTACTTACCCCTGTATTTTATTTTAATTCTTATATTATTAAAAATCACAATTGAGTAAAATGAATACAAACTTCGATTGATATGAGTGCAACTGCTCTCAATAGATGCGAAAATTATACTAACCAACAGCAGCGTCTCCGCATTTTCGGTACAAAACAAGAGAAGCATTATTGCGCTTTTCCGGATTTTTGGCACATAGCAAGCGAAGCGCGATAGCTGTTCGCCGCACTCAAACTGCTAACAAAATATGTTTAGTTTAGTAACAGCGTTTTTAAATAACTATGATGATGAAACTCATTTGACATAATTTTAAATGAATAGAAAGGAATAACAAACATATAAGAAAAGTAAGTAGGGAATAACTCCCCATATACGTTTACGACAACGCCAAATCGATTAGGGTCGAAGGACAGAATCCCCCCTAGATACACACCGCTGAGAAAAAGTTCAGGCTACCACCACCATTAAGTAATATATACCTGAGTAATTCTGGATGAGTGCAACTGACCATATGCAGTGAACTGGTGTCCAGGGCGAGACTTTCTCACCGTGACAACAATCACTCAACTGGAGCATGTCCGATCGTAGGACAACACATAAGAGTTTGAACTATTTAGAGTCAAAACAAACAAAAGATATTTACTGTAAAACCTATATGTGGTACGATATGATAAACGCGTGTGACCTGCCTGCCCACTTAACTGAGGCAGGGACGATGCGGTTCCTTCTACTTTGTATCTGGGAAGCATAAATCACTCAGCTTCCAAAGTTAATTGGACTACATAAGTATTTATTTTTAAGACATTTAGAATTAAAATTCCAGAAAATATATACACATCATTTTTTGGTAGCTGAGCATGTTTATCATCAACCATGATTCACGGAGTAAAGGATTCCAAAATGTGTAGAACATGAAAACCTTAGGTTGCATTTTCTTTGCCCCGTTATAGAAAAATACCCTCATAAACGAAAGATATCACTCCACCCAAGGCTCACAATGACTCTCTCATCCTTCTCTGCTCTGTTCTTGCCTCATAACGCCAATCATCGTAATCTCATCCCCTACCACAGTGGTCGGCAAAGTGCGGCTCCAGAGCCGCATGTGGCTCTTTCGCTCCTTAAGTGCGGTTCTGGCACAAATATCCAGGGAAGGCGCAATAATATTCGTTTATATCCTGTTTTATAAACTTTTTTCCTTGAAAGGAGTGTAGGGGGGCCTGAAAGACTACCAAGCCCTGGGACGAACTTTACCTTGATCGGGCCCTGCTACTATTACTTGGTGTATAAAAAAGCAATGGGCTAGAAGGTGATATAATTTTTGGATTATAGCTTGGTGAATACCAAGTTTGCATTTAACATTCCGGTAATATATAAAACTGGTTTAAATCAAACTGGTGAATACGACCGTTAATCAAGAAAACCGTTATCATTTAACTGTACATCAAAAATGATGATAACAATAATGTAACATTCTGCATATACATTGGAACATTTTCAACATGCGCATATGATAAAGTACTATTGGTGCAAACGGCATTGGTTTGGTTTAGTATGGAGAGCTACGGTCTACTGTTTTGCCCACGAGGGCTAATGAGGCCGGAACCTACTACTTAAAGCTGATTCAGAATGGCTATAAAGATCCAAACCAGCAGCGGGATTGGAACCCTAGCACTCTGGCACCGAAGACCAAAGCCCTATCATTCATCCATAGTTTGGCTAATCTGCAATGACCAAAAGTGTAGCTTAAAGTGTAGTAGCAGGTTCGTAATGGTAATGAGATTAGTAAGCTTGACTCGAAACTTTCTATAGCTTCAAAAATCTTTTAGCTGAGGTATTGATAAAAATAAACAACCGAATATTTTAACCTTGAGAGAACATTTTAAATCAAGATATTAAAAAAATGCATAAGAATATGTTATATAAAACAATCATACAATATATTGCAAACATCTTCCCCAGATATTTCCGCCAACTGTACCCTCGCAGACTATTCCCACCAAAATATATCAAAACAATTTTTGTTGCCAGAGTGAATAGGCTAATAATCTACGACTAATTATCTCATAAAAGGAGGAAAAAGATCCAGATTCAGCTCATGACATTTGTGATCAGTAGAAAGAATGAAGCTACTAAATCGCAAATGACGATGGAGAACAAAAAGAATAAAAACGGGTACAGTCAAGAATCGATAATCTAGCATCGGCGTGAAATGTTCGCTACCGGATTACCGATTTAGCATATTATAGATGCTATAAAAATCAAAACTAAAAAACAATCTATTTTACCAATTTTTCAAATTTCTCAATGAAATCAACGGTAGATACCGGATCTGCAGTTATTTTTCGGCAGATACTGCATGAACTACTAATTAAGATTCAATAGTTTTCTATATTTTATGTCGTACACAGTGGATGATCCAGTACCAAAATCCACGGAAATAAATGTTAACGGCAAACCTCTGTCAAGTTTTATATAAATATCAAATTTGTTTGCAATGGGCAGTATGTGAAAGTTAAATATCCTAACTATTTCTCCTAACTCTGTATATCCTAAAGATATATAGAGTGTTTATAATTTGTTCCCTACTTTAAAGTTGTCTAGTGTCGAAACTATTGTTCACAAAAATATAAATGTCCTGTAAGTCATAAGAAATGGATGAGAATATATTTGAGTAAATAAGAATAGTAGTTCACCGTAAGTAATACAAATAATTTTACCAACAAAGTATACTTTTTTATTAATTGCGCATTTAGCTAACATTTACTGTAAAAAAATTATTCATTATAAAGGACTTCATTTTCAGCTCCATTTGAAATTTAAGATATCATGTTTGTAATACTAGACTCAATACTCGTGTTTCTGTTACATGGACACTTGCATCTTTTTTACGGCGGCCGAAGACCGAGTCATCGAAAGAGGGTATAAAGCTACTACCCCAGTGATATGAAAGTTCACCAGGAGGGGGAAGGATGGACATTTTCCCAGGAAGGCGAAGCCTGACCAAGTGGGAGGACTGCACAGCGGCCGTCGCTAAGGAGGAGATGCCCGTTTGGAAGGAGCTAGAACGGACATCCGTGGAGGAGAGAGCTAGAAACGAGAGAGGTGCAGACCGCTTGGCATTTTCGTATCCTCAGGAAGTTTCAACTAGATATGCAATATTCTTATATAATAATAATGTATAATTTTCATATGTTCGATAATTGTAAATAATAAATACATAGTCCAGTATATGGTCGCTGCAGTATTTAATTGCCGGCAAGACAGGCTTTCATCGAATCCACGATACCTACTCCAGTAACAATAGGCGAGCAAGTACGGAAACGAGGTGTGTGGTGATCGGGAAAGACAGTCGTGGACGCACAATATCTTACATTATTCTACAGCTGACAGCAGTGTGTCCGTATAAATGCTGAAAAATGTCGTGAAATGCTGTCTTTCAGATTAAATATAGTTCTTTCTTTATCAAGACTGGACCTTTCAAACACTCTTGAAGTCAAAAGCCAAGATGAAGCTCCTAAATCAATTAGCCTTTCTGTTAGAAACATTCTCAAAGCCGCCACTTTTCTATTGTGTGGCTACACGATCCCCAGTCCTCAACGCAAGCGATTTTCGGCTTTGGGGGCATTTAGCCTCTTGAGGACCACACGTAAATGCTAAATGAGTCGACCGTTGTGAAAACCGTTGCATTTTAATGAAATCTAATAATTAAATCCAGCATTTAAGAATTAAAATAAAACGTTCAGATCTCCTATTACGCATATACTACATTAGTCTCTCAATATAAACCGGAGATTATAGCGTGGAGGCGACGCTGGACTGATAACACTGAAGTGGCTGTCTCATGTATACAAGACGTTAGTCGCGAAGGGGTTAAAACATATAGTTAGTCTTTATATACCAAGAATTATACCTGATCTGATATAATCATCATTTAGCTACTTGTTCTCAGCATTTTCCCTGACACGTTGCGGTCAACTATTGAATATGCTACCTTACGCTTCAAATGGTAGCTGAAAATTAAACAATAGGTTGAATTGGACAAAGAAGCGCCTTACCTATTCGGCCGTCGATTAAAACTTATGACAGTTTATAACATATATGTTTGGAGATGTGGGCAAAATTTTTTTATGACATGAATGAAATAAAAGTGCTACTATAAACCAATTTTTATAAAATTTGAATCAATATTCACACACACACACATATTATATATATATGTCAGGTCTACAAGGGAGTAGTTGGAAATTACGGGAGTTATAATAATAAAATAAACTCTTTTATAATAATAAAATAAATGTAAAAGACCCACGCTTGCAGTCAGGCGCAGAGATATTTCACAGAAAGTTGATAACTAAATCAAGCAAGAAGAATCAGCGTATGGACATAGAGCTGTCAACACACCACATGAGTGGCTTCGCCACGAATAAATGCAAATGGCGCAAGCTAAGCCTGAAACGAAAACCCCATATTAAATAAAGAAGTGTTTTTACTAAGAAGGACTAATGATTCCATTCACCTTAACACTCAATCACTACATACACACACACACACATATATACATATACACATATATACATATACATATACATATATATATATATATATATATATATATATATATATATATAGAGAGAGAGAGAGAGAGAGAGTGAGAGAGAGATTTTATAAAAAAAAATGAGTACAGAGAAACACTCTTATAAAATCATAAAAACAGTTCTAGCATGAAAATAATGTTACAGTATTCACGGTACAATGTATATTTTTAGCGGAAAATAAACTAATATAATTTACTCTCCACACTTACGTTACTGCTAAAACCGTTAATCAAATTTAGGTGTTTTGTAGGTATTTTAGCATTATTGATTTTCTTTTCAAGTGAAGTCTGTTTTTAGCTTATGAATATGAGATAAAATCTATTTCCACAAGAATAAAATTTCTTTTCTGTACAACATTTCAAGCGTATACATTTGTCTTCTAGTTATTCTGTTATTTATTTCACAATTTAAATTCAAAATCAGCATTTATCACGCCTGAATGTTCATACACAATAAACGTAGCGTAATTTTCACGCGGCAGCAGTTCTAAAAGTTACCGAATAAAAACCACTTTCAGAATTGAATAATTTTAGGCTCTTAAAAAAAGTTATTAAATAAATATACAAAAGTGACTCTGTGCGTTTATTTCATTAACGAGAATTTTTCAGTTAACTAATTTAACATATCGATTTTAGCATTTCATTGTTAGTTTTTTCACCAGGTTAAAAATTGACGAAATTGTAAAAATTTTAGCTAGTTGAAAATTTGTTTTAAATTTTATCACTAACACTTAATAATATCTAATCTTAACTGTCGTAATCAAACGTTTACACAATTAAACGCCTGTTTCAGAATGGTATACAATTCCTTAAGTAAATTCCGTAAGTCATATTTGAACCTGTACATATACATACATCAGACTTGTCCCTCTTATATTAGGTGTATAGTTTTTAAGGGAATCCATCACCTTTAAAACTTCAAAAATTCGAGTTTTTAAAACTTTTACAATCTAAAATTTTTTTGCACATTTCTGAATCGCTTAAAAGAAACCCCGCCAAAATATACGAAATAGAACCTGGAAAACTATAAATCTTTCCATTTAATATCCCAGCTTTTATGGAAACTACGAAATCTTTAAATGCTTTTTACTGAAAATAGTGTTTTTTGAACACTCTAACACTTGCAATGGAAAATACATCACTAACACTGATTTAACAGCAAATAAACTCATGTCCATAAATTAAGGATAATGAAGTTCAGGCAATGAAAGAGACAAAAGCAAAACAAATTTGATTTATTTGTAAAGTCTATTTATTAAGCAAAAGGTAAAGAACAAAAAAAGATGCTATATGTTTGACATAATTAATAAAAATTGCGATTTTTACTCCCTGAAGCAAATTTCAAAAAAGAACCTATTTACAGAAAACAGTATAACATGGTTAGTATGATGGTTAATACGGAGTATGTCTCCCGGACGATGCAATACAAGCGTTACAACGCCTACGCATGCTGAGTATCAGATTATCAATCTGATCTTGGGGAAAATTACACCACTCATCAAGCAATGCCCTCCGAAGTTCCGATAGACCGTTGGGAGGGGGTTGATGGGCTGCAATTCGTCGGCCAAGCATGTCCCACACATGCTCTATTGGATTCAAGTCCGGTGAGTATGCTGGCCAATCCATACGGGGGATATCCTCCGATTGAAGGCATTCGTCTACAATGTTTGCACGGTGAGGTCGGGCGTTTTCATCCATATACAGAAATTCAGGACCCATGGCGCCCCGAAACAAACGTAAATGTTGTTCCAGAATGACATCCCGGATGAAAGTTTTCTTGCACATTAATTTAAAATATTTCTGTGTAGCTTTTATAGTAACTTTTTTCATAAAACATGGTTTTACAGTTCATTATGCAACTTGGTAACTAGTTCTGTTCTTAATAAATTCTATTAATTAAGTTAAATAATAATTTCAATACTTTTATCAGTTATAACACAAAAATAGCTCTTCATGGATATATCCATTTCCAACAGCTGAACAAAGGGAGAGTCGCAGGGCACTGCTATTCGGTACCCAATTTCATTGCTTTGAATCCCACTGCTGGTAGGAATGTTCGTAGTCGTTTGGTATTGGCTTTAAGGAGTAGATCACTACTCCTTAAAGCCAATCACTCCTCCTCTAATTTTCATTTGTCCTCGTGTAACAAAACAGTAAGTATACTGTAGCGTTGTAATGGTAGAAAGCTACTATTCGATACCGGAGTCTGAGGATTCGATTCTCTTCGAATATCCTCTTTCTTAGCCATTCGGTATTGGCTTTAAGGAATAAGTTCCAATTACATTAGTCTTCGTGGGGGGTGGGGTAATGAGTCTCCTCAGCAGTGCTACGGCGCAGCTCTGGGGATGAGCCTCAGGGTGTTGTACTACGGTACCTCACCTAGGACAGCTATCGGCCTCCTCGTGGCGCCCCCTGGTAACTAGGAGTGTCCCTCCTAGGCCAATGATAGCCGTCTGCAACCTCAAGGGGTATACCTCCTTTAGGTATACTCGGGTTTCACGAACCCGGGGTTTCCTGAGTGATCTTTCTCTTTAGACTTCCCTGGTAGTCACGAACTTACTTTGTAGTATTGTTCCTTACTGGGGTCGTCAACATCATCCTCGAACCATGACGGAACTCTCGTAGGCCAGCAACACCTTGTGGTGTGGTGGTTACTGTCTTAGCGACTAATCATACAGACTGTATGGCTCCGGCCGGGACAGGGTTAAACACACTTACATTAGTCTTCGTGTAGAAAAACAGTAGGTCGTAATGTCACAAAAATAACACAAAACCATTTCCAGTAAGTTATTATACCCTTCAATGTGAAACAATTCAACCCTGCATGAACTAAAATACAGAGGCGAATTACTTGCTCAATCCCAGTTTTGTATAATATATTAGTAATAAGTAATATATTAGTATAAGTAATATAAATAAAATATTAAACACCCACTTCTAAGCACTCCCAAAGCATTCTGCTTTGAATTTAAACTATTTACAATCCATGAATACACTATCCGTGTCCAAAATATTATACTCGCTAAATGACAACTTGCAATTAACGCTTGGCATGCGGGTATACTTCACCGCCAACTTTTTTACGCGTGCAGAGGACGTTTTTACGTGAATCGCTCGAAAGTTTAGTTATTCAGAAAAATCGCAGTCAATAGAAAACTACTTTGTTTTTATGAAAGAGACTTTTTTTTTATTTTATACTTTAATATATACTGTATGGTTATTTAACAAAAAAAAAAAAATTACGAAATCACAAAAATAAACGATTTTTAAAGTTAAAGTCCGATAATCTGTCAGCGCATGTTTCTTGATCGCTATCTTTGAAACAGCGGCTCATTTTATCAATTTTGCAATGAACAATAAAAAAATTAAATTTCAAATTGACAAACCGCGACTTGTACGTTCTGGAGTTAGGAATTCGATTGAAGACGAAATAACACAACAAAAGACCGAGTAACTCGACAATCATAACTTGTGGAAAGAAAAAAGGGAAAGCGTTGCATAGCAACGCAAACAACATTCATATAATGCCACACATACATATAATTATACCTATTTCGTAGATTTGTGGTGGTTAGCGGGTATCCACCACAAATCTACTAAATACGTATTTTTACGTGACCCCGGCGCTCCAGTGACAGACAGCAAAAAATGTAAAAATACGTTGCCCGCATGCGAAGTGTTAATTAACCAGTGTAACATACTTTAACATTAATGAACAGCTTCAATAAATGTTTTCCATTTATATATACATACAATATCATATATTAATATGTTGCCTTTATAAACTTGTAAAATCATTGAAAATAATTTAAAATTGTTTTTTGAAGACTGCAAAATCAAAATATAATATATGTCCTAAACATGATACAGCTAAATAAAAATGTGAAATTAAAACTATGATCCATTAACTAATTTTTCAAATGAATATTTTCGGAATAAAACTAATGAAACCCTAGTTTCAAATTTTAGCTGAATGGCATTCCATAAACATGTCCTTTTCCTTTTCATTAATAAATGAAGCTTAAAAAGCTTTGATGCCTCTTTATATTTAGAACGACTGATATATGATATACAAATTGATGCTAATTTTATTAGTCTTATTATTAGACCTTTAAATATTATTTCTATTTTTAGTCTTGTTAATTTCATTTCTCCAAATAAAATCTTTATCTGCTTTCAGCGTTCCATTTAAAATGTTTCTAAATATAAGCATGTAGAATCTTCATTTCTGTCTAATTTAGGTAAAACATGGAGTTTACATAAAGCAAGTTTTGTCACAGTATATTAAATCCTCACGTGCACTTTTTTATGCAATCTCATAACCTTATTATTATTAGTTTTAAGTCAACAGATTTCTTCATATTGTTTTGCCCTAAAAAATTATTCTAGTATGTAACATGTTTATCAATGTACTTCACTACGAAGGACTGGCCTTATACAGATTGTTCGACCTAGTTACGTATTATATATAATTAGTACAATAGACACTCGGTCTAATAATGAGAACCTTGATCGAAAGGTAGTGTGCATTTTCTGCTTCCACGTATTCTCTCAATTATGTAATTAACGTTTCCATTGGAAATACATGCCACATTATTCACTGAAAGGTGAACTATTTTGTGGTTGTTCTTACCTCAATATTCATTTATGGAGAAAGAATTACTAATAAATAACGCACATAATTTTGAATGCCTTTATTAAATATATGAAACATAAAATGTAAATAAAAGCACCACAAATTTATTAATTATAGCCAAAAGTATCCTTTCTTAATAAGGCATATGTCTCAGTGGTACATCTATTCGAAAAATCCCATGGACTTTTAGCCGATAGGGCGCTTATAATCGGAGCCGGAGTTGGTGGATTCGAATCCCACAGTGGTATGGATTTTCGTAGACGTTCAGAATTGGCTTTGAACAGTAGTTCCTGATCTCGTTAACCCACGTATTGCAAACCGTAGCTAACCAAAACCTAAACCAAATCCTGCAAAAAAATCACTGTCAAACGTTTTGGTTGAGCTCCACCCGCATTTAATCTGTATACATCAGTTCATTTCAACCTCTTTTTGGACCATACTCCACAGAGTCACTTTTAAACTCCCACGTGGTGAACATATTTAATAACTGAAGATTTCAGGAGTTGAACACAGCGAGGCCACATTTACATTGATTTTGCCTCGACCAGTTATGTTAAATATCAATTATTAAAAAGTTTTAAAATATTAACCCCTTAATTTACAAGCCCCTTAATACACTAAAGGGCAAAAAAAATCAATTTTTTAATGTAAAAAACACAATTTTGAACATTTTCTTTTCAAGAAAATTACAAAAATGCAAAAATAATCAAAATGTATATTGCAATTTTGGATTTTGATAACATTGCAGAAAATAGTCGAATATAGATTACAATCCCATGTAAATAATAAATATCAATAAAACGATTGTTTTTTCCCATTGTTATTTTCAATCTCCATTACATTCGAGTGAAAAATTATAGCAACATAAAGTATAACGCCTCTCGAATTATCTCGAGTGTGCACAGTTTGGCCAGTTTAGCGCACTCGAGATAACTCCAGTTTGCACGTTAAGGGGTTAAGTAGGTTTTAAATATGATGGACATATAAAGTAAAATTCTGAGGTATTGAAAAGTAGAAAATTTTAATTTATTATGAGAAATTTATATTATGTATTACTGCGCATTAAGTGACTATACTTAAGTAGTTCATATATCATACGTCGTAGCATAATACAGCTAAAATTGAATTTCCCTTTTTGAAACAAATTACTTACCTGAAAAATCACATGCCCCACTGGTGAGGTGTCGGCCCCACTTTGAGGTGCACTGATATACAACATCTTCTCACATTAATACAACACAGTCTAATAGTAAACATCCGCCATACCCAAATGTTTTTCTACATTTTTTTTCTGTAGAAATCATACCGTGGTTTGCTGGTTGCCCATAGTTTATGATATTCATAATTGTAAACGCCATTTCAACTCTGATTCTAAATTATTCTTTTCATTCTTTAATGTCCTTTTCTATATAAATTTTCAATTACTTTCATTGTTTTGCATCTGCATTATGCTAATAAGTCTTAATAGGGCAGTTTTGTCGTTCAGCACGTGCTATTCCTTTTGAATCTGTCTGACATTTTGAGAGCTCTCGCAAAAAGCGTTGTTTGTTTTGGAATAATAATTTATAATTTTGTACTGCAGTTGTTACTCACATGATTTTATTTTAAAATTTATTATTAATGAAATATTTAAATTTATTGTTTATTGAATTTGCATATTTTGCTCATATTTTGATGTTGTGTTATTCTTACATCCTTTGACAGCAATATTGGATTAAAATTTTAAATCTCGATCATAAAATATAATTTTATCGTACATTTATTATTTGATTTTCACATTTGTTATATTAAGTTATCAGCTGCAATAATAATAAATTTATTTTTCACATACTGATGCTTTTGAAAGCAAATAACTGATATTAAATTTTTATTGGAGATTATTTAATAAATTTTTGAGGTAGAATAACTAAAGAAAAAGATTATCAAAAAATTCTCTATATGATAATAACCTAAGTTATCTGTCCGTTGAATTTCTAATGCGGTTGGAGCTGGAATGGATAGAGGCATCCTTATTGGATTTTTGATCAGTTAGAGTTAGGAAATTTCGAAGCGTCAAAGTTTATCTTCTTCTAAAATATCGGTCCAATTCAATAATAAATTGGTATAAATATGCTTCAAATTACAGCAAAAAAATACTGTATTCTATAAGCTGTTCGAAATCCACCAGTTCCCCAACCCCCTTTTCGAGCTTTTAATACCATTATTTTGTGCCCTATTTTCCCCCGATTAAGAGCAAGTGATTGAATTTATCACATACTAAATAGGTAAAAATAAAAAATTTTTCTATCATTATGCCGTCATTTCTTTAACCATACCATTTATTCATTTCTTATTTTAAATTATAGAAATATCTTCTGCATTATTTTCATGCGTTTTATCACTGAACTTAGATATTACGTAAATAATTTTTATATTTGGCTTAAATAATAGATTAGGTATATATTTTAAATTTAATCATCGATTATTTTTTATTGCAATGAAATTTTATCATCGGTATTAACAACAAATTCTTTTCATAAAAGTCTAGGACTATATTTCACGGACTAATAAATATCTAGCTTTCTTCTCTGTCATAATTGCTTCTTCCTTTTTTTCAACTTGACTCACCATTAAACATCTTTTAGATAGAGACACCAAACTCCTGAACACGATGTCATTATAATCCATCCGATCATCACTGCACAGGCATAACCATGGACAAAATTCTTCACAACACATGGTACTCGAAGATCAAAACAGTCAACAATCATGGGGTATAACAAACTCTTGTAGATTACTTGGCTTGCTACTTAAAAATGGACGATGACGGAATAGGCAGCTCTTTGTCACCAAAGTCAGCATATTCCAAAACCACTCGTGGTATGGATTCGGAATTGACGTTGGTTGAATTCCAGTCCCCGGACCAGCCGTTACGTTTTGGTTAAAACCATGTTTTCGTTATACTTCTTTGGCTATATCAAAAATGACCGCCAAACTATCGCCAAGTGACGTTTACACATTGTGTTTTGGCTTGTATTATGTTTACACGATACCCGATTTATAAAAAAAAATGTTTTAAACCTTGGAAAATTGGAAACAATTGTGAACTTGAGTTTTTAATGTATTTACACTTACTTTTGTTTTAGCCGAACGATGGCTGAATGGTAGAGCGCTGCTCTTCGGATCTAGGTTTGGTTTGGTTTGGAGCGCTACGGTCTACTGTTTTGCACACGAGGGCTAATGAGACCGGGACCTACTGCTTAAAGCCGATTCCGAACGGCTACGAACATCCATGCCATAGCGGGATTCGAACCCACAAACTCCGGTACCGACGATCAGCGCCCTAACCAATCGGCCAGCGTTCGGCTCTTCGGATCTAGAGTTCTTGGGTTCGAATCCCGCTCAGGGGATGGATGCTTGTAGTCGTTCGGATTCGGCTTTAAGCTGCAGGTCCCAGTCTCTTTAGCCCTTTTGTGCAAAACAGTAGACCGTAGAACCAAACAAAATCAAAACTCACTTTTTGCTGTTTTTTGAACAAAACAATGCAGAATTTTTGCAAGAAATAGAAATTAAGCAAAATATAAGCATCACTCGGTTATATTTAAGCAAACATGTTCAAAACAATATTTCTACTTAATTAAATTATTTTAAGACTATTAAATGACTATAAGGAGATAAAGTACGTTAGAAATTACTTTTAGTAATCATTAGTTTAAAATCGGAAAGAAAAGAACGGTGTAATTTTTTTAAAGAAATTATTAGTATAAATTTCTACAGAAAATAAGGGGAGGGGGTAAAGTATTTTACTTGTTCAAAGAGGGAAAATGTGCCCATTTAAGCCCTATGATATTAATAACTCTTTCGGGGGTGACGGAGAGTCAAAAAAGATGTACCAGAAGTGTTACCAGAAAACTGTGTTTCAGAATTTGGTGATTATCGCCAGAATTTGGCTGACTTAGTAAACTGGTATACGGTCTCGACCTTAAACAGCATCGGTCTAAATCACCATTGTGTAGGAAGAAAATGACATGGCACTGCTCCAGAACCACTATCTTGATAAAAAAAGGGGTTTCTTTAACAAACATTTAAACTTAGATATTACCTAAACAATAAAATCAGAAAATCAGCTAGCATTGTTAAGGGATCACTGTGTTGCAAAATCATTTACACAATTATTGTTATACATCACTTTTTGATCATTGTTACAAAAGAGAGTCTCTGCAACAAACAGTAGTCTATATACGACATTTTAAACCAGACGGTTGCTCTTGACGGTTTAAGCTCTTATTGAATTTGTTATTTATTTATACGATTACGATCTAATTCTTGTTTTTAAACTTTTTATTTTGTATAACGTTAAACGTTTGGATAATATCGATCGATCCGTACATAGATCTAACTTAATTAGTCTTAATTGTTCCAACATTGGTATTGTATAAACATTCTTCAAGAAAATTTTAATATATTGATTGCTACAGGAGGAATTTTCTTTTCTGGACATAAAATATTGATAACCGTAGAAGAAATTAACTGTTCTACCCATAATGAAGTCTGATAGCAAAACTGTCTATAAAGTTGACTGTAAAAATTTAGATAATTTATATGTACTTACCCGTGGTCATCCGCGAAAAACATCAAGAAAACCACGTCTACCTATAACTGTTAAATCCACTAATGTTTATATGGACCGTTTCTTAAACGATTGTGAACAATTCCAAGTACGAGCTGCAGCTTTTAAAGGTAAACGGGAAAAAGCCGTGAAAGCTCTATTGGTCAAAGCTGCAGCCGCTGCAGTGGTAATATCTGCAATTCAATACTTCCTCTAGCTACTTAAAAATAAATGTGCCAATAAAATATAAACTTGGTGATTTTACCTCCAGTAGAGAAGAATAATGATTCATCGTACCTTACCTTTTCAACATTTAATGAAGTCATCTGCATTTAAAAACATGTTTAAGTCTTTGTGGCCACAAATCATGCATAACATATGTCAATGTTTCAAGCTAAAAACCGATTTTAAAATGATTTCAAGGCCAGCAAATCAAACATCATAACACTGATTTATTAATTGTCTTATACTTGCTGAAGCCACTGCTATCCGACTTATTTTTATCTCTCATCCCCTGTTATGTCTAGCCACATTCGAACTATGTTCATAAATCTTTCTGCTATTAGAACCACCAACGTATGGAGAACATGCAAGTATTCTTTCTATGAAAATCACCTTCACTTCTTTCTTCTGTGAGATTCACTGACACTCGACCTACATGCAGCAGTCTTGCAACAGTAAAAGCCATCGAAATGTTGTTAAGTTTTTTCTTCCTTCTGTGAAATTCACTGACACTCGAACTACATACATCAATCTTGATACAGTGAAAGCCATTGACATGTGGTTAACTTTTTTCTTTCTTCTGTGAGAGACAATTTATGTCACAGTCATCAAGATAAGTTCTTCCTGCTATAGCAATCTCAATTACTATGTACATTCGAATTTATGCAAAAATAAAATTTTAGATATATCTTTTCAATGACCCTGTCTTCTATTCACAATTATTTTGGAATCTTCATTACACCTAGCTGAATTTTTTATTCATAACACACAATGACGTAACTTCAGTTAATGTTCTAAAGGTGCAAATTTGTTACACTGAAAATTTTATCAACGGTATTCACAACAAATTCTTTTCCTAAAAATCTAGGAATTTATTTCACGGACTAAACAATATCTAGAGTTTAAGTTATATATCTTTGAACATTAAGAAGTTTCTTTGTTTGTATTTTACACTAACCACACAGTTTGACTAAAGAAATTAGTAACGGGAGAATTTAGAGTAGTATAAAGATAAATTACTTAGCGTGTACCAGATAATTCTCAGCCAAAAAAAATAAACCATTTTTTTACCTGCCTCTTAGGGTACTTTACAATACTGGAAAATTAAAAATTTTACTGATCCTGTCATATGACAGGCGAGTGTGATAATAACTAAAATTAAACAGAATTAAAAAAAGGAGACCGAAACGGACAAAAATAATTACACGAAATTCTAAAAGAGCATTTAAATTGAAAACATATTTTTATTCTTATTTTTTATAAATTTAATTTTTGTTTTAAAAGTTAAAAAAAAAATTATGTTAACAAAAGAGGTGCTAGGATATTAGCAGATACAAGAAAGTTACTGAAAAAATAATTTTTTTAACGGAGTCAAAAAATGACACCGGGAATTGAACCCGAGACGCAAAAATCGGTAGAAAGGGAAAAACTAATTACTGGAAGACACGATACCGTTTAGTCGTTGCCTTATTTACTGGACCTGTCGTGTCGGTAAGGGGAAATGCTCTTATGACCCGTACGCACTTAAAATTAATGGACTCAATTAAGGGACACATTATCCTGATAAATAATACACGGATTTCTCGTGTTATAGCAATACTCGTAATCAATTAAAGATCTAATAACACGCCAACATGAATCAAAATAAATTTGTTGAATAGTTCCACAATTATTTAGTAAATATGAGCATTCATTACCATAAAACAAAACATGCGGTATGTTCAAAAATGTTAGGAATATTTAACTCAATATTCATCACTGAATTTATTGCTATCCGCATCTGTAGCACCTAAATTGTATTCTTCTTTATCAAAATCAGACATTTCCATTATTTGTTTACAAGTGATCGAATAATATTTTTAATAATAGCCTACTGTGGTGATTACGTAATTTGCCGAAGATTGACGTCATATGCATCATTTCTGATTAAGGCCGTTGACGTAATGTTCAGTCTTTTTAATAGCGTATTGTATATAATTTAAATACTGTAATGTTTTTTCAAATATTGTAACATAAATTCATCTATCTGTATTGATATTTCTTTTATACTTATCGTAGTTTTATTTGTGGCAACACATCATTTTTGTAAATATGCAAATATCTGTATATGTTGTCTGACTATATAAGAGTCAGTGTGCCAGTAGCACAAAAGCTCTGTTGCTGATGTTTCTTTAGGATGCTGTTTATTTATTGCTTTTGTCACACTATCTTAAATAAATGTCTGTGTCTAGAACTAGTTTTATTTAACTGCACCGTGTGAATCCCTTCTGAGCATGGTTATATATGTTGTGATCCCTGCGGATACTTCTTTTAGCATCGTCGAGCCATAGCAGGGGTCCCCATATTACTAACGGAAAATTATATGCACGATAAAAATCGTTCAAAATGAAATATTCTAAATAAATCTCCCCAAAAGTGGAATAAAATGTGGAACTTTAATTTTTCTTCAACAAATACTAACACCCGGTACCCCTCTACTTAGTTATTAGAATATTCTAAAATACCACAGAACACTTAAACATTTAAACCTCTAACCAAGAAATAAGTTAAAATTAGAGTCCTAGACATAAAACCTATTCTAACCCATTTTGGAGTTTTACTGACTGTAGGTCCTTGGTCGCCACTAGAGGGAATTACGTACCAATGACTTATACCAGGTCATACTGAGATAAGAGATAGAGTTAAGACACCAGATATAAATGAGCGAAGACATACTGATGAATTTATGTTACAATATGTTTCGCAGACTTTTTTTTATTCACAAATTTAATCTTGCACAATCTGGTGACGCAAATAAATTATATTCAATCTCAATATGGAGACGCCGTAAACCACTGAAATATGGAAGCAACTCCCACTGATGACGCTATCTTCAGATGGACAAAAAAAAATTGAGCGTTCAGCTGAAGTTTTCTTCGCTTCGTCTTCCCTCCGAAGGGGCCTACAAATCTGCTGAGCAAAAAATCCAACAGCTATTGCCAAGGCCAAAGTTACTGACCCGCGTTAGCCACCACTCTTGTCCAATGGGGTCGAAGGGGGGTCACTGACATCGCCCTCGTCCCTCGGTCAGTCTCCCGCCCTGGCGTTGTCCAGCGGTGTAACTTATTGTTACAGAGGGCTGGTAGCAAATTAATTTTGTTACAGAACTAGTAATAGCATATACTGTAAAAACAGTGAATCACACGTTGTAACGGGAAATTAACTTGGTCCTTTCATAGAGATAAAGAAATGGTGATTTTTCTCATGCTCGACGTCTGTTTTAAATTTCTTACAAATCCAGTACTAAACTTTAGAGAGTTTTTGATTCCAGTTTAGACTTACAGAGGCAAAGGGTTGAAAGCACTGTAACGTCGTTGAAGTGTCTATACGTAGAAAGCACTTGTCATATGTTCAACGTCAGGGCATACCTATTTATTATTGCATCACTAACACATAATAAACATCTAAAAATAAAAAAACTCTCTTTTTCAGCGATCATAATTCCACTCACCTCACTTCGTTTCACCTTTTAGTAGAATTTCAGGCAGGAAAGGAAAAGTGGATGTTACAGCACATTCCGCAAAGTCTGTGAAAATACTTAAATTTAAAAACATTATTAATAATTTTTCAGTGGGATAATCAAAACACATATTTACATCATATATATTTCTATTCGCTTATAAAATATACTTTAAAGGATGTTTTATAATAAAACATTTAAAGCTCAATTTATATTTTTTGCAGATCATATTGAACAATCTGTTTTTAAGTACCAATAACTCAATTCTGTAACTACTAATTACAATGAAAAACTTGTGGAATCATAATTTGATAACCTGTTTTTTACTGGTAAATAATCTCTCATTCTACACTTTCAACAACTCAAGTTATAAATTAAAAATTATTTATTTTTAGAATAAACACTGAAGTGCTTTCTAAGAAAAAAGATTCTTCTAAAGAGCTATTATTAAATTTTAAGCGTTATTCAATTAGTTCGGCTTAAAAATTAATAACAGCTAATTAAATTATATGATTGATAACAGAAGATTATTTAAAGAACCTACTCAGATCTCAAAACTTGTACTGTTTGAAATAATAAATACCTGCTATAATTATGTGTTCTTTGATTCATCTATAATATTACTATGCATACCAAACAAAAATGTGTTATTGTCTTTGAAAGACCAGAGGCGTAAATATTATCCACTTAATCATTAAATTAAAGATTATTTACGTGAAATCAGTTAATTGAACTTCGTTTATCTTTAATTATTGCTTTGTAATTAAAATAACATTTATGTAGCATATAGTTGGGTAAACATTTCTCGCTAAACACTTATTCGGCAGTTTTTATTTCTTATACACTCTGGTATTAGAAATATAACCAGAATATTTTTAAATAATTTAATATCTACAAAACCGGTAACTAAGGCAACTGAAATTTCAAAAATATCAATGTCAAACATATTAACATTTTATAGAATTTACAAATTGCACAGAATTCTTTTAATGGCATAACAGGAACAAATAATAATAAATTCTGTAAATCAATTATTATTATGATTCAGAACTGTACAAAAGTTTATACATTCAATGTAATATACAGATGTATTTTATAATCTATAAATAATAAACATTATTATATTTACTTTTTCAGTGTTTATTTATTTAAAATAAACACTACAAAGATGAGAAATAAATTATTGTAAATTATCTATGTTATTTATATGTTTTTTCATTACAATACCTGTCCACTGTAATTTCGAGTATAACAGCCTCACACAGATTTGTCTAAAAATGAGAGAAGTTCATCGGATTATAAATCCTCCTCCCTAGTTTTAAACCCAATTTTTTTGAGAAATTACGCTTTCTTGAATATGGAATTTTATTACTCTTACACATACGTCTTGGGCGAGCCAAGCATTTAAGCCAAAGTATACATGAAATAAAATAAATAGTTGCGCTTTTCGTTTGAAAAACCTCATTAGGATGAAAGACCGACAGTGCTTAAAGTGGGTTGGTTTGGTTTGGAGAGTTACGGTTATTTCCAACACGAAGGCTTAATGAGACCAAAACTAAAATGCTTAAAGACTATTCCGATCGGCTACGAACATCTATGCCACGGTGGGATTCGACTCCGGCACCATAGATCTGCGTCCTAACCATTTGGCCATCGTACGAAGATCAAAGTGGGTCTTCCCAGTTTAAAAGTAAAGACCAAGTAGAGAACCCCAAGCTTGGACTGCCTCCTCCATAGGTATAGTGTATCAAACGCCATTTACACTAGAAAGCTTAAAATTTGCTACAGCAAAGCGTGCGACTGCTATATATTATGCATTTTTTTTATGCTCGAGTTATAGCTATCTTATTAGAAATTCAATAATGCATTAGTATATAAATTTGTTAGAAGGTACAGTTACTCTACACTTGTAACTATTGTGCATATATATATATATATATATATATATATATATATATATATATATATATATATATATATATATATATATATATATATATGACACGTCCCGCTAAACGACAATAAAGTCCTGACATCGTTTTCATTCTTTATTCAAATCTCACAGCACATTACTCATCAATCATCTTCAATGGCGTCTCACATTGGCGCCCAACTTTTAACAAAGGTAGGCTTAGCTGCCTCTCGTAGCCACAGCTCTGTCCGCGGAAAGGGCACATTGCTCTCTGCTCAGATCACTGCGCGTGAGCCGTATTTATGTGGCTAACTCCTCACGCCGCGTCACTCTCAGTAAAGAATCCTTAACTAAAATATTTTAAAATTTATCTATGATTAAAATCATGACATACATATATATATATATGTGTGTGTGTGTGTGTGTGTAATGAGACGGACTACTCGATGGGTCGTTGCAGCCATGGCCAAAGAAATGATACCGTTTTAGCTAACGACCTTTATTAACTTTGGAGGACGGGTTCCCACTTCATCAAACGGACAGGACAAACTGAAGGGTCAGCTAGCATGACGTTCTGTGTACAAGATCCGGGTCAACATTTGTGGGAAAATATCTGCCTCCGACAGCGTGTATATCCTTTTTATTTGGAAATTTCCCAAATTGTCCGCTAGGGCCATGTAGAGTTATAACTGGTGAGGTCTCTTCTCTGAGGGCATAAACTATAGCCCTAGTGGTCAATTTAGTTTAGGGGTTAGAAAGGGGAATGCAAAATGAAGAGGGAAGTTTTAGCCCTTGATTTAAGTTTTTGAAAACCCCTGAGAATTTCCCTTACATATATAGATATATATATATAATATATATTATATATATATATATATATATATACATATATATATATATATATATATATATATATATATATACATATATATATACATACATATACATATACCTATACATATATACATATACATATATGTATACATACATATACATATATATATATACATATATATATACATATATATACACATATATATACATATATATATATACATATATACATATAATATATATATATATATATATATATATATATATATATATATATATATATGTATATATATATATATATATATATGCCTATACATGCGTATACGTATATGTACATTCACACATACGGATAAACACATACGTATATATATGCTCATTAGAGATTTAAAAAAGAAAGATAAACTTAGTTTAAAATAAAGTTATAAATCCATTAAAATAATGAGAAAATAAAATACTAATAAAAATAAAACGAATAGTAAAATGCAGTGATATTCGCACACCGACGTTTTAATCGGCTCCAATTAAATCACGTATATAAAACATGTGAAGTACACCAGGTTTAAGAAAATATTTTGTCGATATTTGTAAAAGTAAAGGTTCAGTACGCATGAGAAATTAATTTTTAACTTGAAATTACTTCACGCCAAAACCCTTGGTTTTTGAAAATTCAGAATGTACATTAAAATTTTATTTATAACAGGTTTCTATAGGCAGTCTTTATTTATCTTTCAGAAAATTATAAGTGACTCTCTGGTTATCAAGCAAATTTCTCTTTTCAGTTTTAGGAATGGTTTAAAATTAAAGCTACGAACAACTTAAGTTAATATAAACTCACTTTCGAAACAATTATTTTCACCCTAACATGGTAAAAGAAACTTTAACATACAGAACATACGGAACTGAAGCATGAAGAATTACATTTAAAGTATGAAAACATTTTAAATGTAAAAATGTGTCTTTATGTTTAAAGCATAAAGATTTATACCGTAGTTAATCTTCGCAATGACAGAAGTAGTCCTCATGGAATATATTACAAAGTGCATAAGAAGAATGATACAATGCATGCCAACTATACTCTGTATCAGCATATGACTTTTACTGCTCAATGTTTTGAAGCTAATTATGCTTCCTTTGAGTCTTTCAAAATTTGTGACTAACTTTTCCAAACTTCTCATATTTGCTTTATTCCACCATTACATTTTCAAACCAACCTGTGCTTCTAAAATAAATGAATGCGTAGAAATGCTTATAATTATGAATAGTGAGGAAAATGTTTCTTGAATAATAGGAAAAGACTTTCTAAAACTATACTGATTAATTAATACATTATCTTTGTAGGCAGATGACAAGAAAATAAATATAGTTTTACGTAGGAAAATTACTTGAATGTTAAAGGGACGATTGTTTAAATTTATGCTTAAATTTTGCTTAATGCTTCAGGAGAGAAGTATTGCAAATATTTATTTTAACTTATTGTCCGATAAACAAATCAAAATATTTATTGTCTCTGAAATCTTATGTTTTATAAGGGCAACTAAATATGTATAGTGCTCCTAGTTCTAGAAAGGATTTTTATTCTCGGAATAACACAAAATCCTAGTTTAAAAAACACAATTTTTTATCTATACTTAAACATACATATACATACGAACATATAATACACTATATGTACACATACTTATCTATAAATTCATATTATATATATCTATGTTTGAACTCACTCACCCATTTTACATCTTCGTGCTTAACTTTTGGAAGTGAGTGTATATTACGCATTTTTTTTATTCTCATGTTATAGCTAGATTATCACAAATTCATTAATGCATTAGTATATAAATTTGTTAGAACATACAGTTACTCTACACTTCTAACTATTGTGCATATATATATGCATATGCATATATATATATATATATATATATATATATATATATATATATATATATATATGCATATATATATATATATATATATATATATATATATATATATATATATATATATATATATATATATATATATATATATATATATATATATATATATATATATATATATATATATATATATATATATATATATATATATATATATATATATATATATATATATATATATATATATATATATATATATATATATATATATAAACACATTACAGATTTAAAAAAGAAACGTAGTTTAACATAAAGTTATTATATACCCATTGAAACAATGAGAAAATAAAATACTAATAAAAATAAAATGAAGAGTAAAACGCAGTGATATCCGCACACCGTCGTTTTAAACGGCCCAGTGAATTTGCGTATAGAAGACACCCAGTATATAGTGATTGGTTTGATTTGGTTTGGAGTGCTACGGTCTACTTTTTGCAACACGAGGGCTAATGAGACCAGGAACTACAGCTTAAAACCGATTCCGAACGGCTACAAGCATCCATGCGACAGTGGGATTCGAACCCACGAAGTCCAGTACAGAAGGCCAGCACCCTAACCAATGGGCCATCGTTCGGCCAGTATATAGTGAAAAAACAACACCCAGTTTAAGAAAATATTTTTTGAGATACGGGTAAAACGAAGACGTTTAGTACGCAGTAGAAATTAATTTTAAATTTGAAATTTCTTCAAGTCCCAACCTTGTGTTTTTGAAAATTCAGAATATACAATGAAAATTCATTTATAAGCAGTCTATAAGTAGTTTCTATAAGAAGTCTTTATTTATTTTTCAGGAAATTATATATAAGTAACTCTGAAGATCAAACAAAATTCTCTTTTCAGTTTTACGAATAGTTTAGAATTAAAGCTACGAAAAACTTAAGTTAATATAAAGCCACTTTCAAAACAGTTTTTTTTCAACCCTAACATGAAAAAAGAAATTTTACTATAGAGAACTGAAGCATGAAGAAAGGCATTTAAAGTATGAAATAAAGCATAAAATTCCTTAGTTCTTTATTCCTTAGTTAATCTTCGCAATGACAGAAGTAGTCCTCACGGAATATATCACAATAGGCATAATAAGAATGATACAATGTATGCCAACTATACGCTGCATCAGCAAATAACTTTTACTGCTGCATGTTTTGAAGTTAATTATGCTTCCTTTGAGTCTTTCAAAATTTGTGACTCACTTTTCCAAACTTCTCATATTCGCTAGATTCTACCAATACGTTTTCAAACCAACCGGCGTTTTTACAATAAATGAATGCGTAGAAACGTTTGTAATTCTAAATAGTGACGAAAATGTTTCTTGAGTAATAGGAAAAGACTGTTTCTAAAGATATACTGATTAATTAATACATTATCTTTGTAGGCAGATACAAGAAAATAAATATTGTCTTACATAGGAAAATTATCTTAGTGTTACAGAGAATACTGTTTAAATTTATGCTTAAATTTTGATTAATCCTTCATGAGAGAAGTATTGCAAATTTTTATTTTAACTTTTTGTTCGATAAACAAATCAAAATATTTGTTGTCTCTGAAATCTTCTATTTTATAAAGACAACTAAATATGTACAGTGCTCCTAGTTCTAGAAAGGATTTATAGTCTTGAACTAACAGAAAATAATAATTTACATAACAATTATTTTATCTATACATAAACATATATATACTTACATATAATACACTCTATATATATACATAGATATGTATGCATACTTATCTATAAATATATATATATAAATATATGTATGTATATATACTCACACACACACACACACACACACATATATATATATATATATATATATATATATATATATATATATATATATATATATATAGACATATATATATACACATACACACATATATATACACTCAAGAGCCAAAACATTATGACCACCCCTACATTTTGCAATGAATTCGCCTGGATGACGTGGAAGGCACGTGATCAGGTAGAAGTGGTATTTAACTGCTGCTGGAGAGTCTGAAGAATCATTCTTTCACTTACTTCTGTGTATGATGGGAAAGGCTGCGGATCTAAGCGATTTTGATAGAGGGCAGATTGTAATGGCTCGAAAGCTCGGAACAAGTATTTCCGAAACTGCACGACTCGTGGGTTGTTGGCGATCTACAGTTGTTAGTACTTATGCAAAGTGGATGAATGACGGTGAAACTAGCAGTAGACGACATGGTGTTGGCCGTCCACACGCTATCAAAGAAAACGATCGTCGGAGACTGTCTCGCATGGTGAATAAAAACGGAGCCAGAGAGTGGCTCAGCTGACAACCCAATACAATGAAACAAAAGCAAAAACCCAAGACTGTCGACGCTCAAAATGAAGAGACAATTGATACCGGCAACAAATAAACTTAAATATTTGGGCCTCACGCTGAGCAGCAACCTGTCATGGAACGCTGACATAGCGGCGATGAAGTTGAAGGCACAACTGCACTACCAACACTTGTTGATGGTAGCTGGCAGAATGTGGTGTGTACCCAGTAATTTATTGAAACTTTGGTACCAGACCGTTACCGAAAGCGGTTTCCTCTACGCGTCGGGCATCTCGGGAATTGGTTTGAAGGCAACAGAAAGGGACAACTTGTTGAAACTTTAACGTCCCTTCCTCCTCCGGATAGCGCGTACCTACAGGACTGGACCATCTGCTGCCCTCCACGTGTTAACCGGCATGCCCCCGCTGCCCCTTACGGTCATAAAATCGGCAAAGTCCGCCGCACTCTTAAGGTTAGGCAAAAATATTACCATAGGTACGAATTCCTTCTCCCCCGGTGAGATTGAAACCTCCACAAACACCCTCCATCTGCATCCAGCAAACCGTGACTTCAACATCAAAGCTAAAATGGAAGCCCCATGCACAGGCATAAATATATATACTGATGGCTCAAAAACGCCTGAAGGAGTAGGCTCAGCATTTATGGCTTACAAGGATGAAGATATAATCCATAAGTGGTCACAAACACTAAAAAAAGAGGCAACGGTCTAAACAGAACGGTTCCAAGCAGAAGTACATGCCATTAGTAACGCGATCCAATGGGTAAAAGCAAACCCACCAAACATGCGAGTGCAGCTGCACTCGGACAGCAACAACAGCATTCAAGCGATAGCTAAGTTTACTCAAAAAATGCAACAATACAACAAATTCAAACGCTTCTTGTCTCTCTGCAACATCTTAGGCACACGATCTCAATCCGATGGATTAAGGCTCATGCCGGCCACAGAGGGAATGAAGAGGCAGACAAACTGGCAAAGGAAGCCACTAAAGAAGAGCCAGCAGCGCGTATTAAGCTGTCCAAAACCCTCACAAAGAAACTCCTGAGAGAAGAGCTAGTGAGGAGCTGACAAACAGACTGGAATAACTCTAAAACGGGAAGGAAACTTTATTGCTTTATAAGAACAGTATCCCTGAACCGTCTATGGGGCAACGCCCAGGTAAATGCTTTCCTATTAGATCATGGACCCTTTCCAGATTACTTATATCGATTCTATCTAGTGATCAATGCGTCTGTGGTGAGAGGGGCACTTCAATGCACTATCTCCTAGACTGCCCTCTAACAAGGCAATTCCATCTGAGAATGCCGGCACCGGAAGCATACCCGGGCTGGGCCGAGAGCCTGTACAGAACAAGAAATATACACAATAAGGTAGTTGGTCTCTACACATGGCTAATATCCAACCAGGACAATGTAGCCCACCCTTAACCTTCAGGACTGCAGAACCCCATAGGGCTTATAACTGAGGGGCTACAACGCGTGGCCTCTGATTACTAGGCTTGTAAGACCCCCTCAAACCGCGAGGCCCACTGTTAACGGAATCCTAATTACTGGTATTACTATACTGACGTAGTGATATTGTTTCTCCCAATGCTAGTTAAGTGAGTCAATTACTGTATGATATTTTTATGTTATTTAGTAGCTGTATATATTACCACCTTTTACCACCTGTCATCAATTATGTGTGTAGCTTTAGTGTCTTATTGTCCTGTAAACTACACTGATTATTTGTCAGTTTATGTTATGAAGGAGTATACAATTCCGAGTTAATGCTTAATTCCATTTTCTAATTAGTATTTGTTTTACCTAGTTCCCTTGTACAGAACCTATGGTGCCAGTTTACCTATTATATTTTGTTTTATTCTTTTCTTATGTCCTATTTTTCATTCGAATCGTGTTATGTACATTATTTTCTTGTCATATCCTCATCTATTTCCACCATCGACTGTTAAAGAAGTATTTAACCAATTACATCTCTAACTTTTCTCTAATAAACGAACGGGGGGTCCAGTCTCTCTAAGTGTGTCTAAGTGGCTTGTACGGACCCCAAGGCCAGTTGCAAGCTAAGTCTGCACTGAAGCAGATAATGATGATTTGTTATTCCAAGTAGTACCTGTACTTTTATTGTTATGTGTCTTAATAAACGGCGATGTGTGACCGTGAAGAGTTGGTGGACTGGTTTGTCTGGTTGTTCCGGGGGCGCGTGGCTTGCGCCGGCTGAGTGGGTGGTTCGGCCGTCTCGGTCGGGCGTTCTTTTTGGGGGCGAGGGCCGCCGGCCCTGCTGGGCGGGGCGGTGACTCGACTGAGGCGCCGCAAGTAGTCCGGGCACAGAGGACTCCTCGGGATCTCGGGACAGCGGGCGGGAGCTCAACGAACCGAGCTCGTGCCTGGTCGTGGACACCGGGCCTGTACTAAACGCCCCACACCAAACTCCGTTTGGTGGACGGCAGGCAGCTGGTCATTCAACCCAATACAATGAAAGGCCAAGTAGAATAGTATCGGAGAACACTGTTCAGCAGACACTGATGGATATGGGGCTAGGCAGCAAACGTCCCACTCATGTGTCTTTGCTGACCAAGCTTCATCGCCAACAGCTCCTAAGTTGGGCCCGGGAACATTGCGACTGGTGCATGGATCATTGGGAGAGGGTTGTCTGTTCAGATGAATCCCGATTTATCATTCATCCCACCGATGGCCGTGTCAGGATACGCCATCTTCCAGGCGAACAGGTGTTCCCTCAGTGTATAGTAGGTTATACTCAGGCCTGTGGTGTGGTATTACGTTTTGGGGGACGTTCTCTTGGGTGTCTCTGGGACCCGTGGTTGTGGTAGAGTAGACTATGAGTGCCTCAGGGTATCTGAACATCATTGCGGACCAGGTTCACACATGTCCTCTGTTTTTCCAGATTTAAATAGAATGATCCAACAGAACAAAGCCCCTCGTCTCAAAGCTAAAATTGTGTTGTAATGGTTCCAGGAACATGATGCTGAATTCCAGTTAATGTCCTGGACGCCTAACGCACCGGATTTCAATCCAATAGAACACATTTGAGATGTCTTGCGACGGCAGCTCATAGTTCAAAGACCACCTATTCTCAATATGTCGGATTTCAATAACCATTGCTTAAACATCTGGTACAATCTGTATCCGGTCATCTAAGGACTTGTGGCATCCATGCCAAGGAGGGTTGAAGCTGTGTTGCTCGGCAAAGGTGGGTCAACTTGTTATTGACAGGTAGCTTTAATGTTTCGGCATTTCAGTGTATGTATATATATATATATATATATATATATATATATATATATATATATATATATATATACATACATACATACTTACATGCATACATACATATATTAGACAGCCCGACAGACGTTGTCTTGTTTTAACTCCGTAAATTCAAAAATTGTAAAATAGTTTTAAATAAACTATAAATTTGACCATTTTAATGTAAAAAGTAAGAAAAATTGTTTTAAAAATACATGAGGCCATCACTGACAGTGGTGCAGTGGTTAACGCAACTGGCTTAAGTATGAGAAATCTCAGCATCGAATCCCTTCACAGGCTATGTGGGAATTTTAACTTACTGTAATTACGTTTTTTGTGATGATTTTAAACATGGTGGCGTAAACTATTTAATTTTTTTTATTACTGTTCCACCAAAATGATTCAATTTATATTTTACTTCAAAAATATCAATTTTTTGATTTACAGCATTAAATTAGGCTAACGTCTGTCGGGTCGTCTAGTATTTTATATATATATATATATATATATAGATAGATAGATATAGGATAGATATATACATATATTATATATACATATACACACACACACATATAATATATATATATATATATATATATATATAGATATATATATATATAGATATATATATATATATATATATATATATATATATATATATATATGTATATATATATATATATATATATATATATATATATATATATATATATATACATATACATATTATACACATAATATGTATATATATATATATATATATATATATATATGTATATATATTATATATATATATATATTATATATATATATATATATATATATATATATATATATATATATATATATATATATATATATATATATATATATATATATGTATATATATATATATATATGTATATATATATGTATATATATATATATGTATATATATATATATATATGTATATATATATATATATATATATATATATATATATATATATATGTGTGTGTGTGTGTGTGTGTGTGTGTGTGTATGTGTGTGTGTGTGTGTTTGATATGTTCAAGTAACTATGTACTATATTCCCGATTCTGAAAGAATGTTTAAGTGGGATGTAGGACAAAAACATATTTTAGTATTTCTAGTTTATGGGTAAAATGATATTCTTTTGAGCCCACACATAATTACAGACTGAAATGGAGAAGATATCAGACTCAATGTATTCTGTATGATCTTAGTTAATAAAAATAAATTTATGTAGAATAAATAATTCAATGAATATTTCAAGTTTCAGATTCCTTCTTTACAGTTAACCTTTTTTTAAAAATAATAAATTACAGACAGACAAAATTTATGGAAACTGATATCATGATCTTCTCTCTAAAAGATATAGAGTGCGACAATAGTTATTAAAACCTAATCACAAAGAAATGTTGATCTTAGAAAATGAAATGAATGTGATGCTACTTTAAATTTTAAATACCTAGTTGTCAAACTTTTTTATTATATTTTTAACAATTACTGATTACTTAAATTTTTTAGTGAGTTTTATTAGTTACTGTTTCAATTTCAGATCTTAGATTCTATTGCTGAATAATATCACTCTTTATTAACATTTTACATTGAATAGGTCATTATTAACGTTTTAAGAAATGAAATAGCTTGAAACATACATATCATTATGTATAAAACTGTTCTGTCCGTGTGTTTGTAATAGATTTCATCCTAAACGGCTAGACTGATTTTGATGAAATTTTCTGTATCATTTAAAGTTGATTCTCAATTTGATCCGATAAAAAATATTATTTTTACTAAAAGTTCAGAATTGCACTTTTATAGAGATTATTATAATACTGCTTGAAACTCTTCACTGCCAACATCTCTGTGGCACAGAGGCCAGTGCAACCGTATTCAGCGCGAAAAGTCCTAGGATCGAAATCCCGTACAGGCGATGTGGAAATTTTAACTTAATCTAATTACGTGTGTGATGATTGTATGCTTGGCGGCGTCCAGTATCTTTAATTATTTTTTCTCTGACTTTTCCATTCAAATGGCCCAATTTATAATTTATTTAAAACATTTTACAATTTTTGGATTTAGAGTGTTAAAACAAGTCATTGTCTTTCGGGTTGTAAAACAAACAAACAAACAAACTAACTAACTAACTAACTAACTAACTAAACTTTAACTAAACTAACTAAACTAACCAACTCATTCACTCACTCACTCACTCCCTCACTCTCTCTCCTACACACACACACACATATGTGTGTGTGTGTGGTACAGGCTGTCGTTGAAGCACCTGACAATCTGCAACACACACCCCTACAAACATGATGGATAGATTATAAAAAGATTAAGGATACTTCATCGTCCATCACGCAGCTGAAAAAGGGTCGCGTTCAGGACTGTAAAGGGTCCGTAGAGGGTCCTGTTCGAAAAGTATGGTACAGTCTCCAGTATGGTACAGTCTCCAGTGGTACTTGGCGAGTCGCCGCCGACTTCTGGTTCTCTTCGTTGGAGAAAACAACATCCATTGTGTAGGTCAACCTTCCCCGTGATGCTACCTGTGAGCACATTTGGCATTGGGGCACCTCTGGGGCAGAGTTGAGCTGTATCTCATCCTTGGTTTTAAGTCAAGGAAGAACTGAAGTTCATAATCCAGCGATGGGCGAGCGTGCGGACCCTAGTAGCAAGCAACTTGATTGTGGAGGCGTTGGATCTTCTGGTCTAACGAAGACTCAGAAACGCAATCTGAGGAGCAAGCTTAAATCTGCAAGCAATGTGGCTATGCCCAAAGTTTTCTGGTACTGGTTTGAAGGGATCTTTGTCTTCTGGCTAAACCCTATCTCCTGATCTGAAAGCACCTCTCAAGAAGCCTAGGAAGGATCTCCGACGTAGCTCTTATATATTTGATGTTAAAACCATTAAGTTGGCTGTTGTTGGGGATAGTTACCCAACTAACAAGCCAACTATGGAGAAAACTCATATCATTGTGGCGCCATTCTTGAGCTGATGGATTTTGTCTCTCTGAACAATCTGCCTCTCAAAGTTGTAGGCACGATGTTTTGGAGAGGGGATTTGATAGTTCAGTGTGGTGATTGTATTATAGTGGACTGGATAAGAAACTGTGTAGATGGCGATAGGCAGGTTTTGGATGGGGAGGCACTCAAAGAGTTGAGTGCTAATAAGCTACCGAAACCTTGAAAGATTGCTTAGTTCTGGGTACGTATATACCACGGATCCTAGTATCATACTTAAGAGCTTTCAAAAGTTTAATGAAGGCTTATTACTAATCACTAGAGAGTCCTACATGTCTTCTCACAGTCAGGTAGCTCCAGGTGGATTTTTGAGAAGACACGGACATAGATTCCATCAAATATCTGAAATTTAGAACCTACTCTGGTTGGACTACGTAGTTTTTATATCCTGTTTGACCTTAGAAGTAAGAGGAAGGGTACTGAAGGTGAGCCCTCCGTGAACAAGCGTTTAAGTGACGAGCCCGACACAACTGCCTCTGAAACCGCTACCCTGCAAGGATCCTCAAGCATATCTGAGTAAGAGGTCACCTCGGAGTCCGATGTTACTGCCCGCGGGATGTAAGAGGGCTCCACTTCGGAGATTGACAGGGCACTGAAGCAACTGGAGGATGAGGGTGATGGTGATGTACTCCCCCTGCCTCTAAGTCGTAAGGGTTCTTTCTTTACATCATGGCTGGCATTAGAGTGGGCCAATTAAATCTCCACCACAGCAGGGAAGACTCGTTTCTCCTTGTTAAGAGGCTAGTTGGTGTAGAACTTGACATTGCTTTTATTCAGGAGCCTTGGATCCATAATGCTAAGGTTATGGGCCTAAATGCTAGGGGTTTAATATTTTTTTACCTTCTTAGCAACAGATCTAGGGCTTGAATTATTGTGAGCACTAGGGTCAATGCTGTAAACCTTGCCATCTACCTATGTGGTGACATGGTGGCTGTAAAGAATTCTCAAAAAGATCATTAGGTGACTTTGTCTCAGTATCTGCGTATCTTCCTTTTGAGTAGGTTGATCCACTGGATGATAAGTATAAGGCCGTTATTCATTTTTGTAATACTGGTAAAAGGCTCATCTTCGGCTGTGGTGCTAATGCTCACTAAACTGTGTGGGGTAGTAGTAATTTCAACAAGCGTCAGGATGAATTTTTGGATTACATTTTGCCTGTCAGTCTGTACATCCTTAATAGAGGCAATGGACCTATATTTGTCATTAAAAACAGAAGAGAGGTCATTGACCTCACTATTTGTAATTCTAACTGTGTTGATTACGTTAGTGATTGGAGAGTGTCTGATGCAGTTACTGCCTCAGATCATTAACTAATAGTTTTTTCTACAAAGGATCTAGAATGTACTAAAACTGAGAGTATAAACCCACGAACCACTGACTGGATTTCCTACTGTAATGAATTACAGTTCGGGCTCAATGCGGTTCCGGGCCAGTTTAATTCCATTGCTGATTTAGAGTTGACCGTTGACTCCGTGCAGCATGGCATTCTCTATGCTTATCGTTGCAATTGTAAAACTACGTCCACTAGCTTTCCAAGGCGTGTGCCTTGGTGGTCAATTGAGCTTAGTGAATTGCGTAAGAAGTATAGGAAGCACTTCAATAGGGCCAAGAATTCCGGTGACTGGGAGGCCTATCGTTGTGCTTTGACTGCCTACAGTAAGGCTATCCGTAAAGCCAAATGGCATTCTTGGCAGTTTTTCTGTGAGGGAATCAATGATATTCCTGCAACTGCTAAGGTTGTTATGGTAATGTCTAAAAACAAAGGTTGTAACCTTAATGTTATTAGGCTACCTTGTGGGAGCTTCAGTGAGACTGAGGAAGAAGGTTTGGCTGAATTGCTAAGGTGCACTTCCCGGGTTCTCTTAATTTTCCCAGTGAGAGCTGTATTATTGTTCCTTCTCAAGTTCTTGGCAAGGATAATTGAGATACTGCTAAGTTAGTGGTCTCCTATGATATGGTTGTTTGGGCTTTAAACACTTTTAAGCCTTACAAATTGGATGGGATTATTCCCTCCTTCTTAAGAAGGGTATTACACATCTTGATCTCATTCTTTGTAGGATTGTTAAATTTTGCATTGCTTATGGTCATATTCCTCAGTCATGGAGGTATACTTAAGTTGTCTTTACTCCCATACCTTGGAAAGGTAACAACTATCAAGCCAAGTCTTTCAAACCAATTAATCTCACCTCTTTAAAAAAACATTAGAAATCTGCTGTGGTTTGGGAGTGTTTTGAGTCTCTTGTGACCTTACTTCATACAACAAAACCAATCTCTCCTGGGTGCCAAGTCATATGGGTATTCAGGGTAATGAGATAGCTCATCATTTACCTAGGAAAGGGTCCACAATTTCTTTTACTGGACCTGAGCCTCTCCTTGGTATTGTTCCGGGTTCTATTAGGAATTCTGCAGCTCCAGTATTCCAACTGGCTTATTAGGAATGATCATCGGCAAGCCAAACAGCTTAATCGCTACTGCCCCAGTTTGCGTAGTAAGGAGCTCTTGTATTCAAATCATCCGTCAAGGCTAATATGGATACTGTTCAT
>CM063510.1:42913555-42933555 GCA_032207245.1 Pardosa pseudoannulata | reverse complement strand
AATTTTATTTCTATTGGGTGATTTTATGTAAAATGTTTTTATAACTCTTGGGCCTTAAAGGCTCAGCGTGCGGCTTCGCGGGTTATGTTTACTTTTGAGCAAAACGGCTAGATTGACGATGCTTACTAAGAGTTTCGAATATGTTGAAATTCTCACTTGATCATTCTAGGAGGACTAAAAATACAAACTACATCGTACATTTCTATTATTTTTCAGTAGCACAATGTAATGTTTTTTTTAGAAAAGTAAACTACTAATTACAAATCGTTTTCGAAAGGGTGAATTTTAACCCTGCTGTTCCGTTGGAGTCTATATGGCCCAAAATAAAATATATACGATCATTAAAAAATTTTCTGGGATATTTTCATGAAATTTCTTTACTTTTTTGGAATTTATGTTTATTTGTATTTTGAAGGAATATTTTTCAATTTATATCTATGTCTCGTGCGGGTCAGTATGACCAATAGGAAAATCATTTGTGCCATACATGTTCACTTTTGTTTGGAATATTTCAAAAGAAAAGAATAGCAATAGATTCTGTAATTTATCCGTGTTTGAAACTAGTTTCATTACCGTATGTGTTTGCCTACTTGACAAGAGAGCGCGTGCAAGATCAGAAATTTGATAAGATTCGCAGGGGGTACAAACTATTTCCTCCTATTGTAATGTTTCCTTTTTCTGCTGTATTTCACTTTCTCACATACTGTAAATATATGTAACTGTGAATGTGAGAGGAAAAATGGTTAATCGTAAAATCTGATATAGATAATTTAGAAGCTTCTGACAGCGAAGAAGTACCCAAGTATGAAAATCATAAAAGTGATGGAATAGATTTTGATATCGATATTCAACAAATGAATTATAGAGTTTTAATCCAAGAATCGTGAAATAAAGTGGAAGTTAGGTAAAGTGGATCCGATACCTAATTCTTTTCAATCAACAGCTACTAGTATAAAACTACTCTGAGGATCACAAGAAGGTCAAACAGCAAGGATAAATTAAATAATAAAAATGACTAACATTGAAGGGGAAATGGTTTATGAGAGAAAAATGGAAAATATCGGGAGTAAAACTTTTCAAGCATGTATTGAATGTTTCTGTTAGCTGGTGTTTATAACTCACTTGAAGATTCAACAAAAAGCTTATGGAATAAAGAATCTGACAGAAATACATTTTATCTGACTATGCTCCTTGAAACATTTTGCACCATATTGAGAGTTATTCGTTTAGATAACAAATCCCTTCTTCAAGAAAGAAGAAATTTGAAGAAATTACCAGATATCTCGCACTGCAGTTAATTAATTGCAGTGCGAGATGTCTGGTAAAAGTGGATAGAAATTCTACAAAAATTATAAATTCTGAATAAAAATATTACTGTAGATAAACAATTAGTTAGATTTCGTGGCCAATGTCCTTTCAAACAGCATATACCAATTAAGCTATCTAAATATGGGATCAATATATAGACAGCAAAAGTTTATGTAAAAGTTATGTGACAGCAAAAGTTTGTATGTACTGTAAACACAAATTTACACTAGAAAAGAAAAAATGTCAAATCCAGAGAAAAATCAGAAAATGAAAGTAGTGTGGGATCTTACTTAGGGGTATTCGAAGCAAAATATTAGATGTGATAATTTTTTTGCATCTTATAGAAAAGGACAACTTCTTCTAAAACGGTAAATAATTATGCTTGGCACCTTTAGAAAAACACAAATCCAGGACTACCTGAAGAAATGTCAAACAAAGAAGTTCACAGATCATTATTTTATTTTACAGAAGACATAACAGTTGTAAAATACATACCAAAAATATACTAAAAAAGAAGAAGAATGTTAGTCTTATGAGCACTTTGCATTAATAATTTTAGATTATAATTCAATGATACTCTTCATTAACTTTTAAACGTATTCACTTATAAAATAAAAACAAATCGCTGACCCATGATAGTATTCTATAATATGCTTCATACTTCTACGTACAATGCACTTCTTCTATGGACTTACGTAGTAAATATGTAGCAAATAAAACAAAAACAAATGGACTAACCGAAGGATATTGTGGAAGAATCGGGAAAATCCCTCATTTTTCCACACTTTGAAGTAAAGCCACATCTACCAAGTAGTGAGGACTCAATAAAATTAGTGAAACGAATAAAGAAAATGGGAAAATGTGCTATCGGGATCTGCTAAAAATAATTCACTGTGTATAAAAAGTGTACAACAAGCAATGATATCAAAACTCATAGGTTATACTACAAGTAGAAGAATCACATTTGAAAATCTCATGTAAGTTATTACTGTTCAAATTGTTAAAAAAAGGTAAGTTCCGGTTTCAGATATTTTCTGTTATTTTATTAGATGCTTTATATTACTATGTCTTTTTTTAAACTTGAATGAATATTGCTAGAGTAACCTAGACGCTAAGCCATTTCTTAAATGGCAACTGTTATTTTCTGCATCAAGTCACATTGACCCGAACGCTACATACGTGGAGTAAATGCAAACAGAACTGCACGGTTAAACATTTTCGAAAAGCAGATTTTAAATTGTTCTGTACAATTTATTAATTTATCTATTCGGTATGTTATTGCATCGTTGAAATGTCCAGAATTTGTTTCTCTTGTACAAGTACGAAAAAATTCATTACTTTATTTTTTGAGAGTTTTTGAAAAAAGCTCAAAATTGGACTTGCATGTTCAATAACTTCGAGATATTGCCTCTGAAGGGAGCAGGATTTTTTCTGAACTCGTGTAAGCAATTTGCAATTTTATTCAAAGTTAAAAAAAATTATCTCCCAAATTATGTATTTTACAAATTATTTTCTGTTTATATGTTAAACACTCAACATCTCCGGGGCCATAATTTCCTAATCTATCAAATGAAAAACATGATGGCATTCTGCCAAGCGAGAATAGCGCTTTTTCTAATATAAACTGGATATTGAGAGTAAAGACACTAACTTTTTGTCTTTAGAATTAAGTGTTTTAGATTTATACATACCTTGCACAAAAGTAGTTATGCAAGATATTGTATTTGTTTACTTTGGACAAACGTAAAACATTGTGTATACTTATGCGTTGTTTTTAAAATGTTATTTGGTATGCACAAAAATAGTCTTCTTACAACTTTGTCAAGTTTTGCACCATACATCTCCAATCAAAATAATGAACACTATTCTAAATAAAGAATCAAATACCATCTTTATTTAGGCAAAGTCGAATACTTAATTTGGTCTATCTATGAATGTTTGTTTTATGTAGCTTGTATGAAAATCCGAATCATTTGTCGTCGAGTTATCAGATCTTAAAAAAATTTTATTTAATATCATCAGGTCATCTAAATATATTTCTAAAGTTCAACACATTCTACGAAGAGTAAAGTCTACACCAAAGATATTAAATTTTAATTTATAACAGGCTTACTAACATTATAAAGAAAACATACCACTAAATGTCATATATATTTAATCCTTGTGAAATTTTGAGCTTTCATATCAAATAGTAATTTTATGCTTTATATAACTTCGACCGCATTAAAATGGAAATTTGAATTAATGTGTTTACAGATTGAATGCAGTTAACTGGTATAGAAAATTTCAAGATAATATCATAACAATGACATAAAATTCAATCATTTAATATAAGACTCATTCTTAATTTTTAAACATTACATTGAGTTGAAATAGAAATATTGAAATAATCCTTTGAATTTTAAACATCGCTATTTCGTCGGATTAAAAATATGTAATTTAAATATCATTGGAAGGCATTGAAACTGTTATATTTTAAGATTCTTGAATGAATGTTATATCATGCACAAAATTTCCCCTCATGCTTAGATATTTATCTTTATAATACATACAAGTAAAAACTGTCGTACTCAACAAATTTACATGTGAATATCTCGCCGACAAATATTTGTTTAAGGCGAAACCTGACTTTCCAAAAGTTTGATTTTTAATCAATCTGTTTAAACATTTAAAATGATATCTGCAACATATTTGTGAAAAAGGAGGTTTATATATATATATATATATATATTATATATATATATATATATATATATATATATATATATATATACATACGCACTGAAGAGAAAAAAAAATTGATACACCTGCCTAATATCGTGTAGGACTCAAGAGAGGACGCTGAAGTATCGCAACACGACGCGGCATAGACTCGACTAATATCTGAAGTATTGAGGCAGGTAATTGACACCATAAACCCAGCAAAGCTGTCCAAAATTCCCAAACAGTTCGAGGTGGTAGAGATCTCCTCTGAACAACACGCTGTAAGGCATCTCAGATATGTTCAATAATGTTCATGTCTGGAGAGTTTGGTGGCCTGTAGAAGTGTTTAAATTAAGAAACATTTTTCTGGAGCCACTCTGTATCAATTCTAGACGCCTAGGATGTCGCCTTGTCCTGCTGGACTAAATTATTTTAGTCCTGCACAATGGACGTGAATAATTGCAGGGGATCAAGACAGGATGCTACGCGTTGGCTTTCAGGTCATATCTAGACATATCAGGGGTTCGATATCACTCCAACTGTAAGCGCTTCATATTATAACAGAACCTCCAACAGTCCCCTTTTTAACATGCAGGGTCCATGGATTCATACCCGTACACGTCCATACTCTCGATACAATTTGAAACGAGACTCGTCAGACCAGTCAACGAGTTTCAGTCATCCACAGTCCACTGCCGGTGTTGATGTGCCCAGGCGAGGCGTAAATCTTTGATCCGTGTAGTCATCAATAGAACACGAAAGGGACTTCGGCTCCGAAATCCGTTGATGTTTCGTTCAGTAGTTCGCACGCTGACAGTTCTTGATGGCCCGGCATTGAAATCTGCAGCAATTTTTCGAAGGGTTGTACTTCTGTCACGTTTAATGATACTCCCCAGTCGTCGTTGATCCTGTTCTTCCACAAACTTTTGTCAGAGATTTGATGTTTTACCGGATTCCCGATATTAACGGCACATTCGTGAAATGGTCGTACGGGAAAATCCTAATTTGATCGATATCTCGCAGACGCGAAGTCGCATTTCTCATGCGCTGACTATAACACCACGCTCAAACTCACTGAAATCTGGATAACCTACCATTGTAGAACCAGTAACCGATTTAACAACCGTGTCCGACAACTGTGTTGTCTTATATATGTATTTTTAACAGCAGCGCAGTATTCTGATTGATTCCTTATTTCTTTATTTCCAGACGCATATCTATATCAGTTTTTTTGCCTCTTCTGTATATATATATATATATATATATATATATATATATATATATATATATATATATATATATATATATAATATATATATATATATATATATATATATATATATATATATATATATATATATGTGTGTGTGTGTGTGTGTGTGTGTGTGTGTGTGTGTGTGTGTGTGTGAAACATAGCATGGCCTGCTATGCTTCTAGGATGTAGAGTGTACGAAAAAATAATACGATTTTTCAAGATAAGTTTCACATACTTTATTTGACAAAGTCCAGAGCAAAAATCCAACAAAGGATGATAGCACAGCCATTTATAACCTTGGGGACGCTACCAGTGTGAGAAAAGAATTTGTTAACTCAGCAAATTAGAAATGCTATTACTCAGCAAAGTAGGTTGGCGAGTTAATCTCGAGGACAGGAAGGAGACAAAAGTGTTTAACGCCGAGAGGCTGCTAAAAAGACGACGAAATTGTGGATTTGGTGGTTTTTTAATAGAGGAGTTAGTAATTTTAGTTTAGGATTAAAGTATTAAATTTTTAATATATATATATATATATATATATATATATATATATATATATATATATATATTAAAATATATATCCTTCAAAGAATATCCACAATTCTCCTTTATCTCCTTCTTATCATTTAATACAGTAGCAGTTTCCCAGCCGTTAGACGTCAGGTAAAATGGGTTCTCAGACTAAATTATTTTTACCCATCTCTCATAATTTAAGCTGGAATAAATTTTAATTTTCTATCCACTGACCACAGTTTTTAGCAATCCCATGAAAATATATGTATGTCTATATATACGTACATGTTTATGTGTATATATAAATATATTTAAATTAATATTCAAAATAATTAACTAAACTTCAAAAAAAATCTGTTTAACCTTTTTGTTGCAGTAACTAAATTTGAGAAATAGCAAATTTTACATAATTTTTTTGTTTAATACAGTCTAGACCAATATTCCAATTGACTTATTTTTGTGGGGGATTTAATAAAAATATATAATAAAAGTTTCATGTTACGATTGAAAAGTAAATTATTTTAAGGATTTTGCAAGTTTCTAGTTTCTCAACATAAGAAAATTAATGTATGTTTGCTAGATTTTCACAAACTGAAACACTGGCAACTGCTTATTTCTGTGGCATAAGTTTTCATAGTTATTAATGTAAAAGATATCAGCGGTGGTTGTGAGTTTTCTTCATTCTGTACTTTTGAAAGTATTATGAAATTAAAACAACACCATTTATTTAAAATATAGCACGATTATTTGAAACTTTTAAACTTTTTTATTCTGTAAATCCTTCTAAGCAGAGTTTTAAGTTTACTGTTCCGATTTTCTACGCTATACACTTAAAGTAAAAATAAACAGAGTGAAATTAAAATAAGCAAAAAAAATTATTATATTCTTCATTACTGAAAAGCAGAAACCGTAGGAAATAAATTTAGCTTAAAAAAGAAGAAATATAAAACTAAACTTAAAAGAAGTCAGATATAAATTGCAGTGGATTAAGCCTAAATATTCAGTTTTTTAAGAAACGGAAGTACTGTCAGAAAGTATTTACTGTATCCATTTCTGCTTAGAAGAGTGGAAAGGCGGAAACTTAATTCTTTATCTTTTGAAAAGATTTTTTTTACTCTTTTTTGGTGTGGAATAATTCTTTGATATTTGTATTTTTAATGTGTCTGTTTCTATTAGTATCTTACATTCTTAGGGGTCACTGTGCATTATGAGTTTTAAAATTTTTGCATAAACAAATATGTAGAAGTAAATATCCATTGTTAAAAATGTATATTCATTTTCTTAATATTTTTGAGTAGTTCAGATTCTGTTAGAATTATCTTTGCTGTCCAAGAATATATGTTCAAAATAAAATTTATGATTTAACTCTTTAAGGGACACCCTTAGTAACTCTTTGGTTTCCAAAGAAATTTTTTTGTAAATGTCATCTATAAACGTTTTAAATATGAAGTATATGAAAAATAAATTATATTACTTGAGGAATAATCGGAGGGTAATCTTACTGCGTAATCACCTCCCTTGGTACAGCACGAAAAGGACACATTTTTTAATAATATTGGAAAAATAATTATTAATTTTTATTAAAAGGGAGTATAAATCAGAGAGATACGAAATTTGTAAATGAAGTTAAAATAGGTACTTTCATTTTAAAGTCTTAACTTTATAAAATCAAATTTTTGATTTTAGAATCTGGTTTTGATAAAACCTGATTCTAAAATCAGGTTTTGACAAAAAACTTTAAAAAAAGGAAAACAATTAAGTGTCGATAGCTTGATGTATCAAAAACATTGGCAATTGTAAACTTTTTTGCTAGGTAAATCAGAGAAAAAATTTTTAACAGCCCGTATATTATATATACCAGTGCCCTTCAAAAGGTTAATAGCATAATTATACAAATTACTTATACATGAAGCTACTGCACAATGTTAATTATAGATACTTTGACTAGGATGTTATCATTCATGACTCTATAAATTAAAAACTTTATCTGTAACATATTAAATTTAATCATGGTAATTATATAGGTACTCTCTGAGTATTAGTTTACTATAACCACTAATAGGGTTCCAATTTAATTTAAAAAGAAGTTTTTTGCAAAAAAAAAAAGTTTACAATTTTATTTAATCGATTTGAAAAGAAGTATAATGAAACCAGAAACCATATTTTAGGAATTATAAAAACTACTACTAATTATATAACACTAAATCTTATTTCAACGTATCTTAAGAGACCTACTTTGATTAAAAGGTGGAGTTTAGATTATCTTGATTTTAATTCCATTATCTATACAACTTCTATATTAATAGAACATTTTCTTCATGTAATAGACACATTCTTTTAATCGTAAATCATTTTCTGTTTCATCAAACAAAATCGTAAATCATTTTCTGTTTCATTTATTTTTTCTTCATCAAACTAATTATTTAACTAGCTAAAAATCTTATCATTAATTTTTTCATAGAGTGACTGAACTCGACATATTGATCTCGAATGAAAAAATTATTGTTTCTGTGTTTTGATTCTCAGTTCCATGATATATTATGATATCACATAGTTTTAACCGTTCCAATATTTAAAGGAATTTATGGAATAAAATTTAATATTCAATGAAACAAGATAATTTTTAACTACTTTAGTTATAACTACTGGACACGTAGAACAGGGATAGACGATCTATCAAATAGTATCGGTTCATATTATATCTCATAGAACTCAAGCTGCCAGGGAAAATTATGTGCCATCCGAATTTCATGATTTTTGCTAGCATTAGAAACGCTTTTATTAAGTATTTGCATTTATGTTGAGTTTGACAGAATTGTCAACACAGGGTTTAGCGAAGTAAATGAACATGAGCTATTTTACCTTTAGATAAATTTTTGTATGTTAAAAAAAATAAATAGATAATATTTTTTCATCCAGTTAAATTTAAAATAAACAATTGTTTGCTGCTCTCGGTTATTGACCAACGACATTAATATATCTTTTATTGTCATACCAGGTGTTGGAATGGTGAAAAAGTTTTAAAATTAAATTACGTAAATTGACGATATTGTGACTGTAACAATAAGTTACATTCGGTTCAGCTTGTTTTACATCTTCCCTTCAGTCATCGCCAAAAGCAAACAGACCAGGACCTGTCTGAACTAGAAAGAAACTTCATACTTCTCCCAACCAATAGAAGGGTCCGTTGGTTTGGGGGATTCTGACTCCCCCGGCGTTTTGGAGTGGACTCCTATTTTTTCTCAGCGAGGCAGTCTGATTTTTTTAGAGGACAAAGTGACGAGATGAGAGTAGAAGGTGAACGCTGCTGGAATCCTCGTCTTGCGGGATAGACCTTTTGAGGAAAATCCTTGCCATATAGTTTTTTAGGGGCGATGCCGACTCGAGATCTACAAATGATAAGTTGATTTCAGTTGTATTCCTTAGGCATTTAATTGTATAAAATCATTTAATCAAGACATATTTGTCCATGTGTTTCTGAATGAGTTTTAATTTCTTCTTTCTCAAACACTAGGCCAACGTGGCATTATTTTTACAGTGACTTCCTAGGGCGGGTCTCTTAAATTTACTAGTCAGTTTGAATTTCTAGTACTCTGCATTAGTTTTTCATTATGTGCCAATTGTTTTTTTGGTAGCATAGTTATAGTACTTTCTGTTGATTCTAATCCGCAATTTTGTTTTTTAATTAATTTCATATCTATAATAATGGCAAGCACGAAAAGATTTTTGACATAAGATAAAAAAATTTAAGAAGATAATTTATCTACTATTGGATGCGATAATAAATTAGAGAACTTTAATAAAGTTACATATCTACTGATGAGAGTGAAATTGTTGCTTCCAAGAAGTCTGCAGGTCAATAAAAAAAAGATGCAAACTTCATTAATGCCCAGTGGGTCCCTTTTAGACACAGATAAAAAATAATTTAAAGAACTTTAATATTTTCTTGAAATAATTTTTCCTTTAAGAGAACTAGAAAATAGTCTTTAACATAAATTAATAAATTTTCGACTGTCTGTTATTATTTATAATTATAGCTGGTGGAATTTCTGTGATGGTATGGGGAGCTTGTCCTTGCAGTTGGAGTGATATGGGGCATCTGATACGTATAGATACGACTCTGATATGTGACACATACATAAGTCTCCTGTCTGATCACCTGCACCCGTTCAAGTCCATTGTGCATTCGAGAATTCCAGCAGGACAATGCAACACACCATAAGGCCAGAATTTCTACAGAGTGGCTCCAGAAACACTTTTCTGACTTTAAACACTTTCGTTGGCAACCCAAATCCCCAGACATGAACATTATTGAGCCTGTCTGGGATACCTTGCAATGCGCTGTATGAGAGCGATATACACCACAAATAGGAAGTTACAGACATTCCTGCAAAATTGATGGTGTCAATTACTTAATTTAGCACTACTTCAGACATTAGTCGAGTCTATGCCGCGTCGTGTTGTGGCACTTCTACGTACATGCGGGGGCCCTACACGATATTAGGCAAGTGTGCTAATTTTGTTTTGGCTTTTCAGTGTACATATATGCATACACACACACACACACCACATATATATGTATATATATGTATATCATATCTGGAATATCTGTCTCTACATAAACAGTCGAGGCTTTGATTTTCCTTCAAATTCATTCTTTATTTCTATCTAGAACATGAGACATGCTGGTTTAGGTTCCACGAAGCACTGTCGCGTCAGATACGGCTGGGAAGAGAAATGTCTATTTTTCTAACTGACTGCTCGATACTGAAGAAGATCCATTCTAAGTGCTGGAGGAATAGAGAAATGAGTACTATTTACTGAAAATATAAAATCTTACATTATGTTTTTTTTTTTTTTTTTTTTGGGGGGGGTGGTGTTTCTGTGGCTGTTCATTTAGAATTTGCGAGGGCATGTTGGGGGCGTTCTTGAACCTTTTCATTGGTCCTTGAACTTTTTTTTTTAAGTCTAGCCGAACAGATAGTGTGTAACGCTATCTTATGGAGTGCAGGTGGCTGACCCGGCCAGCAAATAATGTGACTATAGAGTCAAAAGGGAATAACTCGTTTGATTTTATGACTTCTGTAACATCAAAGGGGGAATAAATTGCGTCTTGTGGTTCACATCTGTGTGTTTGCTGGAGTTGTTTGTTTTCCACACTGAGGGTCTTTGGGGGTTTTCCTTATTACTTTTTTTTTGGGGGGGGCTTATTCCTAGATATGTTATTCCTATATTGCAATATTCCAATATTCCAATATTATTCCCTTTCCTATGCCGAGCGATGGCCGAATGGTTAGTGTGCTGGCCTTAGGAACCGGAGTTTGTGGATTCGAATCTCACTATGGCATGGATGTTCGTAGCCGTTCGGAATCGGCTTTAAGCAGGAGGTCCCGGTCTCATTTGCCCTCGTGTTGCAAAAAGTAGACCGTAGCACTCCAAACCAAACCAAAATTCCCTTTCCTGTATTACATGTATATACCCACCTTAAATTAAATGTCAATATCGAATTACTATAAGATTTTATTTAACTAAGCTCTTAATGAAGCATTAGGTCATATATTGAAAGTTTTGTAAGAATTTAATGTTGTTTTTAGTTTAAATTATTTATAAGATTTCCTTAAATATATTATAACACTATTATGGGGAATCCATACATTTACCAATTACCTCTCATTAAACAGTACTAAGCACTTTATAATTTTTCTCAATATTAATTTTTTTTTATTTCTGTATCCACTAGTTTCCTGAAGAGTGTATAGAGAGAATAATTATATATAGACTTAATATCACACACAAAACTCAAACTCTTTCTGAACTAGGATTATCTATTTTCATTTATAAAAAATAAGTATATATTTAATAAAATGCTAAGTTGAGGATTTCAAATTTTTTTCTTAATTTTAATTTTCTTCACTATAAAATGCTTTTGAAGTTCAATGCAGTTTTGGGGCTTTTCAAAAACACAATGTTTATATATTCTTAAAATTTTGTATAAAATTACAGTAATTCATCTTGATGATCTTCTTTATACTTAAGGTTACAATGAATGTATTCAATGCCAGCCAATTTTAAACGCCTGAGTGGTTGATCTTGGGCAGCGTATTGTCCTGGTTTTGAACTGATATCATGTTGTTCCCTGTAAGAATAAAAACTTGTTCGTCATGCATACATTGGAACTCTAGCGAAATATTATTTCCACATTTTAGGGTCATTATAGCAGTGTTTTGAAAATATCTAAATATATTTGCTGTACAGCTAAAAACTAAATTGTGTGAAAAAAATTTAAAACCCAAATTCATAATGTACTATATCACATAAATCGTTTCGAAGTTATTATTCTGCAAATTTTATTCTATTAAAAGAACCGTCAATTCTTAACAAATGAGTTCCAAGATACGACAATAATTTTATTATAAATAGCTTTTTTGATTAAAAATTTAGGTATCCCATAAGCTCAAGGATTCTAATTAAATATTGGTAAATTTTATACAGCACTGGTGCCCGAATTTCGGCAACTATGAATCCAACATTTCTGATTTCAGAATTCAGCACCAAAACGAAATTTAAACTACGGATGCAATGTATAAGAACCCACATTCATAAATCAGGTATACAATACTTAATAATATCGCACATATTTTGATTGAATAAGTAAACAAGAGAATCACAATTTATAAATTTATTCCATTCTTACTTCAGGTTTGCTCAATTTAACATCAATATAATGATTTTTTTAAAAAGTAAACATTAAAGTAAATGGATAAACATAGTTTTAAATTCTTCAAGCCTAATTTCGTTATGAATTTCTGAAATATTTTGCCACTAAAAAACGAAACCGGAAATGATAACTACCATCGAATTGAAAACAAAATGTTGCCAAAGGAACAACTCCCACCACACAATTACAATTTAAATAACGAACTAAATTATCTGCATGCTGTACGAATAAACTCATTCAGTATTTTAAAAATCAAATACATTTTAGAAGGTTTTCACAGGGCGGTTTACCGAGGTTTGCCTCTGGGACAAATTCACAAACTTTATGTTTCAGATGAGAGCTGGTGCATAAGAATTTGGGGATAGTATCAAATAAAAAGTTATCTAATGTGTAGTACACTTATAATGAAGTTATTTATGTTTAATAATCCACTTTGAATAAAATACCTCAGTAGGTAATTAACTAAGGTTTTTCTGCAAATGACACCAATATATAATTCATACAAGGACGTTAAAAAATGGCTTCGTTTGGTTTTGACTGCTATGGTCTACATTTTTGCAACACGAGGGCTAATGAGACCGGGACCTACAACTTAAAGCTGATTCCGAACGGCTACGAACATCCATGCCACAGTGGGATTCAAACCCACGAACTCCGGTACCGATGACCAGCACCCTAACCATTCGGCTATCGTTCGGCCGTTAGAAAATGAATTTTGTTTATTTAAATGAATGTTATTCATTCTAAGTCTTGCAATTTTTCTTAGAGAGGATTTCCCTCTTTTATTACTATTTTCTTAATTCTTACAAATTCAGAAAAGCATCCAGAATTTTACTTCGACAAATTTTTATTACTCTGATAATCACCCCCTTCACAAACTAAAACACTGAGTAGAAAGAATGCAGATAAAACAAAATAAAAACAACCAACGATTTCGAAGGGAGATGTCTGATTAGCTATGTTAATGGTAAAATTAGTGTGAAAAGAAACATACTTATTGTCAGGGATAACGATAGAATTTTACGCTTTAAACGCTAATATAAAGAAATGAGCAAACGAGGAAATGGCACAAGGAAAAATGGAAAATAATATACAAAGAATACAATATAAGGGATTTTATTTAGCGACACACTTCTAACGACACACTTCAAAATCTGCCATATTACACTGGTGTTCTGCGGCACTCAGATTGAAATTAAACAGTAGTATGGTAAATAGTTTGTAATATTTTGTAATTATTTACTAAATTACATGAGTAACTTATAAACTTTAAAATTACAATATTATAAATAAACTTATTAAGATGGAACAATTATTATCTCACGTGGAAATTTTTGGCTATGATGTGTGAAACCTGCAGAATGGAAGAAAACATTAGACTTTGCACTTAAGTAGAAATTTCTACTAAAAAAAAATGTCCAATAAATTATATTTGGAATATGCCACCTGTACATTGCTGTCATTAAGGAAATTGACCCGATGGAGCAATAACGCCCATCAAAAGCGATAAACAGTCATAAGCATAGTAGCGTCGAATCTGATTCGATTGGTATATTCATACATTCATTCTTTCGCAATAAGAGCAATATCCGCAGGCGCTACAAGTTCATTTACAACAAAGTATATCATTTACGCAAGTTAAATAGCATAAAATGCAAAGCCAATCTAATCAAGGCACAGATAGTAAGAGACAGTACATATTCGATCCTTTTATTGTCTTAGTTCGAGATCTCGGTGGCTTGCAGAAACAGACCAAGTCATAACCATCTCTAGACAAACATCTTTGTCTCATGTTGGACCTCGTAGATCACTTGCATTTAACAATGGAATAAACAATTTATCGACTTGCTATCCGAGTCATCTTAAGGCTTAAGGCTAAGAACATTCCGCTGAGTTAAATTAGCCCAGCACTTATATATTTCTATTTTACATATTTTTGAAATATAACTAACAATAACAATCAAGAAAGGGTTTGTAGTGTCCACCAGCTTACAATCATGTAAGCTAAAACAATTTTCGGGATTAAGAGTTTATGATTATCGTATAGTTATAAGGACTCTAAATTACCATAATATAAATTATAATAAATGTAATTATTATCAAAACAGAAAATTGTACAAAGTCTGACTATTAATTTCCAGGACTCATGGAATAACTCAGAAGAAAAAAAGGTTAAACACGTAGCCATTTAATATGATTCAAAGTAATCCCCATCAGCCGAAATTCACGTCTGTGCTAGGCTGTTCAAATTTCGGTACGAAGTTTTAAAGTCGTCTTTTGGAATGCACTTTAATAGTGACGTTACAGTTTACAATTGCTTCCGGCGTGCGTATGGACTGCGGCCGACCTGTGTGTGGATCATTTTCGACGATTTCATGCCCGTCCAGAAAGCATTTAAACCCTTCAAAATTTCTTGAACGGGATAATGCTTCCTCGCCATAAATTTATTTTAACATTTCGTAGGTTTTCGCAGTTGTCTTACACAATTTGAAGCAAAATTTAATGTTAATTCTTTACTCCATTTTCACTTCGACAACAGAAATTTAAGAGCTATGCTTTAATGCTCCTTTCCGCGAGAACTACTGACTTCAGAATGACGCCGATTGCACTACACATGCGCAAGAAAACGCTCTTTAACAAGCAATCATTAGCACCGTCTTCCGGCTTTTCGTTCTCCTACAGTTACATCAGTTCTGTAAATTAATAGCTGGACCCTGTATTATTAATAACAACTCTTGTAAAACATGTGCAACTGTTGTTTTAGAACAAGAATTTTCATTCTTTATAAGTATTTAATCATTTAAAGTGCATTTCTAACCATCATATTACTTAATTTAACGAAAAATTACATTGTAGATTAAAAATTTATTTAAAATTAATAAATCTTAAACCGCGTAAATATATCTTTTTGAAATAAAAAATATTGTATAATATTTTGTACAGAATAAATAAATGTTTTAACTATTATTTAAGTATATTTTCAATGAATGAATACCATATTACCTTTTTTTAAAATTAATAAATCTTAAATCACGTAAATATATCTTTTTGAAATAAAAAAAATATTGTATAATATTTTGTACAGAATAAATAAATGTTTTAACTATTATTTAAGTATATTTTCAATGAATGCTTACCATAACAACAAAATTTTATTCTATGATCTAAAAGGTACGATAGGAATAAAATTTCAACATATACGTAAAACAAAGTCAAGCATGAAACCTTCAATATCGCTTCTTTTGAAACAGTTCACTTTCATTATTTCAACCAAAATGCAATTTTTGTACGTTTTATTAATCCAATATATAAAAACAAATAAATTTTAAAAACAATGTATACTTACATATTATTACAGAACCCAATAGCAGTAATTAGTTTTAATCTTCATATTACTGAAAACTATAAGTTCCTTCTTATATTTAAAATTAAATAATCTGGTCAATTTAGTTGTTTTAATAATTATTGGAGATATCCCTATCAAACAATAAAGAATATCATTTGCTACTGTTTTGTAACACATTAGTATCTTAATTAAAAAGCTGTGATGTGCCAAAGTTAATTTTCTGTTATTATATATATATATATATATATATATATATATATATATATATATATATATATATATATTAAGAAATGAAAACGTATATTCAATTACATAAACTAATTTTGATTCTATTATTAACCGATATCAAATTTTTAATTTTGAGCTAGAAACGCCCCAATAAGTGTTTCCAACTCCAAAAGAAGAGTCAATAAAAATATTGGAACTCCGTACATAGGTTCAGTAAATAAATCAAATAAGAAACATAATAATTTCAGAAGTTCACTGTATTCATAAGAAGGAGTCACCGTACCATATTGTTCATCTCTCGAGGTTTCAAAGGATGACCTGTTGAATAATCCTTTGTGCTGGACCTGAATTTTGCTAGACTGAAGAGCTTATAGGAATATCCGGCTTTACCAGATAATAGAGATTTTAACAAAAGAGGAAAATAAAGAACTTCACGTATACAGTAACAGTAAAGAAATGAGAATAGAGCAAGGTTATGCTTTGGGAGTTTTATTTTTTTTATGTTCCATTGTTAAAATAAGCAACTTCAAATCAGGAAGGGTGTCACAGATTGAATTGAAATATTATGAAAAAAAACCCTCTTGTAGTCAGATTTTGCAATCTCTGTACATAAAATAGAGTTTTACGTATGTAGTAACAGTAATAAAAGGAGAGTGGAACAACAATGTGCTTTGTAAGCTTTCTTGTTCATCAATTTTTTAATCTTAAAAGATTTACCTTAAAATCACGAATGGATGTCACAGATTGAGCTGAAATATTTAAAAAATATATTCAGTCGATCTGTCAAATGTGTACATAAAGAGTAAAACATGAGGTTTTATATGTAAAGTAAGAACAATAATTAGCTTTGTCAGTTTTGTTCTTCAATTTTTCATTGTTAAAGTAATTACCTTAAAATCACGAATATATGTCACAGATTGAACTGAAATATTAAAAAAAAATATTGAGTAGATCTATTAAATGTTGTTCATAAAAAGGAAAACATGAGGTTTCATATGTATAGTAAGAGCAATAATTAGCTTTGTCAGTTTTGTTCTTCAATATTTCAGTGTTAAAGAAATTACCTTAAAATCACAAATGGATGTCACAGATTGAGCTGAAATATTTAAAAAAATATTGAGTAGATCTATCAAAGGCTGTTTATAAACAGGAAAAATGAGGTTTTATATGTATAGGAAGAACAATAATTAGCTTTGTCATATTTGTTCTTTAATTTTTATTTATTAAATGAATTACCTTAAAATCAGGAATATCTTTATAGAATGAATTTATATATTATAAAATATTCGGTAGATTATCAAACGTTGTACATAAAGAGTAAAACAAGAGGTATTATACAAACTGTAGCAGAAAAAAAAGGAAAGTGGAGCAAAAACTAGCTTTGTAAATTTTGATCTTCAGTTTTTCATTTATATAGAAATTAATTTCATAACGAATTGAGCTGAAATATTAAAAGAAAAACTATTCAGTATATCTAACAAAAGCTATGCATAAAGATGAAAATATGGAGTTTTATGTGTACAGTATGAGAATTAATATGACAGTACAGCAAAAATGTTCTTTCGGAGTTTAAATCTTAAATTTTTCATTATTGAGAAATTAACCTAAAATCAGGAATTTTGTCAGAGATTGAGTTGAAATATTAAAACAAAAACTTATTTGAAGAAAGTAAAAAACTTAATGAAGAAAGAAATGTGCATTGTGAAAATCAAGCTTTTTATTACTTTTGATTGTTAAAGAAATGTACTCTAAAGTCCAGAATTATGTCTCAATTGAGTTGAATGTTTAATACACTCAACAGCCAAAACATTATGACCACCTCTCAATAACGAGTTGGCCCACGTATGGTGCGCAACACAGCTTCAACCCGCCTTGGCATGAATGCCACAAGTCCTTGGTAGAAGGCTGGACACAGATTGTACCAGATGTTTAAGCAACGTTTACGCAAATCTGAGATATTGCGAATTGTTGGTCTTTGAACTCTGAGCTGCCGTCTCGTGACATCCCAGATGTGTTCTATCAAATTGAGATCCGGTGAGATAGGCGGCCAGGACATTAGCTGGAATTCAGCATCATGTTCCTGGATCCAATCCAACACAATTTTAATCTTGTGACACGGGGCGTTGTCCTGTTGGAACATTCCATTTCCAGATGGAAAAAAAAGGAGCCATGTAAGGGTGCAACTGGTCCGCAATGATGTTCAGATACGCTGTAGCATTCATGGTCTGCTTTACCACAACCACGGGTCCCAGAGATGAACAAGAGAACGTCCCCCAAAGCATAATACCGTTACCACAGGTCAGTGTATGACCTCTGTACATTGAGGGAACAACTGTTCGCCTGGAAGACAGCGTACCCAGACACGGCCATCGGCGAGTTCGTTGCAAAATGTAGGGGTTTTGGCTCTTGACTGTATATCTTGTATGGTATATTTGTAAACCTCATATATAAAAGAAAAAAACATGAGCCTTTATTTATACACCAACTGCAATAAAATTAGAGTTCTTCGAAATGTTTTTCGTGAGTTTCAGTCATTTAATTTTTTATTTAAAAAAAAGTACCTTGATATCCGAAATTGTGACACAGAAATCTTAAAATGAGTAGAAATCTGAAAATCTGAAAAAATATTCGCTAGATCTGACAAGCACAATATATAAAATAGATTATTTAAAAGTTTTGTTCATATATCTGTAATTTCGGGTGCAGGTTAAAAACATCGGAAACGTCGTTTCTACATTTTTTCCAGACGTGAGAATCTTTAAAGAAAAATACAGTAGGATGTATTCTAAGATTATTTTAGTATACTGCATCTAAATGGAAGTTTGGGGTAAAATAAGATTAAAATATTTGAAAAAAAATTGTATAAAGGGTACATCTACATTCTTCTTTATATTTTTCATTTAATGCGACAAAGGACGAAAAAGGTAAACTAAGAATATTGATATTTTGTAGATAGTTTTTTTAAAAAACAATTCGTACGAAAGAAAAATGAAATGTTTAAAATGAACTTTGTTCACCCATAGGTTTTATATTTGCAATTAAATATATTTGTTAAATTTAGTTTTTTATAGATGATAATACTTATGTATTTTAGTTTACATGAAAATTTATTGAACATTTTTTATACTTGTTTAAATGTAGAAAAATTACAAAAAATTATTTAAAGAGCTGTTAGAAATACTTTAATTATGTTAAAAAAGAATTTATGATTCATTAGATTCCCCGTTGTTCGAATGAAAAAACAGATTTCATTTTTTTAAATCTTGCAATAAAATTGCGGTAGAACTATATAATAAAAAAATAAAAGTATAGAAATATATAAGACTTCATATTATAGTATCTTTTATAAAGATATAAAGATATGTGGTAACATTTTTATATTCAGTGTAAAAGAAATGTAGAATTATAGCTTGCTGTGATATAGAAAAGGATTATTCCCCAAAACCTTGTTTAAAATTGCATGGTTCATATCCATAAAATTTCTGCCAATACACTTTTAAAACCATATTTTCTTTGTTTTCAGATGCTTTTATATATTTTTATGTATCTTCAAGAATATGTAAAATAATATTTTCCGATTAAACAGATAACAAGTATGTTTGTTCAAAACACAATTTAAGCTTATTTTTATGTACGGAGGAAATATATAACACAAATACATCTCCATGATATCGTGTATCTTGCAACGGCACATGAAAAGATAAAAAATGGCAGTGGGTTTAGTTAAAATTCGTACTAAACATTCAAATTTATATCACAAATATTATTATATACATAAAATCATTTTTTTTAAAGTTACTAAATGGGAAATAAGTTTAAAGATATTTCAGTGTAGCTCATTTAAACACAGAAATATATAATTTTTTAAAGGACACCTGAATCTTGAAAATTTAAGAGAATGTGGGTTAGAAATAATTTTGCTGAAAATA
>CM063510.1:42626055-42911055 GCA_032207245.1 Pardosa pseudoannulata | reverse complement strand
AGATCTGGAGAAAGTAGGACCAGTGTTAATGTTCTCCGTATTGCTCAGAAAAAGTTCGATAAAAGGCTGCCAAGTTTTATTGTCATCCGTTGTAATTGTGATTCATTTGGAGTGTTAATAAATTGTTCTTGTTTTTGTCTTAGCCAAAGTCTATTCAATGAAAGAAACTTTACGCGTGATTTTTGCAACATTATTATGTAGTTCTACTGAGAAAAATATAAATGTTTTATAAATATTACGTAGTAATACTGAGAAAAATATAAATATAAGTATAAAATCTACTGCACACGTTGATTGATATGGATGCTTTCAAAAATTAAAATTATATAACATTTATTGTAATAATCTAAAGGAATTCATTTTTTATCAGTCTGAATCAAAATAGTATTCAGTATATCATTCTTAAAAAGGGGGCTTTATAAATGATTAAGTTATAACCACATTCTTGTACATTTCTAACCTAGATAACTTAATAAGATTTTAAAACGAATCCAAAATAAAATAAAATGCTTTATTGGTTTTTTATTAATATCTGTAATATAAACTTGACTGTAGAACTCTAAAATTAGATTTACTTATTTGGCTAGCAGCTTTTAAGTTGTTATCTGAAACATTCATTAAATGATATAGTAGATGAAAATTAGTAGATGATATTCAAAATATTTTTTTTACGATTTTTCTCCTTAATTAATATAAATTACCCATAAAATAGTAAAATTATTCATTGAAGTTTAGAAATATACATCATCATTGCTTTAATATTTTTTGGACAGTAATTTTAGAGAGACATTTTTTAATAATTGCATTCTAAGCAAGAACTTTTTTTATTTAAATTATTTACATGCTATTAGTACAGCATTAAATAACACTGTATTCCAAATATTTTGTAATTATTTTATTCGAAGTTTCTGACAGGCAGAGATAGATAGATTAACGTTCTCAAAATTAAAATAATTTAAATTCCTTTGCCCTTGGTATTCGGAAAGTAATTTTAAAAAATATAGCTAAGAATTTTCATTACTCTATTTTCTCCATCACTCAGGTCGCTAAGGTAGGATATAATCTTTATTAGTCAGTTTAAAATTCCAAACAAATCTAATTTTTTAATAAACAGTTACGCAAGTTAAAGTAAGAATAATAGTAATTTATATTTAATGATTATAATTAATAATTGTAATATATAATTACTATATAATTATAACTATTGTATAGTTATATATAACTAATAACTATATATTATTATATAATTATATATAATTAGTAATTATATCTTAATAATTATATATTTTTATATAATTATTATAATATTAAAATTTATAATTTTTTATAAATCTAATTATAACTAACATTTGATTAATAGTTGATACGATAATCTTGATGAAAAGATTATTGCTTAAAAAAATACCGATAAAGCTACCTTTTTCAAATCTCATTTTGTGAAATGCATTAAAGCATTACTTATGATTATTAAAAAGAAAAGAACTAAATAGCTAATCCGATTAAAGGCTATTTCGGAGAATGTTTGCAATAGAATTTACTTAAAAAATACATTTAATGTCTTAGAAATTACGTATGCTTCATAGTACATTCAGATAAAATGTTTAACTCCCGAAGTTTAAAAAAATATATAGTTACGATTCAAATTTGAAGAAAATCAACAAAAGAAATTTATATTTAAACAAAAGGTCTTTTTTAAAACTTAATTAAAAAAAGTGCTAATTAAGGATATTAAATCATGTTAAATGTCTTGAAGCAGTTTTCGTTTCCTTTGTTATATTTTGTATTTTTATAAGCATTAACTTTTAATAATATACATTAATGTTTGAATAACATTAAAAATAAAAACTTAAGATTAATATGAAAGATGTAATTAAGTATATTGTTAAGTAAACATAATACAAAAATATCGGTCAATAATATCGATATATATTTTAATAATATTAAAAATACCAAATCAGGATTAACATAAAAATGTAATTAAGTATAATTACTAAGAAAACAAGATCCAAAATGATAAAGATTTCAATTATTCAGTCAGCGCTGCAGAAACTCTACTGTTTCACAACATCCATCCCTTCTGCTTTTGTAGGTTGAAGTTATATATTGAGTAATTTAAGTTGTATTTAAAGTATTCTTTAACTTAAGTTTAATTAATAATTTTATTTTTTAACTTGTTCTAAAATTATTGTTACCGGACTTGAATTTCTGCAGGTCAGCACTTAAACGGGCACAGTACCTTTTAAGATTTAAAATTGTTGTTAAAACCTTTTTTTTTATTTATTATAAAATAAAAGTTTTGCTTCTTTTTTAATGAATTTTAATATCCCTATAACTTTAACCCTATAAAGTTTTTTGATATCCCCATAACTTTAAAAAAGGTTTTAATTATCATTTAAAATAGTATATTTTAAAATAAAAAAATAAAAGATTTTTAAATAAAAGATTCTTTAATAACAAAAAATATTCACAAACTACAAAAACTGCATCAATATACAGGAAAGATAATTTTTTAAATATATATATGTATTAGAAACTAAATCATAAATCAAATTTTAGATAAATATATATTTTATTCATTGTGTAATTCTAAAATTTTAAATGTGTCTAAATATTTCATAATTTGTAAAAGATTAACAAATGTTGAAAAATTGAAAATTAAGATATTAATTTTTTACATGATAATCGATTTTTTTATGTGTAGGCGAGGTAAACAGAACCCAATAAGGTTGCTAACTTCTACTTGATATAAAAATTATCTTCGAATTTCAAAATTTTAAAAGTGTTTTGGTATAATTTTAAAAAAAGGTTTTAGTTATCATTTAAAATAGTATATATATATTTAAAAATAAAAATAAAAAATATTTTAATAACATAAAAGATATACACAAACTACAAAAATTACATCAATATACAGGAAAGATCATTTTGTAAATATATATATTAGAAACTAAATCTATATATCAAACTTTAGCTAAATATATATTTTATTCATTGACTAATTCTAAAATTTAAATGTGTCTGAATATTTCATAATTTGTAAAAATTAACAAATGTTGAAAAGTTAAAAATTGAGATATTAATTTTTTACATGATATTCGATTTTTCTTTGTGAAGGTGAGGTAAACAGAACTTAATAAGGTTGCTAACTTCTACTTAATATAAAAAATTATCTTCGAATTTCAAAATATTAAAAGTTTTTTAGTGATTAAGATGAGGTGATATCGCTTAATAAATATATTTTATGTATTAGAAACAAAATATTCCTATATAAAGGAAACCTAAGTATTCTTCATACATATAGAAAAAACTTTTATTTTAAAGACATATGACGAATTTCCTTACATTGAATTAAATATTTGCAGTTAAAATAAATACTTTTCAGCTCGAAAGGTACTATATACTCTTAATAGCCCCACAATGTAAAGGTGGATTTGCATTTTAAGATCTGAAACTCATTTCAACTTTGCTTGTATTTTGAAAAAGAAAATTTTTAACTTTTGCCGTTGACGATAAAAAGTTTGTATAGCTTCTATATGGTGAACTGCAATGTACAGAGCAATAAAATGTAATATAGAGGTAAATTCCGGGTCTGTTCAAAATTTTGAATAGCAATATGATAATATTAGCATTAGAAGCGCCAAGCTTTCTCCCCACACAGCAGCGCTAACAGCGGTCAAATTGACCACTGAATGCATTAAGTGTATTTTTTAATGTAAGAGTTTCATATTACTTTCTAATGTTTTTCATAAATTTTAATTGTAATTTTTTTATAATTTATATAAAGAACATAACTTGTTTTGATAAAAATTTTATAATTGTAAATAAATTTCAACTTACCTTATTTAAATGTATTTTATTCCTGTTTGCTAATTTTACAGAAAATGTTTTCCTAGATGTACTAAAAAACACTAAATACTAAATTCTAAATAATGTACTAAAATACTGAAAAATATAATAATATAATAATATAATAATATAGTAATAAATAATTTAGTAATAATATAGTACTATCAGTATAGTAATAAGATATACTAATAATATAGTAATAAATGTACTAAAATACTAAATCCTAGATGTACATTTTTCACATTCGTAATTCGAATATTTTAACATACATCACATGTTTTCCTTTGCAATGCCCAATTTGGCATTGATGTATTTTCTTTGATAACTTATTACTTGATTCGAATTTCTACATCTTGTTTTGGAAAAATGATCAGTAATTTCCTGTTGAATATAAGGAATGAATGAAAGGAATGTATAGAGGGTAATATTCCGAGAAAGAATCTGATATGTGCGAGAAAACACATGGAAACTGCCTAAATGCAGTAGACATTTTGAGAATTCGTGGTGCTTGCTCTTAGATATAACTAAAAATAACTTCGTTGATTTTCTTTCGATTCGATTCATAATTGGTGTCAGTAAAGATCAAGTGTTTTTACGAAACTAAAAATATTGGACTTTCTACTGTAGATAGTTTTTCAGGAATCCAACCCTAAATAGAAAAAACGGTCAAAGTGACCGCTCTGGCGCTTGATATCATATAAGAAAATTATTGAATTTTCCAAGTAAATCAAGTAACTCAAGTAAACAAGTAGTATTCCAATTAACAATATTTGAGAACTATTTCGGAACCAAGTAGAAAAAATATTTCAATTCCAAGTAATATTCTATATGGGAGAGCTTTATTTCAGTAATTTTAAAATTATGTACATTATTTACATTAGTTCACTTACTTCTGTGTGTGATGGGAAAGGCTGCGCATCTAAGCGATTTTGATAGAGGCAGATTGTAATGGCTCGAAGGCTCGGAACAAGTATTTCAGAAACTGCACGACTCGCGGTTTGTTCGTGATCTACAGTTGTTAGCACTTATGCAAAGTGGATGAATGACGGTGAAACCAGCAGTAGACGACATGATGTTGGACGTCCATACGCTGTCAAAGAAAGAGGTCGTCGCGCCGATGCCCGTGACAGAATACGCCGTCTTCTAGGCGAACAGTTCCTCCCTCAATGTACAGTAGGTCATACACATACCGGTAGTGGCGTTATTATGCTTTGGGTGACGTTTTCTTGGGCTTCTCTGTGACCCGTGGTTGTTGTAGAGCAGACCTTGAATGCTACAGGGTATCTGAATATCATTGAGGACCTGATGAACCCTTAAATGGCATCTGTTTTTCCAGCTGGAAATGGAATGTTCCAACAGGACAACGCCCCGTGTCAAAAAAGCTAATATTGTGTTGGAGTGGTTCCAGGAACATGATACTGAATTCCAGTTAATGCCCTGGCCGCCTAACTCACCGGATCTCAATCCGATAGAACACATTTTGGATGCCATGGGCTGCAGCTCAGGGTTCACAGATTACCAATTCGCAATATCTCGGATTTGCGTAACTGTTGGTTAAACATTTGGCACATTCTATCTCCGGCCATCTACCAAGGACTTGTGGTATCCATGCCAAGGCGGGTTGAAGCTGTGCTGCGCGCCAAAGGTGGGCCAACTCGTTATTGACAGGTGGTCATAATGTTTTGGCTCATGAGTGTATAATAATGTGAACATCAATTATATTTATACTAGTAATTGGTAGAGCTAATTAAATAATAAACTGTTTGAAATTTTTAATTAAGACTTTTATTTTTTTATATTTTAAATTTTGTTGGTAGATGACACCATCCTGAGGAAAACAATTCCTCAATGATTCTCTATGACTTCTCAATGAGAACATGGTCCTCAATGGTAGATACATACGTATGTTGATCTATAGTACCTTTCACAATGATAAGATAACCCAGAGAATACCGTAAATACATTCCTTATACCACAATGATTTTACCTCCAGTTTGTACACTTCTGGTAATTGTTGCAAGGGGTATGTGTTCAAACGTTTCATGACATATATGCCAAAATGCATTTTTCCGATGTAACATAATCTGTCTTTACGGGGCAACAGATCTGCTTAAATCCAAACGCAAATAATACATATTGTTGACAAAAATTTTAAAAAATCCTTAATTTTTTTTAAATTTTAAGGCATTGAAATTTTTAGTTCTCAGAGTAACTTAAATAGTGGATTCAATCTGATATTAAAATTAAGCGTTTAATACAGATTTCTAAAGTTACCTTAAGGCTAATAGAAATTCATTTTTCTAATTTGTTGGATTTGTTGTATATTTTAAATAAACTGTATATTAATTTTTAGCAATTTAAATTTTTAAAAACTGAATAGATAATAAAATTAAAGTTTTCTTTGAGGTCTTGTAAAATTTTAACTTAATATGAGCAGAAATGTTTCATTTTGAACTGAAAGTGAAGCATACAAGAAATATGTTTAGACACAGTATGATACGATTCCTAAAGTTCGTAATTGATGTAAGTTGATGTAAGTTTTAGTTCCCAGTGTAAATTAAATAGTGGACTCAATCTGATATTAAAATTAAGCGATTAATACTGATTTCTAAAGTTACCTTACTTCTATTGGAAATTCACTTTTATCATTTGTTGGTTTTATTTTATGTTTTACATAAACTGTAAATTAATTTTTAGCAATTTAAATTTTTAAAAACTGAATAGATAATAGAATTAAAGTTTTCTTTGAGGTCTTGTAAAATTTTAACTTAATATGAGCAGAAATGTTTCACTTTTGAACTGAAAGTGAAGCATACAATAAATATGTTTAGACACAGTATGATATGACTCCTAAAGTTCGTAGTTGATGTAAGGGAAAAATTATATCTGAACTTTTTGTACTTTAGAATTAATTTAAGATTACTTTCTCCAGTGTTAAAATTCAAAAAATAATCAAGGGTATGCATGTCACTTATTTTAAATTTTATGAGTGTAAAATATCATTATTTTCGTTTAAAGGATTAGATCAATAGGTTTCATTTATAATTTAATATTCTTTACTAGCTTTTTACAAAATTTGAGTCAATAATATCCCTGGATAATTTTCTCTACTATCTACAGGTAAAATTGGTTTAAATAAACCTTTAAACACAAAACGCAGAAAAAATATATTCGTGTTTAATCGCAAGTCAACATGAAGCTATATGAATCAAATATAACCGTATCCAATAGCCATAGATTTAAAAAATGTTAGTATTATTTAGAAAACAAACATATAAAATCCTTTTTTTCCTAACATGGAACTATTTTCTCATTTGGCAGAAAAATCACGTTTCTTTAAATGATATTAAAAAGAAAACCGCAGAAATTCAGGTTACGTTAGCATATCTGTTTACGTTTAAACATTTGATGAACGTGACCTGGAGATAAACTGGCAACAATAACACTTTTTCGCACTGTTGGCATTGCTTCCACACGAATCAAGGAGTAAAATTAGAGAAAAGAAATTTATACGATTGAAAATCAAGAGTTTTATTGTCTAAGCTAAAGCAAGAAATATGGCTTGAAGCATTTTAGGGAAAACACTATGGATGGTTTCCAAATTTTATTAAATTAGAGAACTGCTTCTGTCCCTTTAAGTGATGCATGATTTCATGGTAAATATTTCTTCTCAACATTTCCTTATCGAAAATAAGAAAATGAGAATTAATCTAGTGTATTAAAGCTTTTCGTTTAATTATTTTATCTGAGCCTGAAGATAAAATCAGAATTATGGATTTCCTTTAGATATCTAATTTTCCATTAAGAAAGAGGTCTATTTTAATAAATCACTTATCTTTAGAATCATTTATGTTAAATCTTGCATAAAAGTATTTTCCACTTCTATGTAAGAGTACGTAATGTTTTCTATAACTATCAAGTATTACTTTATTAATCCTAAGACAGAGGCACACAGATAGATGTATATGATATAGATACACATACTCATACAATATATATAAATATAGTTGTGTGTGTGTGTAACATATTGTAACGTCACGTGATCCTCGGGTAGCGTGTGGGTGTCGAAGTGGTTATGACACGACGTACAACTTAGAACAATAGCAACGTTTATTTTTGATTAAAATGGAGTTACTTACAAATTTTCCAAATGGAAATTACAGGGCTCAGGCGAGCTGGTGAGGACCTAAAAGTCCCAGGTTCAAGGCGAACATAAAAAAACTATCTGCGGACAGGTGCCTACAGATATCGCTGTACAGGGGTACAACTGGGTCTCTTTGAGTCCTACACAAAACTCGAGAAAAGTTGTCCAAACCACAAGTCGAAGCCTCCTTCCATTCTCTCTTGGAGACTCTCTCCGGCGAAAAACTCGCGCCTCCTGACGTCACCTTTCGTCTCTTCTCATCGGTTTTTATTTTTCGCGTCGCCGTCCTGGTAGCCTCTGATTGTTCCTTGTTTGGCGTCTAACAGTCTAACATTTCGGTGTTACGTCCGACCTTTCAATCACCTAGGACATCTGAAGGAGGAGTCGAAGCGAAAACTCTTTATAGTATAGTGTCACAAACCCAGACAAAAAATCGCCTTGCTTTAATAAAACCTCTTTGTGAAGCCAATATGGTGTAGTAACGTCACAATATCAAAATTACTATCCCTAATATAGAAAGCTAAAATTCTCCTTTTCATTTTTAATACCTAATTTTTTAAGCTGTAAAGAATCAGATAAGGGAGTGTTTTTCCACCTAAATTATTTTTTCTCCGTCTCTTAGTACTACCTCTAGAGCAAAGTATAATTACTGTCTACTAGCCACATTTTCCGATATTCCATTAAAATAGCAAGTCTTCTACAATAACCAAATTGTTGGTTGCGTATTGTTTTGAGCTAGCTTAAATGATCAAGATTCCCTCTTGCCTTTTAAAAAGTGATGATATTTAGCTCCATGGGAATATAATCACATTATTCTCGGTTCCGAACTAACATTGCCAACAAAGAGTATCATTCTTGTATCGTTTTAAGCGTGAAAACAAATACCCTGCAACAATTACCGGAAGGGTCCAAGATGGAGGAAAGAGCATTATGGTCTGGGGAACGTTTTCGCGGTATTCTCTGGGTTCTCTCATCATTGTAGAAGGCACGATTGCTCAACACAAGTATGCATCTTTTCTTGCGGACCATGTTCATGCGAATTGTTTTTCCTCAGGATGATGCCATCTACCAGCAGGACAATAAGACGCGTCGGGAAGTTCGCAGTGTGTATGCGTGGTTAGGAAAAATTACCTTATTTTATTACAAGTCTTGTGGATTTGTAAAAAACAGAAAGTACATACAAATGTACAAACATACTGTTACTTTTAAATAAATATAAAAGCTTCAGATATTTGATAATTTGCGAAAAATATTGCGAAAAAAATCCTATGATCATTAATTTTCATTCAACAAATTTTCTTTGAAAACAAATTTTGACTCTTTGAGCTTTAAATTATTTTTGTCAGTAACATTAGTTGGTTTCAACTTAAATTTTAAGTTAAATCAATTTATTGCCAGCCTAGCAATTTCAATCAAGTCCAACAAATGTGAACAGTATCTTTGAAATGAAAAACCGGAGTCGAGTGATCCTCTATAACCAGGATTGTAATTTTGATCGGTCAAAACTGATTTTAACCACGGCACTGGATAAAAGTGGTTTTAACCGTCCAAAACAGGTCAAAACTGGTCAGAAGTGATGAGAATTGCCAAAAATAGTTTTAAATCGTCTTAGTTTTAATACATAATATCTTTTGTAATTAAAAGTGACTTGTAACAAGCAATAAACATAGTAGTACAGTTACACAAAATAGTACATCAGCAAGTTCATGATATTTAACAGCCTTATACAGTATAATAAAAATGTTTGAATCTTAAAAATGAACCATGCACCAAGCAATGAAGAAGGTTAAAGCAATTATCATAAAATTTGTTGATTTTACAATACATCTAATGAACAGCTTGTATAAAAAAGGTAAGTAAAACATTTTTTTTTTGTATCTTGGTGTTATGTTATATTTGTTTTTTGCTGGTGTTATTTATATTATGACATTTTTAACGAATGTAACTTGCCTTTTCTTTTATCATATGCTAGTAAACTATGTTCTATTAGTATTAAATATATTGAAAAGAGAATTTCAGGGGTCAAAACTAGTCAAAATCGATGTTTAATAGGACGATTAAAACTGATTAAAAACACTGGTTTAAACCCCCATCGTTAAAACCGATACAACCCTGTTTACAACCGACTCGACATTGGGAGTCCGAAGAATTAAAATAAATCGTATCGAATTCAGGAAGTGCATTGTAATGGAGCAATTTCCCCTTTTCTGAGATCGATTCTAATTGTATCATCCTGTCTTACTTTCTAAAAAGAAATAAGAACACCGCTAAACGTTTTTACGTAGCTGAAAATCTATTTCAAATTGATATTATAGTTTTCTACCGGGCAGAATACCTTTAAAATGCACGAGGGTAATAATTTGGTTACGAATAATATTTCCTATGACTGTATAAGTTTTTAATTCCGATTCATAACTGAAACATACGGCAACTTAAATAGCTAACTAAAACAGTTTTTTAAATAAACACAGAAAATCCATATTAAACTGTTTTAAACCATGTTTAAATTACGCATTAAAATTTCTGAAATACAAAGAAATCACAAGGATAATTTAAAGTTCCATTTCAACAATTTCTATTTAAGAAAAAATTCTTTTCATACTTATTACATATTTACAGTTTATTTATCTGAAAAGAGTAAACACTTGCTTAAAATGTTTAATTTTTAGTACAGCAAAATGAAATCTATTCAAATGATTTAAAAATTAATACTTATAATATGCTATATTTGTAAAGTATCATTATTTTATAAGTTTTATATATGAACTTATGACTAATGATATGTACAAGTTAGTTAGTAACAGTATCAGATTCATACAAAAACGATTTGGTAAATTTCCTTAAGATGTTTCATCGATACTAGTACATAAATATAAAAATTCGAAAAAACTGCATTAAAACTTATATGTTAATCATACTTTTATATTGTGAAGATAATTTTAGCATAAAATAATAAGTTTTTATATTATGCTAATAGCAAATGATATGTAGTTATGTTAGTATACATTGATCAGTTTCATCCGACAAAACAGGTTATACCACTTGCTTAAAATGTAAGTACTAGTACAGCAAAATGGAAAATCTATTCAAAAAACTGAATTTAAAAAACTTAAATACTTATAATATGATACGTTTTATATTATGGTAAACAAGTTTTTATCATTAAATCTTATAAGTTTTATATCATGCTAAACTTATGACTAATGATAAGGATGTAAAAGTTATGTTAGTATACAGTGATCAGATTCATCCAACAAAAAGCGATTTGGTTATATCCCTTCCTTAAGATGTCCTATCATCAGCATACTAGTACATAAAAATATAAAAATTCGAAAAACTGCATTGAAAACTTATATGCTTATATCATACGTTTTATATTGTGATAGATAAGGTTTTAGCATAAAAGCTAATAAGTTTTATATTATGCTTAACTTACGGCAAATGATATGTACGTTAAACTTACGTTAGTATACATTGATCAGATTCATCCGACAAAAACCAGTTCGGTAATATTCCTTCCTTAAAATGTCCAAACTTCAGCATACTAGTACATAAAAATATAAAAATTAATTCAAAAAACTCAATTTAAAAGTTATATACTTATGATATCATACATTTTATATTATGATAGATAAGGTGTTAGCATAAAAGCTAATAAGTTTTATATCATGCTAAACTTATGTCAAATGATATGGATGTAAAACTTATGTTAGTATACAGTGATCAGATTTATCAGACAAAAACCAGTTCGGTTATACCCCGTCCTTGAAATGTCCTATTTTCAGCATACTAGTATATTAAAATATAAAAATGCGGAAAACTGAATTTAAAACTTATATGCGTATGACATCATACGTTTTATATTATGATAGATAAGGTTTTAGCATATAAGCTAATAAGTTTTTTATCATGCTTATTTATGACAAATGATATGGATGTAAAACTTATGTTAGTATACAGTGATCAGATTTATTCGACAAAAACCGGTTCGGTTATACCCCGTCCTTGAAATGTCCTATTTTCAGCATACTAGTATATTAAAATATAAAAATGCGGAAAAACTCAATTTAAAAGTTATATACTTATGATATCATACGTTTTATATTATGATAGATAAGGTTTTAACATATAAGCTAATAAGTTTTTTATCATGCTTATTTATGACAAATGATATGGATGTAAAACTTATGTTAGTATACAGTGATCAGATTTATCCGACAAAAACCAGTTCGGTTATACCCCGTCCTTGAAATGTCCTATTTTCAGCATACTAGTATATTAAAATATAAAAATGCGGAAAACTGAATTTAAAACTTATATGCGTATGACATCATACGTTTTATATTATGATAGATAAGGTTTTAGCATATAAGCTAATAAGTTTTTTATCATGCTTATTTATGACAAATGATATGGATGTAAAACTTATGTTAGTATACAGTGATCAGATTTATCCGACAAAAACCAGTTCGGTTATACCCCGTCCTTGAAATGTCGTATTTTCAGCATACTAGTATATGAAAATAAAAAAATTCGGAAAACTGAATTTAAAACTTATATGCGTATGACATCATACGTTTTATATTATGATAGATAAGGTTTTAGCATATAAGCTAATAAGTTTTTTATCATGCTTATTTATGACAAATGATATGGATGTAAAACTTATGTTAGCATACAGTGATCAGATTTATCCGACAAAAACCGGTTCGGTTATACCCCGTCCTTGAAATGTCCTATTTTTAGCATACTAGTATATTAAAATATAAAAATGCGGAAAACTGAATTTAAAACTTATATGCGTATGACATCATACGTTTTATATTATGATAGATAAGGTTTTAGTATATAAGCTAATAAGTTTTTTATCATGCTTATTTATGACAAATGATATGGATGTAAAACTTATGTTAGTGTACAGTGATCAGATTTATCCGACAAAAACCAGTTCGGTTATACCCCGTCCTTGAAATGTCCTATTTTCAGCATACTACTATATGAAAATATAAAAATTCGGAAAACTGAATTTAAAACTTATATACTTATGATATCATACGTTTTATATTATGATAGATAAGGTGTTAGCATAAAAGCTAATAAGTTTTATATCATGCTAAACTTATGACAAATGATATGGATGTAAAACTTATGTTAGTATACAGTGATCAGATTTATCCGACAAAAACCAGTTCGGTTATACCCCATCCTTAAAATGTCCTATTTTCAGCATTCTAGTACATAAAAATATAACAATTATTGCGAAAAAATGGATTTAAAACTTATATTCTTATGACATCAACGTTTTATATTATGATAGTATGATATAAGCTAATAAGTTTTTTATCATGCTTATTTACATGATATGATGTACTAGTTTACTAATGATAATATTTATCCGACAAAAACCGGTTCGGTTAAACCCTTTCCTTAAAATATTTTATCGTCAGCAGATTAGTATATAATAATATAAAATTTATTTCAAAAACTGAATAAAAAGGAGTTAAAATAGATAAAAATAATTTCATTCAACCTTTATTTAAATTCAATTGTGTTATTATTATTTTTCATTTATACCATTTAAATATAATTCTTTTGGAAATATGTAATTTTATTATTGTATCTCTGATTAGCACGCTTGCTTATTAATTAGGGTTAATAATTGGAGAGAGGATTAAATAGCTTATAAATTTTAAAGGAAAATATACTTCAAGTTAAAGAAATTGTTTACAGAATACACTATATCATAAAATTTAAAAATACTGAATAGAATAAAAAAATTATATAAATAAGTTATTTTATCAATTAAGATTAGCAATAAAGACAAATAATATTTACATTTTGGTTAAAACATAAAAAAATGAGCAGGTACTTAAAAATCCTTTATTAAAATAGTAATGATTTTTTTTAAAAATATATATTCGGAATAAATAATTAAAATATTCTACTCTAGACATTGATAAAGAAGTAAATAAACATATCTAATACATTTTACGATATAAGATGTATTTTTATTCCTTTTTATATGAAAGTTTATGTTTATTACAATATTTTTAGATAAAAATTTTTTTATGCGTCATTAATTTTAAGAGATAATTCAAAAAAATTGACAACAGTAATTAGAAATTTAAGATAGAAAATATTAGATTAAAAAATAAAAATTCAGACTTCAGCTGGATTTGGTTGTCGGTACATTTATTTTTGTATCAAAACTTTATAATAATAAAATAATAAAATTAATTATTTTTTTTTTCAAAAAGATATGCCTTTATTGATATGATTTCATTTGGTTTATAATGGATCATACAAAAAAATCGGCAGCCTAAAAAATTATATAAAAATCCTAATGTATTGAATAATATTAAATAGTGTAAAAATTAATAATATTGAAATTTTCAAATAATATATTAGATTAAAAAATAACAATCTAACAATTTTATTAAGAGCATTTTTTTCCATATATTTTAATATAAGAAATGGTGTTTATGTATTCACATAAATTTAAAGATATATATTTCAAAAATAATTTTTATGATGTTTCTTGTTAATTTCTAAATCAATGAACATTAGTGGTTAAAAGGGCGATAAATGAAAGTGAAAATTAAATACATTTGTAGTAACAAAATTTTTTATTAGATTAAAAAGAACAATACATAGCCAGCCTAGTTTCTCATTGAGGGAATTGAGGCATTTCTTGTTGAATAAAAGAGCGTTAGACGCATAGAACTCTCCAGAATAATAATCAGTTATAATATCTTCAAATAAATTATTTAAAATTTTCAAAGTGGTTTTGACGTTTATTTTTTTCACAACTGACAACTTGATTGTAATAGCTGCAAAATTGTTACTTGTTTATTCAGGGAGCATATATTGAAATGCTAATATACATTCTCCCATTTTCCTCTAATTTAGAAAAGGACAAACAGAAATTAAAGTTGTTTTGCTATTAAAAATATGTTTATTCTTGGATTGCGAAAACGATATTTTACGTCCTGTAATTAATGAACAAAATTTAGTGTAACTTGATCTCATCTCGCCTTTGACGATTGAGCTACGTGACTCACTTTTGACGAATTTAGCAAAGTGGTATACATAGATGAGTCAATTTCAAATTTTTAATACTTTTTTAATTCTCTAACATTTTATTTATATAATTTTTTTAAATATTTTTAAGATTTTATTTTTAAGGAGAAAATGTGCAAAGTTTTCTTGTTATATACAAAAATTAAAGTTTGGACGAAACAAAAATTAAGGTTTAATTTTAATACTAAACAAAATAATATGCACTATTAGGTACATCATAGTAAGCTATCATTACAATTTATGAATTGCACATAAAAATTTAACTTTAAGTACTAACGAGCTTAATTTTACAAGGTGAAAACTTTTAGAGCAAAAATTATTAAATGCTTTTCAAAATGTTAAATATAACAATGTACTTCTTCAAGTTAACCTTACATGTGCTATTAATCTGGTCGAAATATTTCAAATTTGCTTATGCATTAAAAAAATAAAAATGTATGAAATAAAATAAAAAATGAATAAAATTCTAAAAAAATAACCTTTTTGAATTAGTTTTAATCTTTTATAAAAGTGTGTCTTATCAAAAGATGACATTAAAATTACTTCTAAGGGAGTCAAGTCTCTAATTCAACATCTAAATGTCTCGACATCCCTACAGCAATTGAATTACAAGAAAGCCTTATCAACCTTTAAAATTGAGTAGCATCTAACCTATCTAATTCTCCATCAAATGAGTACTCCTATCATTACCTTTCTAGAACTTAAAATATTTTCATTTCATAGATGTATCTCTCATTTGTGCAATTTTAATTTTAATTAATTTTTTAACAAAATTTTATATTTATATTTTTTTTTATTTTTAAGATTTATTTTTAAAATAAGAGAGAAATTGCATAAAGCTTTTCTAAATATAAAATCTCATAAAATAATGCATCTCAGGTTTTAATTTTAATACTAAGAAAAATTAAATACTTTATGTTCATTTGTACATATACATGTTTTAATAAATCAAATTAAGTTTATTAAATAAATAAAAATTTAACATGTAACTAAAACTTTTAGAGCAAAAATTATTAAATGCTTGAAAATGTTAAAATAACTTTTTCAATTCTTAACCATACTTTTCTAAATGTTATACTATATTATTAAATTTGTCAATCAGACATTAAATAAAAATGTATTTCTTTAAATAAAATATATAAATTCTAAATAATAAATTTAATAAAAATTAATGAAAATTTAAAATATAAAATATTTTTATGAATTAACTATGGCTATCATAATAACATGTTTAAAAGATATTTTTATTAAGTCTTATTGCAAAATTTGAAAAAAAAATGGTAAGTGTAAATAACAAATATTTTAAAAAAATCTTTTATTTTAAAATATTAGTTAATTTAATAGTTATAAATTACATTTTAGTTTACATGATTCATAACTTTAGACTAAATTTCCGCAAACAAATAAAATACATTTCATTAATATATTTTAGAATTGTTTTTTTTTGTATATTGATTAATCAATGGTTTGGTTATAATGAAACTATTTTAGATTTTGTCTCTAAATTAGTTTATTGTTTATTCAGCATTTCAAGATTATTAATTAAAATAACAGTCATGAAATTGAAAATAAATGCACGCGAAATCTAAAATTATAAATAAATTCTTTTAGTGGTTTTGTTGCATTCTAGTGAGATAAATATTAAATTAATTTATGTTCATGTCGGTGCATTTTATATTTGAAGGCATTTTTAATAAATCAAATTAAGTAAAAAAATTCTTTAACTATAATTTGACCACGGAAAAATTTTTTAAAAATTTCAGAATTCAAAACATTTTATTTCAAAGTCTAATTTCTATAATTTTATTTTAAGAATTCAGAATTTATACAATAAAATATGTTAAATTTAATTATTAAATTAAATTAATATTAAATAATCTAATTTTTTCACTAAAGATAAAATTTTATTATGATAAATATTCTTTTCTTATCAAATAAATAATACATGTGTTGAAAAGATATTTTTATGTAATATTATTGCAAAATTAAAAGAAAAAAAATTGGCATGAAGTGTTTTAAATAACAAATATTTAAAAAAAAAAATCTCTTATTTTATTTTAAAAAATTTGTAATTTAATAGATAAAACATTTTACATGATAAAAGTAAAAAACAATTCAAATATTAATAATTATGATAATAATAATTATTTTCATTTTGTATATTAGAAAAAAAATCAATGGTTTTAGTTATAATGAAACTATTAAATTTAGATGGTTTTTAGGTTTTGTTTTGTTTAGAGCATTATGGTCTACCTTTAATCTGCATGAGCGGTAATGAGACCGAGAACTACTGTTCAAAGGAATTCTGAACTTCGACAAACATCCCTGCCAGGAGCGAAATTCTAACACCATTATGCAAGAGCAGCGCTCTACAATTCTGATATAGTCCCGTTTCTGTTAGTTAATTGCCTGCATGAAATATACACATTTATTTATGCAAACAAATGTGGAATATTCTACATATTTTTATTTTTTTTTTTATACTTTTTTTTAATAATTTTCTTTTTTTTTTTCTTAACCGATTATTAATGAATTTTTTTTTTTAATGTTATTGTTTTTTTTTTTTTTTAATTTTTTTTAATCAATGATTTTTTTTAACTAGATTTCGAATGTGATTTTTTTCTGATTTGATTTTTCATTCAAGTAATGGGGGATTGAGATTAAAATAGAACTGTGGTTTGGAAAGGGGATTTTGCATATATATGAATAAGGCAATCTGTAGGGAGGATTGAAGCTCACTTATGATAAGTTTTACTTTACAATCTTTTTTTGGTTTTTGAAACATCCTGCATGGTTTTTTCGAAACAAAAGTTTTTGGTTTTGGTTTTGGTTTGAGTGATTTTTTTTTAAGTTTTTTTTTTTTTTTTTAATATTTTTTTTTATTTTTTTGTTGGGTTTTAGCTATAGTATTTTATAATGTTTTAATATACCCTTTTTTACAGAATTTTCTCAGAGTTAAAAACTGAAATATTGTACAGGCGACATTTACATTTCTTTTCCGGATTTAAATACAATATAAAACACAAATATAAATAAAACAAAAATGCTTTGTACTACATAAAGAGACCGTTCAAAATTTATTTATAGACCTTAAGGCCTTATTACACTTCAACAAGTACTTGTTGAAAAAACGACACATTCAGTTTAGGATTTCCTTTCCGTTGACTAATACTCAGATTTATCGCGTGATAACGAAAACTTTTTAACCGATTAAAGGCTCTATCACAAATCTATCTGATCATAAATTTATCGGTTGAAAGTTTTTTTCTACTGTTGCACTATAAATTTGTACATTTTTCTCCGGTATAAGAAATTATAACACATACATGTTGAAATATGATAAAGCCTTTAGGGATTGTCTTTAAATTAATTCTTCATCACACGACTTAAATCAATGTGATAGTTCCATTCTTACAAGAAATCTATTTAAAAAGGTTTTATCAATGATATCCACTTTAAGTGTGATCCTCTCATGCAGCTCTGCTAAATCACGCTGCAAAGGGGTTAACAGTTTGAGTGCTGAAGCGTTTCCTTATATATATGCGAATAGTGCGGAATGAAATGTGTAGTAATTTTTTTGGAGAACAATAGAAATGGTTATAATTACACTAATTATTATGCAACAAGGAAATTTTAATAAAAAAAATATTCTTTATTCTCTGTAACGGCGTGATTTAGCGGTGTATCGTCATCAAAGAACTTTGCTTTGAAAGTTGGACTTGTGTGGATACAAAAGGATTGTTTTCTAAGGCACTATGAAATCTACACGGCCGTGTACTATAGTAAAGGAACAATATGCCAGACACACGGCACCGTCACTGACAGCTGAAAAAATAATCACGGGAACGACAAAGGATTTGCCGCTTCTGAGATGTAGCCGCTAAGAATTCCTGGGAGCTTTGCTGCCGATGATTGCTTAACCCGGACCAATCCAGTTGGTCGAAGGTGAGGTCATCGCTAGGTGACAAAATAATAAAATTGTGGGTGAGGCCCCTGTCTTAGAGGCCCCTCCCCTAGAAAGAGACGAAGAAGATTTTTTTTTTTTGAGAGAAGGTAGTTAGCTAGCAACCAGCTAATTCAGAGATCTCCTTGACCAGTCTCTCTACAGGAGAGTTCTTTTTGCTATAATCCCACCTTGGGATCTTTTCTTTAAGGAGTAGCCGCATGGGCTAACTCGGAGGTCGCCTTGACCAGTCTCTCCATCGGAGAGTTTCATTTAGCGAAATCCCCTCTTGGGATGAATCTCTTGCTGAGATTGAAGCGATACCCTGTGCTTTGGGTTTCCATATTCTAATATAATCCTCTTCAGGATTGTTGCTGTTCTTCATAACTAACTGTGCTAGATCTTCTACCTGTACTACAGTGAACTTTCGAGGGATCTACGAATTGTTTCTTCCGTCTAATCATCCATATTTCGGCAGAGACTGAATTTAGTTTAGGTACCCGTCTTTACTCAGGCCTACGTGTACTAACTAATCACTTACCTGTGATCAGATTGTTTTTTTTTATAGTTGTGAAATGATGTATATAGAAGAAGTGAAAATAAACCCATTAATCAAGATACATCTGATTCTTCTTTGTGTCTCCTGAAACAGGGACCGGATACGTTACATCACCCTTATTACAAGAATGTTTTGCAGCACAAATTCCATGAATTCCTTTTTTACATATAGAGCAAATTAAGTTGGATCGTCTAATTCCATTACCATTTTTTTACTGCATACATCACATTGTCGCTAGTTTCGCCCATGCAATTTTTCTAAAGAAAACTTTGTACTTATTGGAAGTCTTCCTGTGGCATTTTTGCTTGCTAACCATTCCTTCTCTATATCATCAATAATGATCAGTATAACACTTGTTGAGAAATCGAAAACTGTTTCTAATTTCTATACATCAAAGAAAAGTTTTTCTTTTACTACAAATAAATAAATAAATAAAACACCCTTATTTTGTCTACGGTACCACAATCCACGGCTCTATTGCATTACTACTAACCACTGTATTTCATTTTAATTCTTATGTTATTAAAAATCATGTTTGAGTAAAATGAATTCGAACTGCGATTGATATGAATTCAACTGCTCTCAATAGATGCGAAAATTATACTAACCAAGAGCAGCGCCTCCGCATTTTTGCTAAACAAGCGAAGCGCGATAGCGCTTCGCCGCACTTAAACGGTTAATAGAATTTGTTATACCCGATTCAGACGAAACCATACGGTTACTTAAATCACTGAAGACCAGACCAACACAATAGGAACCCACAGCAGCTACCTAGCTATTGGTCACCTACGGAAGGTCCGTCATGGTTCCAGCTGTTGTAATAAGGAGCAAAAACTACAGATGCAAGCTCAAGACTACGAGGTAGGACGTAGAAAAAGATCCCTCTGGTACCTTGGCTGCGTGAAACTCGCACTCACATAAAGGCATGCTCAGCTGCAAAGGAGCAAAAGGACAAGATATTTTATGCATAGTCTTGCATAAAAAATCAAACGAGGTTAAATACGGTTAGCTTGATGTGAAACTGAGGTACGTCCTTTTCAGAAGCTCGCTCAATCACTCTGCGTACAATGATTTTTTTTATACAAAAATTAGTATCTAAGGCCAACTGCTATAATAAAAAACTTTATTATATTTCCCTTTGTATATATTGTTTTCAAACCCTGGAATTATTATGAATGCCCTGGATACTGATCGCATTACAAAGTGCTTAAGCAGATTTTTCTGCATAATCATTAATCGTAGGCATACTTTTAAATATAAATGCGTTTCAAATAAAATAAGCATACATTTATTGAATTTTTAAATTTAAATATTCAATTTTGAGAAGATATCAAAATTTTTATAACCTCCTCCATTCCATATAATTATATTAATTAACCCCTTGAGGAACAGAACGTAAAATCTATACGAATCGACCGCTGTAAAAGCCTTTGCGTTTAACGCCATCTTGTAATTAAATCTAGGATTTAAATATTCAAATAAAATATTCCGATCTCCGATTACGCATACGTGACGCTGGTCTCTCAATATCTACCGGAGGTCTTCGCGTGGAGGCGACGCTGGGCTGATAGGATTGGAATCGCTGCGTCGCGACCACGCGACCATTGGTTAAAATCCACGAACAAATGGGTTAAAATTGAAATTAACCTATGTACCCTAATACAAAAATCCTACTTATTCATAACAAATAATGAACGAAATATTTAAATTTTGAATTTTCAAACATTTAAAAAAGTTTTGTCTTTCTTTGGGGGATTGGTTTAAAATATGTTGAAATCAGTTTGCAACGCCCATTTAATGCCCAATTATGGAATTAGATTATGAGCTTATTTTACAGGAAACCTTTATATGTTTACTTTACTATGGATACAATTTTCCGAAAAACTATTCGAATGTAAATATAAATAACTTGTGTAACTCGCCGAAATCTAGGCGAGGCTTGCGTGCCATTATGGAATTCTTTGTTAATTTATCTTTGGATTGTTGAAGCATTTCTTTTTGTTATTTTTGTTATTAACTGTTTGTATTTTGACAAATTATGTCAACTAGAATAATGTTATCTAAATTATATTCAATTGGTGTTATTTGTATTTGTATTGAATTGTTTGGTAATTGATTTTGAAATTTGTGTTTATCAGTGCTCAAATGTATAATGCAATATAAACATTTTGTAATATGATGCTTAATTGCTTATTTTGTAAAATTTTCAAATTTTGGTATTTGATGTCAATTGTGTTGTTTGGAAATAAATTGAGAAAAGCAAAAAAGAAAAAAAAAGAAAAAAATAAGGATTAAGTTTGTTTTGAATACTGGAAAGGAAATTTAGTTTTTGCGGTTTCGCTCTCAGGTTAGAAATAATTAGATTCTTCTGTTGCTTCATGTTTGGTTTTTCTTGTCTGGCTAAGGGTTGATATCTTGACGACTTGGATTCATTTCCTGTATGACGTTTGCTGGGTAGGGTGATAAAATAACTTACTATGGATACTATACCTTCATAAACAGAGAGCTCCCCCCCCTTCGCTTTAAAGAAAAGGCAATTCAGTCTGATTTCAACCTCAAATTACTGAAACAGATAATTTAACCGATATCTGAGAGAATGAGGAAAATTCTTCAGCTTTTGAATTTAAATATTTTCGTCAATTCTTTTCAAAGAGTTTAAAATGTTATTGAAATTAATAATTAAAAACAGGGAACTTATAAAAATATAGATAGAAAACTATAAATTTTATTTTAAAAACACTGTAAAAAGAGTATTAGTCTTATTTAAAACATTTTTTAAATTGGACCTAAATGTCTACAACCAGTGGTTTGGGAGTAAAATGTAGGCAAGCATTTTACATTTAATCCAGAATATTTTATATATGATAATATTTTAATCAAACTAACCAACTTAATTATTATTATATTCGGAAAAAAAATTTCTACCGTTTCTATACTTAAAAAGGACAATTTTTGTGGGAATTTTTTTTTTTAATTTTGAAAAATTTTGGCACCAACATGAAAACTAATTTCATTTTTCTCAAGTCATCTTATACAATTTATTTATCTAACTTAGTTTTGGTGGTTAGTATCCCTACGCGGTGTACTCTTAACACCCTGAGTGGCTCACATCCTTATGCCCTCTTTGCCGAACGATGGCACATTGGTCAGGTTGCTGGCCTTCGGAACCGGAGTTTGTGGGTTCGAATCCCACTGTGGCATGGATGTTCGTAGCCGTTTGAAATCGGCTTTAAGCTGTAGGTCCCGGTCTCATTAGCCCTCGTATTGCAAAAAAGTACACAGTAGTACTCCAAACTAAATCTAAGTCCTTATGCCCTCATGACACTATATAAAGTTTGGGCATTATAAATATAATGACGAATTATCTCAAACTTTTAAGGTTCTAGGAACTAACGACTGTTTTTTTTCCAATATGGATAAAATAAAAAAACTCGTAGCGACATAATTATATCCATCAAACATTATATACGTCTTATCATAATAAAAATCTTCTTTTTTAAAAAAATAATTTTATCATTTAATACACGATAATATTGAACATTCATATATTCACTTGCTTAGAATGATAAAAAAATAAATGCAATTTTCGTCAAATGCCTATTTTTCAATCGTAGAATCTAATATATTCTACATAACTTATAAATAAAGGATTACAAAAATTAGATCATGATACGTTGCGTGATTTGAAGAAAGAATTGTGTTATCAATATTGGAACATATGTGTCATTTTGGTAAATTTCTTTCAGCTTTTGTGTGATTTTTTGTTATATCTTTTACCTTACTTCGCCGAAATAAAAATAAAGGTTCATCCCAAAACCTAAGTGCTTTCAGGCATCATAAAACTGCAAATAAAATATTTATTAAGTTCTGGTATCGACCCACTGCATGTTGTTTACTATCTAAAAGTTTTTTTTTTCAATTTGACAGTTATGATAGATGCCTGAATTGTTCAAAACAGAAGCTGTAACTGAGTTAAGCATCTGACAAGGTTTATATAATAATGCCAACATATAGGATTACTTAAAAAAACTGAGAAAAAGATAACATAATGGTTTCCCTCAAAACTTGTAATTATATTAATACTGAAAGTTGAGTTCCAAATATATTCTTGAGATTGAAACGTTTGCACTCTTTATATTCACATATTCTTACAAAACAAGTCTATAATTATTTGTGAAACACAATAAAAGCTGTTTTCTATCTGCTGTCTATTGTACCAGCACGAAAATTGGCCAAATGGGCTGTTCTTTGGTACCGGAGTTCGTACATTTGAAGCCCACTGCCTTTAGAGATGTTCGGTACCATTTGGGATTTACTTTAAGCAGTAGGTCCAGGTCTCATTAGCCGCCGCGTAACAAAACAGTAGAAGTTAGGACTTAAAACTTACCCAAATTTCGACACCTGGAGCCGTTTCGTGCCATTCGGAATTGATTTTAGGTAGGTTTGGTTTGGTGCGCTACGGTCTACATTTTGAAACACGAGGGCTAATGAGACCGGGATCTACAGCTTAAAGCCAATTCCGAATGGCTACGAACATCCATGCCACAGTGGGATTCGAACCCACAAACTCCGGTACCAAAGGCCAGCACCCTAACCAATCGGCCATTGTTCGGGTTGTCTTTAGGTAGTAGGTCCAGCTAGGTCTCATTAATTGTTGCTTAACAAAATAGTAGGCTGTAAAGCTCCAAACTTAACTAAGTTTTGACACCCGGAGTCATAGGGCTTAGTACTCTCCTACCAGGCTAGAGGATGTGCATTCAAATCAGGAATAAGGTTTGGTTGCCATTTATGTTGTCCTTTCATAGGGAATAATGTTAACCTCCCATATTGCGCTCCTAATTATAAAATAATCCACAGAACCTGTGCCATTGTAGTATTGAATGCATGGAAAAAATGCATTTCCACAATGGCAAAAATAATTTTATTACCTAACACAGCCGAAGCCAAACGGTTACTTAACACTGATGACATGAATTCCACAACAGCAACCCACACCGGCTATCAAGTTGATGCTGTTTTACCAAAGGTTAGTCATTGTCCAATCTTCGGGTAGTTTAGTCCGATAAGTAGCAAACTCTTCAGAGGTAAGCACGATACTACCAAGAAAAAGGACGAGAAAAGATCGATTAGGTACCTCCCGTAATCAATCCCGATCAATCGGGTGTACGTGAAACCCGTAAATATCTAAAGAATGTGTGTCCCTTAGCCCCTAAGGGACACACATTCTTATATGTTATATTAATGATAAAAAATTTATTATTAAAAAAATATTAATGATAAAAAAATATCATATAAAAGTAACAATTCCTCTTCAGGTATTAGTTAAAATTGAAAGATCAATTTCATCTTAACTATTACCGTGTTAAAAAAAATAAATATTCTTAAATTTTCATGAGTGGAGATGCAAGTAAAGTCTTACTGTCTACTTTCAGAAACATTTTTAAAGCCACTTTTTTTTGTACATTTATTTTAAAATAATACACATTCCCAGGTCTTCCTTCTTCTTTTACAAAGAAATCCCCTGTTTCGTACTTTCGGAACAGGATTTGTCGTACCGTGGGCTTGTTTGAAAGTTATCAGGGCACTTTTGCTGTAAAATCATGCTGGGAAAAATAAGTGTGTGCGAACAGCATGGATGTTTCTCATTAAAGAACACAAACCGAAGTGATAAGAGCATTACAATATTTATGTAGCAAGCGAGATGCGTTCATCCGGAATATAAACAGTTGAAAACTTGCTCAAATGGGAAACAATTTCTCCTCTGTGTTTTACAGTTAAATATACTTTTTTTAATAAATCAGAAAATCACGAATGATTTTTAATCTAACTTAGCCCAAAAGGCTAATATTTTGGAAAAAATACTAATCTATATAAAAATACTTCGCATAAAAGAAATTTAATACCTGAAATATTGATTCCAAAATGATGTAACATCTAAAAAATCTTTCTAAGCCTTGAATTTATGGAAACAACTATATCTTCAGATGTGCATATTTCGCTGGATCATTCAATTTGTTTTCTATAAAAAAAAAGCTCTAAATGAAAAGATGCTTTGTGCATCAATTATTTTAGATTATTATATTAACTGTAAGACTGAAATAGTTTTTTACAAGGTTATTATATTATATAAGTTATTGCGTCAGATTTATTGATTATGGTGCAGATTTACATTAAAATAATAATCCTCCCCCCCTCCGAAAAAAAATAAATTTTTTTTTTCTTATTACAATCTGCGAAATAGAAGTCTTTTCTGAATATAGCTGAAATTAAATTAATTTGTAATTATATTTATGCCATAAATATTATACCATATAACATCATACATGATAAAATAATTTATTACAAGAATATGAGATTTATAGCAAATACCAGTGTTAAAGCTGAACTTAGTTTATGCCGGAAAAGGATGCAATGAGCTATAACTGTTTCTAGTTTATGTAAAAAGAAAAGAAAACTAGTTTTGAAAGCTTAAAGAACATAAAGTTTGGAAATGCTTTAAATAGTAAAAAATGACAACGTGAATGTAGTCAGTCACTTAAGAAATCAAACAATGTTTAAGATATCTCTTTGTCTGAAGCTGAGGTACTTAAAAGCAGTAAATTGCGAATTTGTGGCTAATGTCAGTTTTAATTATTATGCAAAGTTTTGTTTAAGAAGCTGTTTTAATAAATTCAAATAATTGTATACAATTTTCGAGAGTTGCATAAAAATTTTAGCTTAATAAGCTTCATTTGATGAGAGTGTATAAAATTTTCAAATTAAATACGTTAAAAAATTTACTATAAAAATATTATTTGAAAAAAGAAAGTTTTTGTTTTAACTTAATTTAGTTGCAAAAATAAATTCTTTCAGAATAAGTTATAACAGCAAATATTAAAACTTAATTGTTTAATGCTTGATACCGAATAAATCACAAAACATTTATTGAATCAGCATAATAAATAACAATTGTTTCTTTGTTTAAAGATTTATCTATTAAATCATGCTTAAAACTAAAAAAAAGGCTTATGAATTTTGTTTACTTTATTGTAAAGTTATAACTTAACACCCTGAAAAATATGAGAATTAATATATATATATATATATATATATATATATATATATATATATATATATATATATATATATATATATATATATATATATATATATATATATATATATATATATATTACAATGGGTGGACAAATTATTAGGAACACTATTCAGTATTTTGTAATTTTTAGTTTAACAAGATTTATTGAAAAAATTGCTGGATTTAAGTCTATTTATAAAAGTGTATTATTGAAATCATACAAACAACATACAAAGCTATTTATTTTTCGTGACATTAGTAAGTGCATTAATAAAAATCAAGCACAAGCAATCTTAATATTTAGTGGTACAACTCTTTGTTATAGTTCAAACATCTGTGCGCTGAATTACTGTGTCTATATAGAATTTTGTTGAAGTTTGGTGTTAGGATATTATCTGCTAGAGTTAGCACTTGCTTGATGGTGATTAAGTCCTTGAGAATTGCTATTTTAAAGAGCTTCCACGTGTCCCTTAAGTGTTCATCTAGGTGAGTCCCCACACCAGGGTAAAAATCGTAATTTTGTTTGGAGCTAGAAATGCAGTAGCACCCTCCTCTTTCAAGCAATGTGCCAAACTGCTCTGAGAGATGTATTCATCATTCCGGAATGATCCATTGACTAAAGTTAGTACTTGATTACCCAGTACTCTATTGCATTGATCCAGCCTCCGGGTCTCTATAACGATATATAGAAGTCACATGTCCTTAGCTTAAATTACAGAGCACACCACAATACCAGCTGGGCATTTAAACCTCTCAAGCAGTATTGGTGTAACTAGATCATACGGAGCTTTTGAGCAAGTCAATTATTGTGGACTAAAATGTGAATTTTTGATTAGGTGGAGAATTTTACCATAAAAATGTATAATAAAGATAAATAATAATTTTTAAAAGTTGAATTTGCTTGATTCGAGTCTGCAATATTACCATTCCGTTGCTTCCTGGGCTAGAGCAGTCGCTCTTTCATAGCCATAATGATGAGTGGTTTCTGATAACCTTTCAGTTTCTCTTTAGTCAAGCCGAACGATGGCCGAATGGTTAGGGTGCTGGCCTTCGGAACCGGAGTTCGTGGGTTCGAGTCCCACTGTGGCATGGATGTTCGTAGCCGTTCGGAATCGGCTTTAAGCAGTAGGTCCCGGTCTCATTAGCCCTCGTGTTGCAAAAAATAGACCGTAGTGCTCCAAAACCAAACCAAACCAATCCTCTTTAGTCAACCACCCCCAGTTTGTGCTTTTGAAAAAAATCAATACCTCATCATTTACCATGTAGTATCCACTATTAAAATCTACATACATTAAAGTTCAAGCTTTAACTGTATACTGTAGATTCTTTTTTATAATCTCCTCATGGAAGAGAATCTACGCGAATTCTGCACGTTTGAAAAAGGAGGGACCATTTAGATGTTCATTCCATCAGTTTTTGATAAAATAACTGGAGTCTTGAAATTGTTTTTGGGATATAATATTAGGAGAATTTTTGAACTAAATTAAAATTCCTTTCTATTACTGCTAGAACCCAACTATGGTCAAATGTGTAGATGTTGCTTTGTGGTACAAGATTTTGTAGGCTTGATTCCATTGTTGACATGAATGCTCGTAGCCGTTCAGAATCTGATCTAAGCAATAGGTCGTTCCACTTCTATTAGTGCTCCATGTGAAACCAAATCATTATTACTGGTATATTAGAAAGGGCAACACTATGTATAAAATATCTAGGTAAAATAAATACAACCCAAAGTTTATTCTACAGAATGTAGAAGACGAGTGATTTACAATTCCCATTATTTTTGCTTAGCTGTTTCCTCTGAAGTACGAATGAAATGCTATTTGTAATCTGCCAACCTAAGGTTCTAGCATCCGTTGAAAATGTTATTGGTAACTGAGAAATTATGCATCAACTTCTGAAGGCATGATGGTAGCAATAAACGGAAAACTGCTTAAAGCTAAGTATATTATCTTTAACCCTTTTCGGGTTTAGCATGTGATGAGGCGATTTAGATCAGTAATATAATTGATAAATAAATATGAGAAGTAAAATGCTCGAGATCTAAATCTGACCTTATCACATCTTTTGTAAATTAAAATAGGACAAATAAAAATTATTTCAACGTCGTGTGCGGGATCCTTTGGCGGGGTTCTGATCCCAGTCCTAGATTAGAATCACATATCCGTACTTGACACCAAATAAGAATGTACCTTTGTGGACTTATTTATGAGTCCTTAAGGGACAGTGCCCAATCTGAAGGGATAAGGTTTTTCCACGTTTGCGGTTTCAAGGCGGAGTATAGGAGACCAATTGGAATTTTTACAGCTCTCCTGGTTGGACGAAGAGAGATAAGAATGGACACAGATGAAAAATACATAAAATAAAGAATAGTGAAGAGAAAGAAGTTCGAGAGTCGAGTCAAACCGAGTAGAGAAGTCCGACTGTCAGAGGTCAGAAGTCGGAGGAGACGAGTGTGACAGTGAGACTTCGGGGGTCCAAGGAGAACAGCCTTGAGTTCGACAGAGACTCCAAAAATGTTTGTAACATCTCGCAACTAACAGCAGTGTTCCTGTGTCAAATATTACGGCCGCACCTCAAATACTCAGAAGGAAGGCCCTAACCAGGCCGACAGGAGATTGAAAATTTGCTACCACACCTACCCAATCCTAGATAGCTCCTAACCAGCAGTGTTCCTGCCACTCCAAATAGATCCACAAAGGTACTCATTATTATATATATTTTGAAATTGAGATTAGGTCCTCTCTCTCTTATATATATATTATATATATAATATAATATATATATATATATATATATATTTAGCTACGTGATAAGAAATTATTATTGTCAAATCTTAATTAGTGTGGCACCTAAATTGATCATGTTGAAAAAGTAAATCTTATGAAACTTAACAAAATTTTGTATATTTGTAATGTATATATAATTGTAATAAATTTACTTATTTTTCCTTTAAAGCTGATTTCAGTCAGTTTTAATTTAGGTTATTAGTTTACTTTTTATTTTAAGTCTTTGTTCTCTCAAAACCTGTGGTTGAAATTAGTACTTACACAACCCATATAATATTTAGTCCTTGTGACTAACAAAAATAAATACCACTATAAAATTTGATCATAGGCATATACCAAAATTTAAACGAGAGCTACACGACATAGCATCCATTATCAATAGTACATAATCCCTAGTACATCAAATTTATATTTCTTTATTTAGAGAAGTTTGTAGATTTTTAACTGAGATTCTCGTGATTTGTTAAAATGACTTTAACAAATTTAAAACATCTGTATTTTACAAACATCCTAATAATCGGCTATATTGAAAATGCTCATTCAAGATTCATCTTCCATAAAGAATTTCAAAATCCAACAAAATAGCCACTTTCGTTTACTCTGTAATTTAATACCGTAGTCAATTTTAATGTGTTTTGTTAATACTGGTTTTACAAACATTCTTTAGGTAATATTGAATGTCATTTATATTTTAATATAAAACTAATTACATTTGATTATGGGATATTAAAATGTGCATTCTAAAATCAAAACACATTATCGAAATTACATACAATTTAATATAAACCTTTTAAATATATTATTAGATACCTCAATTTATTTTTTAAACCGAAATTCAGGCCTAAATAAAATAAAACAGTGAAAAATTTCAATATATTTAGCAAAAGCTTATTTGTATTTAGTCTATTACTTGAATGTAATCATGAAATATTTAGAAGACTGGTAATAGCAATATTTCACACATTAGTAAAATTTCAAGATAATGGGATTTACACTCTCAGGAGTCCAAAGTAATAACGCTTGGAGCATTAAAATGACTTTATTATATACAAAGTCAAGTAATCCTAATGTCAAATATTTAAGACTATTGGCCATAGAACGACGCAGAATGTATAATCCTTATACAAGAGAGAAACTTTAATTTTCCCTTGAAGCTTATATAAGCATATTGCTTAGATAAGCAATTGGATTATACTTTTAGTTATAATACGGCTATATAACGTGCAAATGAAAAACATACAAGGAGATTTTTCATGTACACGCATTAAATTTTACTGAATATTTTAAAATAATTACTTGAGCTAGAATTTGCATGTCATTAAAAATATATATATAATAAATCAAATAATATACGCGAAAATAACATGCGAATTTCATATGAATTTATACTACATGTTATTTATAATGCCCAAGGGAAACAAATATTAGACATTTAAGGCTAAATTAATCATTCAGCTGGATGAAATCTGCCTAAAAATTTGATATTTACTTTAATAATATTATAAAATATAATTAATAATAAGAATCAAAGAATTTGTTATTGAATACCTTATAATTTCACGTATTACAAAACATGCCGTAACTGAAACAGTTATTTAATGAGACCTAGATGGCAGGCTAATAAATTAATACTCAATTTGTTTTTACTCAAATCTGTCATTTTTTCTGTTAAATTGTAGGTTCATAGGTAATCATAGGTTTAATTAAAATGAATGTTATTCATCATAGTGGATATTTTGAATTTCAGATTTTCCATAATTAAACTTCCCAACTTTGAGCTTGTCTAATGTCGAAACTAATGTTTATAAAATGTTGAATATGAAATATTGTGTGACATAGAGATGAAGTGATGGGAATTTATTTAAACAAATGAAAAACAATAATTAAAAATTCCAACACAAAGGGCGTTTTTTGACTTATTACACATTTAGCAAATATTTTCTCTAGTTAAATAATATATTATATTAAAACATGCTCAACATGAGGGTCACCATTTTTAACTGCCATTTGAAATGTTTGATTTTTAAAACTCTATTATTTAAAAATGAATTAAATTACCTATAAAAAATCTAAACAGTTATTAGTTATTATATTTAAAATTAGAAAATGTTGTAGAATTGATAAAACAAATTGACTTTAATTATTTAAAAATATAATTTTCACTTATTAAAAAACATGCCATAACTGAAAGAGGTATTCAATGAGACCTAGATGGCAGGCTAATAAATAAATATCCAATTTGTTTTTACCCAAATCTGTCATTTTTTTCTGTTAAATTGTAACTTATGTGTCTTAATATCTAGGTGTAATTAAAATGAATGTTATTCATCATACTAGTTATTTTGATTCTCAGAGTGTCCATAATTACACTTTCCAACTTTGAACTTGTCTAAGGTCGAAACTAATGTTTAGAATGATATGAAATGTTGTGTGACGTAGTGATGAAGGAATGCGAATTTGTTTAAACGAATGAGAAACAATAGTTAAAAATTCCAACACAAAGTGCGTTTTTTTTTATTTATTACACGTTTAGCAAATATTTTTTCTAGCTAAATACTTTATTATATTAAGACATGCTCAACATGAGGGTCACCATTTTTAGGTAACATTTGAAATGTTTGAATTTTAAAAATCTATTATCATTTAAAAATTATTTAAATTACATATGGATAATTTAAATAATTAGTTATTATATTTAAAATTAGAAAATGTTGTAGAATTGATAAAACAAATTGCCTTTAATTATTTAGCATGTAACATACATCTTATCGAATAATGTATTTATTGTACATTTCTGTAAAGCTTAAGAAGTGCCTTACCCTTTAAACTTTTAAGTAGATTGGCCAAAACATAAGCATATTATTCTAAAAATCTTTTCTTCTTTTGAAGGGGACTTTACAGATAATAAGTCATTATATTAACGTCATATTATTATTAGAAAAGTCTTTACAATTTATATTTAGGCAAAAAATATGCTATCTCTCTTTAGGAATACATTTTTCTTTATTTATAAGTCTCTAACTTCATAAATATAATTTATATTATTATACCAATAAATACATTTTTAATAAAATATGCATTGAATGAAAAATTATGATTCCATTTATGCATAGAATAATCTTTGAAATTTGTAAATTATAATCTAAAATTTTACATTAAATAGCAAGTATTTTTTTTTATTTTGCAAACCTCAATTATATTAATATGAACAAAAATTTATATTTTTTTCATAAAAAATACATTTATTAAATTTTAAAATCTAATATATTTTGATTTTTTTATTACGTTAGATGCTTTTAAATTTTTGATTCACAGGATAAAATACATTTTATTTCATTTTGAAATAAAAAATTGGTTGAAATATTACAGATTTCAAGAGCTATATTCACTAAAATTTTAATTTTTCTCATTTGGTGAATATTTTTTATGTTGCTTAAAAAATAATACTTAACAAAAAAAGATTTAAGTATCTAAAGCTAGAACTTGAAAAAAAATTTTATTCTGAAGAATGCAGAATATTTTTATCTTATGAAGAACCAAATAAAATTTTTTTTCCTCGTAAGGCATTATATTCCCTTAATAAATGATAATGGGCTGATAAAATACATGAACATTTCGTTAACCGATTATTGAAAACCGTTTTAAATTTTAAGAAATAGAAGAAAAAAGTGTGAGTGGAAAGAAATAGTTTTTTTTAATATGTCAAACATTTACAGTAATCGACGCTATTTTTTTCACATCGATATAACACGTCTGATTTTACCCTCTCCACGTAAAACAAGTTTGTTCCAGAGTTTATAAATGACGTGTAATTCAAACTTTCAACTTCCACCAGTTGAAAAAAGCGAACATAAATCAGAAATTTAAAACCAAAAATTGTAAACAAGAAATTCAAATGTTTTTTCTCGGAGTACATGAAAATGTGTTGTAATCCGAAACTTGTTTTTCTTATCGAGAGATCTCAGGCATGAATATTTTGGTGTCACTTAGCGTTGAAGGAGAGAAATTTTTCTTCAAATCAGTGCCTCAAATTCAAAGCAATGTTTATGAAATATAACTCCCAGAAACAAGAATCTTCAACTTCTTTATTGCATACCTTATTTACCTTATTTATAGTTAAAAAAATGTTTTTCTTAATGGATAGAATTTGGAGTTTTAGTTTAACTAATGGTGGATTTATCACTACTATGATTATGCATTTAATTAATCTTCATGTTAAAATAATGTGTTTAGGAATACAATAATTAAAATGAATATTTTATGGTAATTTACTTTATAAAATCATTTGTCAGCAAGTGTGTTTTATTTGATTTGATGCCCCCTCCGTAGGTCATAGAGCTTTAAAACTTGGCATGTAATTTAGGCAGAAATCCACACCAAGTACAAAACCACGAAATAGAAAAATAATAACAACCCGAGTCAAAAAGCAAATCAAAGACGAGAAAAAAGTTTCTCATACACCGAAAAGCGATGACAAAGAAGCTATCAGTTAACAGCATAAGAAACAAATTTACACATTCATGTCTGTGTTTGTGTGAATGTTATAATTGTATGACCAACCCTTACTTTATTGTGGGGATACTCCCAAGCTTATAATACACCTGTAAAAATAATGTTACACTGGCCTAGTGTTTGAGAAAAATGAAATTAATACTCATTAATAAAGACATGGACAAATAATTCTCGATTAAATGAAATTATAGAATTAAATAAATGCCTAAGGAATACAACTGGAATCAACTTATCATTTGTAGATTGACTGCTCTCGAGTCGGCGTTGGCCTAAAAACAATATGGCAACGATTTTCCTCAAAATATCTATCCCGCAAGCCGCTGATGCCAGCAGCCTTTCACCTTCTACTCTCCTCTGGTCACAGCCTTGTCCTCTAAAAAAATCCGACTGCCTCGCGAAGAAAAAACCGGGGTCTACTCCCGAACGCAGGGGTCAGAAAAAGTCAAACTAACGGGCTCTTCTATTGGTTGGGAAAAGTTCGAAGGTTCTTTCTAGTTCAAACTAGTCGTGTACTGGTATGTCTTTGATGATGGCTCATGGGAAGAGGTAAAAAAACCTGAATCGAATGTAATGTTACAATTCCCCTTTAATCCCATTTTTAAGAATGCAGTCTATCGTGATTTAAGATAATGTTTCTTTTGTTTTGACTCTGCATATGGTAAATAAATGTTTACAAATATTTACCTAATTTCATTATCTGAGTATTAGCAACATCTGCATCAATACATACAGCATTTTAAAGATGTATTCTTTGACGATAGTATTAAACTTCTATTATAACTCTTAATACTTATTTGACAGCTATCACAGAAGTTAATGCATGTATATGAATATACGCTACGTATGCTAGAAAGTTGAATATTTGTGCCGGAATATAGCATAAAACACAAAAACCTCGAAAAGCGCATTTGGTGAGAGAAAGTTCGCAGACAGTTACAACAAACAAGTAGAATTCTAATCGCTCATCAGTGGTTTGCAAAAGCAGTCAAGTTGTCCACCATTGAGAATGCTGATCAAAAAGTCATGAAGTTCTAAAAGTATCAAAATACATGAAATACTACACAAATAGACCCTCCTCTTTCTTATAAAGCAGTTTGCGAAGAAATGGCAAATTGGTTGTTTAGCTTTAATTGGTATACTTGTTATTTTGAGGTATTTTTTAATCAATTAACGCTTCATCTTAAATCGCTATTATCTTTAAATAATTTATTGGTGGTCTACAATAGACCCCAGAATTCATTTTCTCTTTCCATATTCTTAGCAGAAAAGAACTGAGTTTCCCAATCCGAAATGCTAAAAACTATACTTAAAGGAATACAAAGATACGGAACGAATTTTTCAGACGACAGATTGAAAATCCGGGAAAACAACGTTGGTTCAACTGACGATAAATTTGAGACCAAAAGAATTATCAAAGCGGGAAAACTAAGAAATATTCGAATCTAATGTAAAGTATTTGAATATATATAAACTGGTTTAGTTTGAAACGTTAAGGTCTTTTGTTTTGCTCAAAATGCCTAATGAAACTGGGACCTACTGCTTAAAGCAGATTACAAGTAGTAACGAATATCCATGCCAGCAGTGAGATTCAACGAATTTCGGTACCGAAAACCAGCGCTCTACGATTCGGCCATCGTTCGACACTTACAAATTAAAGTCTATATATTGAGATAAAATCAATATACGTAATGACATTGTTATTCTCAAAATGATGCATTATTTACGAACTTTTCGCGTTTAGAACCAAAATACTTTCGTGAAATGTTAAAAAATTTTCTTAAACGTCACATTCCTAATGGTATGCAACTTATATTATTACATTACTGCATTAAGGATTACTTTTAAAACAACTTACTTTTCCTTAAACTCCTTTCAAGATAACCGATACCGTGCTAAAAAAAAGTTATATTGATCAGAAAGTAATTAAGCACATTGAAGATATTAAATTTTTCTCACGTTTGACATTTTTCCCAAAACTTGCTAATATACTAATTTGATTAAAATTAAATGAGCCAAACAATTAAGCAAAATGTCTGTTGAAACGTGCTTTCAAATTTAAATTTTTCAGTTTGTATTTCACAATGAATTCTACTTCACCCTACATATTTTAAATATTCTAATTTCAATTTAAAATGACTTTCATTATTAGAAATGTATAATTTAACCAGATATAACTCAATTTAAAGTAATATTCTAATATATAAAAAACTGTAGTTCGAATTATTAACTCATTAAATCTTAACAAAAATTTGTAACTTTTTTTCATAAATCATCGTTTTTTCGATATTTATTTTATCTTATAATTCTGTATATAAAGTTACAATAATAACTAGATCCATAATGTACATACTTAGACGCAATATTCACAACCCCACTATTCAATATTGACAATAGTTATATATGATACAGTACTAAAAACGTCCATATTCCAATATCATGAATTATATTAAGCTATGATTAGACTTTACTATTTATTACAAGTTGGGATGTTTTGAATAGGTTTATAATATTTTTTAATTTCTTTTTTTAATAGCCTTTTGTATTGCATAAGGACTAATAGCATTTCTGCCTGATTGAAATGCATTCCGTTTATTTTTTTTCCGATGAAGAATATGCATACATCTAGTATCATAGAAAACATTTTTAATTGATTAAAAGTCTAATCACAAGTCATTCTGAACCAAAATAAATTGGTAGAAGCGTCTTAATGTTTATTGGTAGAAATGTAAATACTATCTTACAAGACATCCACTCAATCTTCACTGGGAAAGGGAATTTTAAACTAAATTCGTAGTTTTTTCATCCCGTTCACTGGACACTGGACACTGGAATACTGGGTTTTGGGGCACCTGGGGACGAAGTCCCCTTATCCCCAATATGAGCTTTGATAAGTGAACCAATTTACATTCATTATTGGCTGATGAAATTAGGTATAATTTATACATACTACAAAAAACAACAATAGAGTAAAGGAAGGGGAAGAGAGAGAGAAAAGAGAAAAAAGAAAACACAATCAACAGAAGAGTTACAATATGTTTACAATTTTATACGAGGAGATATATCTTCTTTAGCCCTTATAATTATATAATTATTTTTTATTTTTATTTATTTTTTTATTTTTTTTCCCACTCAGTTTACTCTTTGACAAAAGGAAATACATAATAATAGTACACAATTAGAACCATTCAATTTAAAAATACATAAGACGCTGAAAGTAAGGTCAGCAACATTATAAACAGTAGGTAAGAGTACTGAGAGTTTTATTTTTTATTTTATTTTTTTATATATATATATTTTTTTATTTATTTATTTATTTTTTAATTAAATTTTTTTTTATAATGGGCAGAAGATATTTACAAAAGTGATGTTCCAGGAACTAGACCCGTTGGAAGGACCGTAGTCGCCCTAGGACGTCTAGGTTTCTCAATCGGGTCATAGTCCGGAATATTAGCAATTTCCTCGTTATTAATAGAGTTCATTTTATTATAAAAGATTGTTGATATTTTTTTGATGAAATCCCTAATAGGCTCAATGCCCAGGTCCCTATGGATAATGTCGTTCCGCAAGTAACGATTAGCTTTTATTATTGACCTTAAAGTTTTATTTTGTATTACTTGTAATCTCTGGATCTGTGAGTTGGATGCAGAGCCCCAGACCGGTGCTGCATACAGGAGAATGGGCCTTAAAACCGTCTTGTACAGTAGGACTTTATTCCCCATTCCCATTCGATCATGGTACAGGAGGTGAGCTAAGGCATTTTTAGCTTTGTAAAACTTTGCAATGTTATAACTAATATTATTTTTCCAAGTTAATCTACTATCAATAAGTAAACCTAGGTATTTAATTTCTCTCTCAAAGTAAACCGACTGTCCACACACCGTGACCGGAGGGGGAGGGATGCGTTTGTAGCTAAAGAAAACAGCTTTGGTTTTGGTAGGATTAATTTTAATCCTCCATCTCTCGAACCAACGCTCTAGGATATTGATGTCTCTTTGTAAGTATAGGTATATGTATCTAGTGTTGTTATTTTTAGCAAGAATTGCCGTGTCGTCCGCAAACATAGCCAGTGTTGTGTTGTGATGATGTGGTATGTCATTAATGTATAAGTTTTTCATCCCGTACAGGTGTGCTAAGGCTTTTTTTATACGATTTGTATGAAAAGTAATGAACTGCCTGACGCTACTGTACCAAATAATTTAAACACAGAAGGGAAGGATCCAAAGAGGTCATGCAAAAACGCAAGTGACACAATTGATCTCCAAAAGCACTTGTTCAGATTCAACATATTCATTTCTCTTGAAAATTTGAAAAAAAAAAAACATTACCTGGAAATGAAAATGGAAATCCCACGCTTTGCAGCTGTTTGATAAACTGTAAAAATAATTTGAAATTCAGGGTGGTCATAAAGAAACTTTGCCAATATCTACTCTTATAGTGCCCGGTATGGTTAACCGATCGAGATGAGACTGCAAATATAGTTTTCGGAGGTATGCGCTCGAGATTTTGTGTATGTCAACACACTGGGGCTTACGGTTATGGTTATAGTCACAGAAACTCGAAAATACTGAATAACGTCTAATTTTTCTTGTCGCACTATGTCCCAAGCATGCAAAAAATAAATAGCGTTGTAACTACTGATATGTCCAAAAACGGATGTGTTATGCACACACAAAAAAAATTCTTCTGAGGGGCTCAAGGAGGAATACTTCATATGACCGAGGCAAGGCACCGATCACCGATGACAACACCTATCGGACAAAATAAAACCTTTATTTAGATCAAACATTTTCTACGTTGGTGTCATCACAGGCATTTACACATTGCCTGAGGGAGACGGTGGATAATTCCGCTGAACGCAACATGGCATGAGGAATGTTTGAAATTTCATGTCGTGTAGAATCCGTTACATCTGACAAAGTTTGTGGATTGCACAGGTATACTTTATATTTGAGTTATCACCAAAATCAGAAGTCCATGAACGTTAGAACGGGTATCGCGGAGGCCACGGAAAAGGGATGAGAGGATGCGATCACTAAAATGCTGTTCTAAGACCCTGTTAACAGATCTCGATTATGTGGAGGCGCACCATCATGCATGCAAACGATGTCACTGAGTACCTTCCGCTTACCCAATTCCGGTAGTACATAATTTTGAATCATGGCTGTGTACCGACAGCCTCTTACAGAGCATGTTACAGAGCCCGTCACTGTCGCTTCCTTAAAGAATAAGGAGCTGTTTAAAAGTGTGGTTGTAATGCCGCACCACACTGTCACTTTGGTGTTAAATACTGGTACTGGTACCACAGAATGAGGATTCTTTTTTTCCCAGTGCACAAGCTGAATTACATCTTTTCCATAGTATGCGAAGTGGCCAGTCGTTTTCAGCATCATATCGTATTAGAAACTCAAATGTAAAGTCCAGACGTAGTTGGGGTCCCGTTCTGGAACTGGTAAGGAAACAGGTGGAGTACTGACTGACAGCAGTAGTTTTAGGACCGTTGTCTTCGGAACATTCAACACACGCACTGTGCCTTTAGCAGTTTTCCTGTGTTTTGGAGACACTGTTTGGTGCACTTTCAAGAAAACATCTTCAGAAACTCTTAGTCATCCGGAGCTAGTTTTAACACAGGTTCTGACCGTATAATGCGATTGCACTGCTGTATGATCACGTGACTTCTGACGACAATCACGAAAAAAAGGAGGATTGAAATCCTTGTTTATGGAAACGGGTTTTTCTGATCCTCCAAGTAAAGAACCCTTCTCCTGGTAAAATGAAGAAAACTTTACTGGCAGATATAAACGGGGTTAGAGAGACCGAGTCTATTATTTTTCATGAGACCAGAACTTATTTGTAGTATTGCGTTGTGACGTCACTCCACCGATACATAGGTAATATTTATTAAAATAGCAACAGGCGTTCATCTAGCAGATGTTGGTCAAACTGTAAGAAGATTTTCATCCCGAACAGCACGATATCATTCGTATTTTAACCTTCAAGTTTGCCTTCCTTGTTTTGATTGTATATGAACTGGAACCGGGTGTGTCTGGAACCAGTTCCAGACACACCCGGTAGAAATTAGCTTAAAATCGAATTTGGCGTCAGTAGCATCCAGATTACTAAGAAGTTCTCATTGTCGTTTTATAGTACACATCTCACTATAGGTCCCACCCGAACTTAAAAATGCAACGGACAGAACTACACTTTTAAATTGTTACGTGGAACTTGGCACATTCTCTTTTTGATGGTAAAACACGATCTAAAAAGTGTTCTAGGAAGTGAACGAGTGAAAATTTATAAAAAGCTTATATTTTAAACGATAGAATGGCTTCAAAATCTGATGAAAGAGTGTAAAAGATAAATTTCTTTCAGTACATAGATCCAGGATCAGAAAAATAGACAATGTACAAAATGCATGTGATATATTAAACTCAGACCAGTAGTTTAGTGTTTATATGATCAAAGACCACGTAGAACTTGATTAAATAAATGAGCGCACTATTATTTAACAATTATTTGCAGATTGGAGAAATCAATGTCAATTGGAAGCTTTATCATGTCAACTCATTTTACCTCATCTACTTCGTGGTCAATGACATTGTGGACACGAATGTCATCGCTTTCTTTTAACTTCCTCACAGTTCCGATCTGCCAACCTCAAAATCCCCTCTATGGAAACATAAAGACGTTTTAAGACTCAAAACCCGACTCTTTTTTTTTTTTTTTTTTTTTTTACTGATATTACAATCTAGAGCCTACATTATTCACCTGAGAGAGATAGTATTAGAGGGTTTTTGTAGGTTTATTCAATGGCGAATAAAATGTAAAATTCTTGCAATATTTTGCACGAAGAGGATATTTTCTGATGAATTACATATTTATATTACATTTATTATAGCTAATAAAATTTATTAGAAGGCATGTTTAACATGTTGGCTATCATTTGGAGTCAAAATTTGTAATCATAGGATGGAAAGTCCTGTAGTTTACCTCAATGTGCCCAACGAAATGCTGAAAACATATCGTCAATGCTGTTTTTCAGGTAGTATAGTTCTCAGTTTATAAAGAGTACGTGCCTTTCAAACAAAATTTTTATGCAGAATGGATCTCCTCCACACATTAGCTTTCCTATTAAGAATTTTCTCAAAAATATTATAGAAGAACATGTCTCCAACCGCTGCTTAACTAATGTGTGTCCACCCCGATTACCAGACTTGAACTCACTCGACTTTTGTCTTTGGGGGGGGATTTGAACAATCTAGTCAGTCTTGATAAACAAAAAACTATATTTGAAGACATACCGGGGACACACTGATGACAACACTAGAATATGTTACTTTACGAATTCAACAGTCAAGTCAAAATGAAGGCTATCATGTTGAACTTATCTTGTAATACTTATAAAAAAGTAGAATAAATTTTGGCTAAATGTGCAAAAATTGCCTTCTGGTGATGAAAATCTTATTTTTTAATCTCTCAAACAAAATCTAATCTCTTTATTATGTCCTACATAACATTTCTTAACTTTCTAAACAATAGTTTCGAATTTAAACAACTTTAAAGTAGCGAAGTTTTATTATAGACAACTTCTTTGCACATATATGCATATCACTTTTTCCTGGTTAGTGTAAATAAATTTTTATTTCCTTGTTTAGATTATAATGACTCCTTTTTAATTTCCTGTTCGTAGAAATATGACCTTGGCAGGTGTGCTCTAAAGTTAACATACATCTTTTTAGAACTTACGATTCATATAATATCGAATTATCCTGCACACACACGCATATGCGTGTAATAAGTATCTGTAATTAGTCTAAAACATTTTTATTTGCTTGTTTCTTAATTTGCAGTATACCTATAGCCCATTCTGATTTATCAACATGAAATCTATCCTGTATATTAAAATACTTTTAGAAGTACATATGTTTATCAAAAACATGACGCTCTTGTAATTTGACGATTTCATCATTACCCACTAGCTTATTAAATAATATCGTCTGTGGCTTATTATTAAATCCGCATTCAATCGCACATTTCCTCATATTTACTAAGAAATTTATTCTGAAAATTCCCGGATCAACTGCCCAAAATGTTTATACAATTAATAGGCAGACAAATATATTCGTTGTCATAGTTCATATCAAATGAGGATCAATTTTGAAACAGGTTGCTTAAAGACTATCGAACGTAAAAGCAGAAATTAACTTTTGGTATCGTCCTTCTTACTCTATTGAGTCATAATAAATTTCTGGAAATTGATTATAATGTGCTATTTCAAATATCATTGTAATATAACTAGACGTAAAACATATCCCCAAGAAATTTCCTGTACGAGTATAACTTAATTTTGTAATACTTTATCATTATACAGTTTAGAAAAAGAAAAGCCTATTTTAATTTCAAAGCAATATATATTTTTCACTTTTAGCTATAATTTTTTCATATAGGTAGAATTTTGTTCTACACTTTCAAAAATTAATAAGATGAAAGAAGAATAAATTTTAAATAAAACAATATTTCAACATAAAGTAATCAATTATTAAATAAGTTTAACCTTTTAGAGACGAGTTCTCGATGTTTCATCCAAGCTGTTCAAGTCTCAAAAGTGCAACTTGGTTGAAATATGCCCGAAGCACTCCATTCTCTCACCGTCTACAATAAACAGGGGCTGTCTACTATATAAGGGCGAGTCAAGATCATCGTTATCAGTTCTTTTTACTATTTGAGCTGTTTATATATGGTACACTTCAATCGGAAAATACCGTTTATTTTTTCTTTCTTATTGTTGTACAAATTACCAAAATCAAATAAATCGCTTATGTAGAAATACAACGTCACGAAAATGCTAAGTAAATTAAATTTACATGATAGTCGTGAATTATAAATGTAATATGTAGGTTGGACGATAAACGGTTGTAGTTGTTGAAAGGATGAAACATAAAAAGCCGGTTGCAACTAACGGAAATGAGTAAGTGCTTCATTGTTTATTATAGCCGCTGATATTATATTTTATAAATCAGATGATCGGCATTCTTTTCTGTTTCTTCTGTCTACATCTACATTTATTATATATCCATTTACTTTTTTTTTGTCAAAATAAGGCTAACATAGTATTGAATGAATTATACCATATGCACCTCCAGCAATTCCAGAATTTTTATTTTAGCTAAATCTAAAAATCTGTCTCTATATATTTCAGAAAGAAATGTATGTAGATAAAATTTGATTTGGAGATTTATGATCAGTTTAAAGTAAATTCCAAACGGTTACGAACATTCATGCCATTAGTAGAACTGAATCGGAAACTCACGTAACGATGCATTGCACCTTACCTGTTCGGTACATGTAGATGCGAGTGAAAGTTGCTGTTTTAACTGATGATTAAATATACCATACTCTCTGAAATGATATGCCTAATGTTTAGTAATCGAATTAATAAACCTAATATGCCTGCTTATAACATGTCCTAAGGGCTTACACTGGATGTTACGAGTCGGTTAAAACGTTCGTTGTGACGTCACTTTGACGTCAGCTTGATCATTTGCTCCCATAATGTTAGCAAGCTGACATCAAAATGACGTCACAACGAAGGTTCGAAACGAACGGCAACGTCCAGAGTAAGGGCCCTTGTAAGTAGGGTTGTGGATCAACAATACGGAAAGGGAAGTAAGTCATGTTCGAAAATGACGTCAAGAACCGAAAAACCATCGGCAGTGTTTCAGGGGTCACTAAAGTTGCATATATTATTGATTACTTTTCAGTTATTAATCTCTTTGTCGATTAGAAAAAAATTATAAATACATCACACGTTTGTTTGAAAATCTATGCCATATTCTTGTCAATAGAAATTAATTACCTTGTTAACAACAGATTTGAACTATTCAGAACTGCCTCTGACATAATAAGACCATCTATTATGTTTCATTATCTCTTGAGTTTAATTGCTACTTCAGAACTAATGCATAATGATGGCAGTTAAATAATTGGTAAACAGATGAATCTATTAGGACAACATATTTCTTTCAAATTTATGACACTTATTTAAAATGATTGCATATTTATTAGATAAATTACCACCTGAAATGATTGAAATTCTTCTGGTTTTTACATATGTTCTTTTTTTAATTCTGAAGTTTTCTTTAATAGGGGTATGAATAAGAGTTTGACTAAATGTTATTAATGATAACAATAAATGAAATCCGCTATGAGCTTTTATCAGTAAAATGTTTCTCCAAAAATCCTTAAAATAGTTCATCATTTTGACAATATAAATTTATGTACTTACTGAAATTACAAATATAATTAACTTGAGAGTGAATGAAATCCAATTTAAACAAAGATAATGTTTATTTAAAAAATTATATTAAGTAATCCTTAGGGTTGTTACTTATGTTCTTTTTTAAATCCTGAAGTTTTCTTTGAAAGTGGTGTGAATCCGTGTCTGACAAAATGTTAGTTAATGATAACAATAAATATAATCCGCTATGAGCTTTGATCAGTAAAAGGTTTCTCCAAAAACCCTTCAAAAATTTCAGCATTTTGACAGTATAAATTTACATACTTAATAAAATTACGAATATAATTACCTTCAGAGTGATTATAACTGTGACTTAAAACCAATTCCATTATACATCTAATGTAAATGAATATTTGAACAACATAAAATAACAGTATCAACATATAGCAACAGTTTTTAAAAAAGTCACGAAATGTGAATCTTTAAATATTACCTTACAATTTATAACGGATTTGGCTAAAACTGAGCTTATATTTGAATTCAAAAGTAATATAAATCATAAATATTATTAGTAGTATATTAATCATTAGTATCATTAATCGTTAGTTAATATCATTAGTATTATTAGTAGTATCGAAGTAGATAATTTGCTATAAATAAATTTTGTTGAGTTCTATAAATATTTTGATACGTATAATTCATTTAATTAATAATTATTGCTTCTTTGAATTATCATTTTCTTCCATTATCATTTTCTAATAAATGCCCAACAAGTAACATTACAAAGCCGAAGTACCTAGATTTTGTCGGTTTTAGAGAAATTAGTAGGATTTAGCCTATCTAATGTATGCGGTCGGAAACTGTGCCGAGCCACAACATCTAGCTTTATAGTTGCAAAAATAACACATATTCGTTTGGTAAAATCTCGTTTGGTAAAGCATACACTAGTTTGCTAAAATCTCTAGAAAAAATTTGTTAAGTGATTTAATATTATAAGATTTCAGTTGACAAAGCATGTAATCGCGTCTAAAATTCATCGCCAGGTAGTAAAGGTTTACGGAGAAACTGTTATGTCTCGTCAGAATACCCCAAAATTATGTTGAAAGTTTACGGTGGGTATGAAGAGTCCCAAGACAACACCTATCAAACCTACAGACCAAACCTGGCTTTCATCTTTTTCCTTAATTGAAGGAACACCTAAGAGAACAACAATTCATTTAACTCGATTCACACAACGTGGCTGAACACAGAAAGACAAGATATTTACCAGAATAGAATATTCTGGTAATTTCTGGTAATAGAATATTCTGGAATATTCTCATAACAAGAAGCGAAAAATGACTAAATTTGATGTGGAGATTTTGAGAAAAAATAATTTTATGTATGTAGTCTGTGTTGGCTATTTTTTGTAGTATAAATTTATAAGTACACATCTGACTGCATGATTTGTAACCTATATTTTTGTCAAACCTCGTATTTTTACAAATCTTGATAATATTGACAAGTTGCTTATTACATTACATACAATATATAGAACTTTTTGAAAAAATAATAAGACTCAACTAAACAGAAGGTTAAAGGAGAAAAGCTTGCGGATAGTAGAGGGGGAAAGGATTGCCAACTATAAAGTCTGGTGGAAGTCAGTTGGATTTGAGTGTTTGCTGAGCACGAGAAACTCGTAAAGCAGATGCGTGTTAGAAAGTGGCGTTAGGCTTTGGGAATGCAGTTGAGTGAATACAGTCAAACTGTGATATGCCATATAGTGATGCGGTGAAAGAATGTGGGATGTAAGATCGGATAGAGAAAATAAGAAATGCTGAACAGAAATCGATGTGGAATTACCTAGCAAAGTGAATTATACCCAATCAGATATCCTATTACGTGATCGGCTCTTTGTCGTTAATTTCAAAGTGGCAATGAACGCATAGTGATGATGGAAAGCGGTGCAATAAATTTAATAATGGGAGTGTCTGAACAGCGTGCTCAATTTCCACGTACAACTCAAGATTAAGTTCAAAACTAAAAAAAATTATGCTTTTCAAGAAAAAACGAAGTCAAGCATATTTATGATAATCCACTGAATACAGATTTGGTATATATGATAGGGTGTGAGATGCAAGAATAGAGAGTTGGAAAAAAATAAATGCTACACTAAAAGCGATGAAGACATGCCTGGAGTAGTGTTTGTTCTCTACCCACTCAGATATTGACGACGGGCTCTGCTCTTTCTCATTAATTCATAAATGAGGATAATCTCTCTCTATTCATAAACATAAATCTGGGGAGCTCAAGACATACCCTTTATTATAATTATTGTATTTATGATAGCGGTACTTATCGTGACTGTCTGCATTTGCTTCATGATTTTAAATTGGAATACGGTACTTTATGTCTAAAAATATATGTTACCCGCAAAACTGTCGCAGTACATAATATTTCTAATATTTTTCATTCTCTTAACAAGAAGGTAAATGTCTAATTTCTAACGTTCCGTCGCTAACACTAGAAAAAGCAAAAATCTGGTTTTGAGAATTTCTAAATATATGACACATCCTCTCGAAACCTATAAAAAATAGATCTTCTTAAGTCGAAGTTATCTTTAAATAGACAAAAATAAGGAAAGAACCTCTACAATGATGAAGTAATAAAATAGAAAAAATAGTATAAAGCTATTTTATGCAAGAAAGCTAAAAAGAATCATTAAAATTATGGAGTTGATCTATTAAATGGATGCTACATAATTTACTCAGAATCGGATATAATTCCAGTGTCTTTAAATATCTGATAAAATCGTATGAAGAAGAGCATTCTTAAATATTAAAGGAATTTTTTTCTTTAATATTTAAACTTCTCTTTCTATTATTGTTAAGAAATGATTTTATTTTATATATGAATTAAACACCTTAGCTTTTAAATATAAAATGATACCGTATATTACAACAATTGCAAATGAATGAACTATTTTTTTATCTAAGTGATTTAAAATAAAAACTCTCTGACAGTAATTTTCAGCACAGCAGTTTTCTGGTTGAAATGAAAAAGTATTTTTCCCTAATTATTTTCAAAGAGTAATCCTAAGTAATTACTAGAAAAGTAGTCTGTTTAATCAAAATGGAAGTATTTTACCATGAACTACTTTTATGAAATTCGTAAGACGAAAATCTTTTGGTCAAAGGTAATTTAACTTAAATTGTAACTTTTTACCATTTAAAGCTTTTTTGATACAAGATAGTAACTTAGCAATCAAGGATAAGAAGAAACGTTCTTAATTTCTTAAAGTTTCATTTTCGATTTATTTTTTATTTTTGCTCCCTTAAAAATTCTTTATATTCTCCATGCTGTAAAAATCCTTAAAAGTTGTTTATAAAACATACAGTTTGAAATATTGTCAATTGATTTATCCATAGTTTTAAGTCTAATTATTAAGTGATTTTTTTGCACATGTAACAATCTTTAAAAAAATCTATCCTTAAAAATATTAAAAATATTTGTAATTATTTTACTTTGAATTGCATTAAAAAACATTAAACAGCATTAAATATTTTAAAGTTTTTATAACGAAATATTTTTTATTTGGAAACGGCTATCATTAGAGTTCGATTTGAATAAAAATTATAAAAATTGGCTTGACCGAACATGCAGGTGTCCTCTGCCAAATGGGCTATTTAGCACCAGGTTTGGCAACCCATAATATTTATTCCTGTCTTCGCAGTGTCGTTTTTTAATTTTTGTAAATTCCAGAGCAGGCTCTCTTTATGCAACTATTTAATAACATATGAAATACGCCTAATTCTCATTGGGTTATAAAATGGTGAAATTAAATTCATTGGTTGATTAGTCAGCGGTTATTTTACCGAAAATTCAAACCGGTAAAACTCGTATTCTATCATTTCCGTTAAGATATTGTTTCTTGCTGGTTTACGGTATCCTTCTCCAGTAATTCATTATGTCTAATTATTTTATGATTTGGATGGATTAAGTATATATTAAACTGAATTACTATTTTGTAATGGGTTTCCGGTTAGTAAAGTGTCTACTAATAATTTTTTAAAGTGCTTTCTCATGTTTCATAAATCGAAATGCTGGTCTGAGGCATTGATGTCTAAAACTATAATATATTAATTACACCTACATTTCAGGGGAGGGGGATGAATGGTTGATAAAATTTAAATACTATAAAACAAAAATTTAAAATTGTAAAAAGCACTTGCATTTAATATACTTAATTGTTTATCTGAGTTTATTTTACCTATTGTGTAATTGATTTATCTGGAAATTAAAATTATAATTTTATAATGATGAAAAGGTATGTATTTTTTTTTAATTTTTTTCTTTAAAGGGATATTTTATACTCTTTCTACAACTCTCTCGCGTTAATCGGAAGGTTTGGTGTTTTAATTTTATGACCGGGGGCGTAATTCAGATATTGTTTTCTATAGCTAACGTGTTTCGGTTTATTTTTTCTTATTGATAAAATACAAAATATTATGAAATTGAAAATAAAGTTAATATATTGTTACAACATTCATGGTTGGTCAAAGTGGGAGGGAGGCTTGGTTAAAAAAATGTTCAACACTATAAATTCCAAATGAACCTTTAAATGTAAAAAGTACTAACTTTTTAATGTTCTATGAAAATTTGAGCTCTATCTGTGGAATAGTTTTTTATTATTGTTTACTTATTATTGGTTTTATATCATATAAAATGAAATTTGTAAATGTTTTGTTTCTAAAAATCAGGAATTGTTTTACGAATCTAAAAAAAGGGTATTTTAATGTGTTAACTTCTTTAATTACATTAAATATTCACAAACAATATATAAGTAAACAATATTTATAAGAATTCAAGTATTACTTAACTCTTAATTTCCCCTTTTGTTAGCATTAATTGCACTAATATTATATTTTTAATTTTCCATAGCTTACTATAACTATACAAAATCTGTTCCCGCTCATAACACAGCCTTCGGGTTATTTCCCGCGAAAGGGTTGGCACAGTTGGCGCCGTTTAAAAATCACCAAAAATATGAAGGGGCACCCGGTTTTTCAGTAATACCTTAGATTTAAACAAGTAACACAATTCTGGAATATGATTATTTACTAACAGATATTTTCTTCTCTCCATGATCTCATTCATATTTCAATTTCTATGGAATAAATAAAATATATAAAAATTTCAGCTAAATTTCAACCAGTCAAAAATTTACTGTCCTTTATTGAATATAAAATATATCTAAAAAGTTGACAAAAGGAAAATAGTAGCTGATGCTCATAGAGCGATGTAGAGATTTTAGTAGTGATGGTGTTAGATTATATCTTTCAGGAACTGATTTTTCTTATAAATAATAAAAATCATCAATTACACACAACGTGTAAATAACATAATTCATACTACACTGCTATAAGATTAAGAACAGAATAAAAGCATTTATGCTCAGATATGCACGAAATCAATCTGTTAAAAACCAGAACGATGAAATTTTCATAAATACTTAAGTAACGTCAATTAACTATACTTAGGAGTGTTATATCCTTTTACTTGACATAATGAGTTGACACATATTAATAATTAGGAATGTATAATATGTGAAAGATATAACATTAAAACTACATTTACTATAAGATTCAGAAAAAAATATTGGTTCTCAGGCATGTACTAAAAGTTAATTAGAAATTAATCTGTTAAGAATCAGAACGGTGAACATTTCATAAATTTTTAAGTAAACTCAATCAGACAAGACTTAGGAGTGCTGAAGATTTTTACGTGAGATAATGATTTGATACATATTAATAATTAGGACTGCACAATATACCGATACTATTATACTACATGGATGTGAGATTAACAAAACAATAAAAAAAAGGATTTTACGTATGGACTAAAATATAATTAGAAATCATTCTGTTGAGAACCAGAAAAGTGACTACTTCATAAATGCTTAAGCAACCTCATTCAGATAAGAAATAAGAGTATTCTAGGTTTTTACTTCACATAATGATTTGATACATATTAATAGTTAGGAATGTACAACGGGAAAATAATGTATTTAATATTACACTGCTATAAAACTAAGAAAGCAATAAAAAACCGACTTACGGGTATCTAATTAGAATAATATTGGAAGTCAATCTGTTAAATTTCAGAACGGTATACATTTCATAAATGCTTAAGTAACCTCAGTTAAGAATTCAGAAATTTGTACCTAAAGTACCGATAACATAATTACTACTATATTACTGTACGTTTAAGAAAACAGAAAATATCGGCTCTCATGTATGTAGTAAAAAATTTTGTAATTATTTTACTTTGAATTGCATTAAAACACATTAAACAGCATTAAATATTTTAAAGTTTTTATAACGAAATATTTTTTATTTGGAAACGGCTATCATTAGAGTTCGATTTTAATTGAAATTAGATTTAAACTGATAACACAATTCTGGAATATGATTATTTACTAACAGATATTTTCTTCTCTCCATGATCTCATTCATATTTCAATTTCTATGGAATAAATAAAATATATAAAAATTTCAGCTAAATTTCAACCAGTCAAAAATTTACTGCCACTTAAAGACTATAAAATATATCTAAAATGCTGACAAAAGTAAAATAATAGCTGATGCGCACAGAGAGAGAAAGAGATTTTAATAGTGATGATGTTAGATTATATCTTTCAAGAAATGATTTTTCTTATAAATAATAGAAATCATCAATTACACACAACGTGTAAATAACATAATTCATACTACACTGCTATAAGATTAAGAACAGAATAAAAGCATTTATGCTCAGATATGCACGAAATCAATCTGTTAAAAACCAGAACGATGAAATTTTCATAAATACTTAAGTAACGTCAATTAACTATACTTAGGAGTGTTATATCCTTTTACTTGACATAATGAGTTGACACATATTAATAATTAGGAATGTATAATATGGGAAAAATATATAATTAATACGACACTTCTATAAGATTCAGAAAAAAATATTGGTTCTGTGGTATGTACTAAAAATTAATTAGAAATCAATCTGTTAAGAACATTTAAAAGAACATTTAATTTTGGTGAAAATTTTATAAATGCTTAAGTAAACTCAATCAGACAAGACTTAGGAGTGCTGAAGATTTTTACGTGAGATAATGATTTGATACATATTAATAATTAGGACTGCACAATATACCGATACTATTATACTACATGGATGTAAGATTAACAAAACAATAAAAAAAAGGATTTTACGTATGGACTAAAATATAATTAGAAATCATTCTGTTGAGAACCAGAAAAGTGACTACTTCATAAATGCTTAAGCAACCTCATTCAGATAAGAAATAAGAGTATTCTAGGTTTTTACTTCACATAATGATTTGATACATATTAATAGTTAGGAATGTACAACGGGAAAATAATGTATTTAATATTACACTGCTATAAAACTAAGAAAGCAATAAAAAACCGACTTACGGGTATCTAATTAGAATAATATTGGAAGTCAATCTGTTAAATTTCAGAACGGTATACATTTCATAAATGCTTAAGTAACCTCAGTTAAGAATTCAGAAATTTGTAGCTTTTTAATTAGGATAATGATTTGAAACCTATTAATAGTTAGAAATATACAAAGTACTAATAATATAATTACTACTACACTGTTATACGTTTATAACAACAGAAAATATCGGCTCTCAGGTTTGAAGTAAAAATATTATTAGGAATTTAATCTGTTAAGAGGCAGAACCATAAGAATTCATAAATTCATAAATAACCTCAATCAGTAAAGAAATAATAATATTGTAGATTTTACGTGTCAAAACACAATGTGCGAATAATATAATTAATGCTGCATTGCTATAAAATTAAGAAACCAAATAAATATCGGCTCATAGGTATATAATAAAAATATTATTAGAAACTGATATGGTAAGAGACATAACGGTGAAAATATAAATGCTTAAGTAACCTCAGTCAAGTATTGTGAGTGTTGCAGCTTTTTATTTGACATAATGACATGATACCCAACAATAGTATACAAGTGTCATAAAATATAAATAATATAGATGAGATAAATGTGTACTAAATTACGTATCTTGAGCATACAGAATGTTCTTGTGACACTCAACATAATGTTTTTAGAAGAAAAATTAATTGGTTGTGCTAGGCACCACGCCTTTATGTTGTCGGTAATTTTTTTCTTATTATTTTGTACTCCGTAAAAAAGTCTAGAGTTTTAGATTCGTTACTTTTTATTGAATACAAAAACATTCTTTGAGTAACAATGTCAGTAAGTTTTGTTTCCTTCAACCGTATAAGTTTGGTACTGAACGTTTAAACAGAAACATTATTTTTGTCTACTTATTTTTCTTGTTGTGTATATTACAATCATTTTTAAGCTAACCTGCATTAGGAATGCCATGTAATGAAAATGTATAAAGGAAAGTGTCCCAAGATCTCGATTAAATGATAAATTGTAAAATTTAAACTAAAATATTATTTGTCAAATACATATATATAACAATATGTTTAATAATTTATACGTATATAATATGTTTAATAATTTATATGCATATAATATGTCTAATAATTTTAGTTTACATTATTTATATGAAATATTCAATTTAGAGCTTCTTAAAAGGTATTCAAGTGCAACAGGGTCTTTTCCCAACTGAGACACTCAGTGCAGAATATATATATATATATATATATATATATATATATATATATATATATATATATATATATATTATACACACACACACACACACATATATATATATAATATATCAAAATTATTACATTGAAAATATCTCTCTAATTTTCCCATTTCCCAAATCTAACTCTATTATAAATGCAATTTTTTTGCCCACTCATCATATTTCACAGTTTTCCACGGCAAATTTCTCACTTTTTCCACTGTTCTAGGTTCAGAACGCTGACTAACCTGCTGGTTTCTTGAGTAAAGAAATTGTCTTACTTCTCGCTGTGTGGTCGACTTTTTTAATGTCAAAGTATTTTTTATGATCATTCTCTTCTCGGATCTCGTCAGAGAAATATGTTGTTTTCATAGATCCTATATAAAAGTTAAGTTCCAGTATGGGATTACCGTTTTCTACCGTTTATATATATATATATATATATATATATATATATATATATATATATATATATATATATATATATATATATATATATAGATAGATAGATAGATAGATAGATAGATAGATAGATACATAGAGAGATACACAGATAGATAGATACATAGATAAATATACATACATACATAGACACATATACATATATTCATATATATGCTTATACACACATATACATATACATGTACATACATATACATACATATATATATATACATATAGGATACATATCTATTCATATAATATACATATATATGCATATATATACACATATATGTACATATATATACATGTATATATACACATACATATACGTGCACATAAATATACAATATATATATATATATATATATATATATATATATATATATATATATATATATATATATATATATACATACATATAGGATTCATATCTATACATATTATATACATATATATTCATATATATACACATACATGTACATATATATACATATACATGTATATATACACATACATATACGTGCACATAAATATACACACACACAATATATATATATATATATATATATATATATATATATATATATATATATATATATATATATATACACTATTTTATATACATATACTTACATGTAATATACACACATATACATAGCTATATAAAAATAAGTAGTGTAAATAATATCTTCGATTATGTTGGAAAATTGCCCATTTTATGCAGTTTGTACAGTATTACAAACGTTTACATTTATTCAGGATTTAAAACGCATTGTTCGACTGACCATCATTACAGTGCAAAAGCACGTCTTAAAATGTCCAATAATATAGACATTATGCTATGTCGTCCCGAGAGTGAGGGAATGGCGTGATTTTGTTTATTTGAGACTAAAGATTATTCAGCATTTTCGGTGAGGCGAAAGTGAACCTTGATCATTTAATCAGACACAAAAAGACACAGTTCTACAATTTAGTTATCACAAAAGTGATACTAATTTCCGGGGACAGCTAAAAAATTTTTCCAGTAGACTGAAAATTATTAGTTTTTCCATCGTTGATTTCAAGAGATTGGTAAAAAGAATTTAAATGGGAGAAGACTGCTTTATCTGCACTTTACGGCTGGGAAAATAACATATTAAAAATTAGAAGGGGTAAAAAAAAAGAATATTAGCTATATATTTAAGGGTATAAGGATATAATTTTGGTATATTATACACGTACACATATATGTTCTAAAGAATTTCAAAATTCGTCTAGTTTATATTCCATCTTTCTTAGTCTTAAGGTTTTCAGGCACTTAAATTTATTAAATGTCATAAATTATTCACATCGCATTCCTTCCGTACTTCTGAAAACCAAACACATCGAATGGAAAAGTTAAATATAATTTGAGGATTAGTAAACAATTTATTTATATAAAGAAACTATACAAATTTATCTTGATTTTACGTAAAAAGCAGAAATATGGAATTCGGCCAAAACAGTGTTTAGTATTTTAAAGTAATTTTTCTTATCTGGCATTAGAACCTTTTACAAGCCTGAGAGTCAACCACAGTAGCCATACACTCACTCCGCTCTATAGCCAAACCTTTACAGGTCTTAATATTTTATTAAATATCAACTCTTTTGATCTATTTGTTTCTCGATCTTTCTCTTTTCCTGCAGTTAAATAGATTTTCAAATTCGTTTTTCCTTCTGCTGTCTCCGGCATTTTGCCAAGTGAAGTATTGTCCCGAAATTCCGTGTATTGCAAATTTATATTCATGTTTTATTTTCTTTTTCAGTTCGTATTCCGTTCAAAACAGTCCGTGAATTTCTATTGCTTTGGTTTCGTGAGTGTCATTTTTTTTACTTGGTTGGACTGTCAGCTCATATCTCAAACTCCAAGAAAAAATGTCTAGCTATACTCCTAAACACAGGGCATCCATTTTAGTCACTTTTACGACATGCATGACTATATTGGGATTATTCTTTTCCAATCACCACACACAGTACAAAAATAATTACCGATTATTTATTTTCAGTCAACAATAGAGACAAATAATTTCATCTAAAGAATATTTTTCATGCTGCTCAGTGTTATTTATTTCTTATGCAGTCTTTTCCTTTTGCAGTAGAATGATGTAATTCACGTTTCTATTTTGGACAGTTCACATCATAGAAATATTTTGCTAATAAACGAAAAAATATTCATCCCCTATATAATAATATCCTAATTTATCTGTTCGTCTGTCCTCGAATTTATGAAGCGGTTGTACCTGGAATGGATAGCGGCATACCTATTGGATTTTCGATGAGTTAGGGTTAGCAAAATTTAAATCTAGTTCGAAAAGGTCCAAAATCCACACCTTCCCACCTTTTCGGGTTTTTAATGGTATTATTTCAAGCTCTATTGTCCCCAGTTAAGAGCAGGAGATTAAATTTATCAATTTAGAACATCGGTCGGGGAACTTTTTTTAATCATTACCCCAAAATATTTGTGTGTAAATTGATATTACCTCATGGCGAAGAGCAAAAAAAAAAACCTCTTTTTAGCATCTTTCATATTATAGCCCCCCCATGATAATTTTGAAAAGAAAACAACTAAAAATTTTATTTAAACTTCATTTATTCAATTTATCAATGTAATACCTAGTAATCCATAACGGTATTGTAACAAATTATAATAATAATAATAAAACAAAAACAAACAATAATTAGAATTGAAAAAATTAAAAAAAAAAAAAAAGAATAATTGAAAAATTTTTTTTCACGTTTTGGAGAAATGGTGTTGTTTCATGTTCGATACAACTGCTTCAAAATTTGGACTTTTTGATGTAAGAGCGATTTGAATGCAGTCTTCGGCGTTTAATCGATTTCTGTTCTTCGTTTTTATGTTCATTAGAGTGGAAAAGCCTTGTTCGCACAAATATGTTGTTCCAAATGGCAGCAATTTTTTAACCGCCTCTTCATGTGCAATTTTGAAAGCCTTTGCAGCTTTTGAAATCCAAAAAGACGTCAAATTTGATTTACTCTCAAATTGAATACGTGCTTCAGTATTAGATCGAAGTTCAAGAATTGCTTCTGCCAAACCTGAAGGTTCTTCTGGTATCATAGCAATATCACATTTAAAAGGATCTACAATCCAACTGATAGTACATGTATGAAGATCTGGAAAGTAATCTAAAAACTGCTTTCTGAGTTTGATAAGATGACTTACAATTGTATCCTTGATGTCAGCAAAAGTAATATTTTCGCAATCTTCCAAAAACAAAGCTAACCTTGAAAAAGAAGCTATCTTGTTCTGTTCTACTTTCTGTCTCCAATATTGCAACTTTAATCCAAACGCTGACACTATTTTTCTCGCTGAAATGATATTGATATTCTTTCCTTGCAATTCTTTGTTTAATATATTTACACTCTCAAAAATGTCCGCTAAATATGCGAGATATGCAACCCAGGAAGAGTTTTTAAACTTATCTGCGAGAATATTTTTTTGATCAACCATAAAAATTTCAACTTCAGTTTTGAGAGTCCATACTCGATTTAGAACATTTCCGCGAGAGAGCCACCTTACTTCTTTATAATTAAGTAGGTCCGTTTATTCAGCTTCACCGTCCAGACAAAATTCACGAAATAGCCGCGTGTTTAGTGCATGTCCCTTGATAAAATTTACAATCTTGATGATATCATGCATGGCAGCTTCCAGTGTAGGTTCTAAATATTTTACCATAAGGGCCTGGCGATGGATCATACAGTGAATAACTTCAATATTTGGGTTATTATTTTTACGAAAGCCGAAAAACCGTTAATATGACCCAGCATAGCTGGAGCTCCATCCAAAGATACAGAAATACAGTTTTCCCATTTTACACTTTGCTCTATGAAGTATTCATTCACTTTATTGTAAACATCAATTCCACGAGATCTCAACTCGAGAGGAGAACAAAACAGCAATTCCTCTTCAAAATTATCTGCACCTTTGTAGCGAACATATACCATTAGCTGTGAATTGCTACTACAATTAGTTGTCTCATCAAGCTGAATAGCAAAATATTTAGCCTGTTTTAAAGCGAAAATAATCTGTTCCTTCACATTTTCTGCTAATATAGAAATTCGTTCTTTTACAATTTTTGCAGACAAGGGCACTGAATTCAGTTTCTTCGCTTCTTTTTGACCACACATAATCTCTGCTATTTTTACAGGAGCTGGTTTAACCAAATCTTCACGAATAGTGTATGGTTTCTTATTTCGAGCAATCAACCAAGCTACTTCAAAGCTAGCTCCTGATGCTGAACGCTGATCGAATGTACCAAACAAGTTGCTATTCAATATTTGTCTTTTAACAGATATTTCTAAATTTGCAAAGTATTCTCGCTGTTTGGAAGACAGGTGTGAATGCAAATTATCTAAATGTTTCTTCAATTGACTTTTTTTGAAAGATTCTGAAGTCAGTACCTTCATACATACAGCACACTGTGGTTTCATTGTACCATTATCTACTATTTGTGTAAAACCGTAATTAAGGAATTCTTCTTGGTTTGTTCTTTTTCTATTTGCTGCCATCTGAAGGGAGATAGAAAATAATATTTGTAAAATATTTAAATTAAATTTCTAAATTTCGGCTTACCTTTATCGATATATCGATGATTAATGATAAAATCAGCAACTAACTAATAAAAAACTCGCTCTCTGACTTGTCACTTTATTTGTACTCAATTTAAAGTAAAATAAAATGTGCTTTATTGCGCAAAGAGAACACTTTAGTGGTGGGTAGTGAGATGGCGTGGCCTGCATATGTCGCTAAATTGTTTAAGTTGAAAAAAATACTAACAAGTTTATAGAATAACAAATTAAAAAAATATACTTTTTACTCAAAAAAGTTTCATTTTTACCCCCAAAAATCTCATTTTTACCCCATTTGGGGTAATTTACCCCGGTTCTCCGACCGCTGTTTTAGCACATAATAAATAGGTAAAAATAACATTGTTTTTCTAGCATTATGACGTCATTCCTTTAACCATATCAATTATTTCTTACTTTAAATGATTTAAATATCGTCTGCATTATTTTAATACGTTTTATCGGCGAACTTAGATATAACGTAAATAATTTTCTTTTATATTTGTCTTAAATAACAGATTAGGTTCATATGTGATTATTTAAAATTTAATCATCGATTATTTTTTGTTGCAATGAAAAATGCATCACCGGCATTAACAAAAAATTCTTATCATAAAAGTCTAGAATTCTATTTTACGGACTAATAAATATTTAGGGTTTAAGTTATATATCTGTGAAAATTAAGAAGTTTGTTCATTTGAGTGTTTGTTTTTTTTTATACATAACCACACGGTTTGCGATCGATTAGCTAAATTTTAGACACCATTCATATATACCACCAAATAATTTATGTGAATATTAAAACCTCTGCTGTCCATCCTATCACATCATATGACAAGAAAAATTAAAGTTGGCAATTAGCATACGGTCAGTAAGGATAAACAAATTATTGAGCGTGTACTGGATAATTTTCAGCCAAAGAACAAACCCTTTTTTATCTGCCTTATAAGGTACTTTACAATTCTAGAAAATTAAAAATTTTACTGATCCCGTTATATGACGTACTATATGCTAGTTTCCTAATAGTTTGTTAATTTTATATTTTTTCCTTTTTATTAATCTTTTTGAATATGGTAGATTATAGTTAACCTCAAAATGTAACAATAATATCGTTGCATCAATCTACAAATGGAAACTCTTTGTTGTTTGTAACTGTTACAGAATGCATTTCGTTAGATACTGTGTGGCATTTAAAGCTTCACTGCACTTAAAGTAATCGAATTAACTTATATCGATTCATATATTCAATCAGCTACTTATAAAAAACAACTTAAATATACGGTGCTTTATTACTACTCTCTGACAGGTAATATAATAAATCGTATAAAGACAAGCAAACTAATTTATTGGAAATTCCTTTCCTTTCATTCCCGCATAATTATCCGGAAATGGCGATAAAAACTGAGTTCAGCAAATTAAACGAGGTCCTTTCAATTAGACACTGAAGAATTTCCCCGTCGCTTTCTGGGAAATGTCTGAAATAAATCTTGCAGAGTGGACAGTTTCGAATAGAACTTATTCGAGTCACTTAAGTCTTTTTACGGAAAGAAAAATGATTTTTCTCTTAAGGTATAGTCGAAACGACTTTCTCGAAGGCTTAAAGTCAGCTATTACCTGTCTTTTTTGATGAATCTCTCCTGAAACTTAATAGAATCGATATTTATATAAGAATTTGCGTTTTGAATATCAATTACGTATTTAAAAGTTTAGCTGTACTTCACCACTCCATTTGTAAAAAAAGCCTTAGAACTTGACGTACAAAAAAGAAAGCGGTACAAATTAAGGCCGGAGAAGTGATGACTGTTTCTGATGTAGCAGAACGTAGCTCAACTTAATAACCGTGGCTATTACAGTTTTGCAATATAAAATGCAATTATATCACATACAAATATGTTTGTAGCAAAAAAATAAAGTTTTAATTAAATTTTGCATAATTAATAGCATTTTATAATCAATACCTATTTTACCCAAACTCTGGGATAAAATGGGTATAAATAAAGAAGTAAGAAATTATAAATTTGCAATTTAAGAAAATGTATAAAACTATTTTAACAATAATGGTAATGAACCCTTTGCATAAATACAGGCAAACAAATTGCTTGTTTATAGTTTTTTTACATTAAATGTTCGTTCGTTTATGTGAGGAGTTACTTTAATTCCTAAAATGTATAGTAAACCTCAAATATATATATGTGAGTATACTTACATACATACAAAGATAGAAAGAAAGAAAACAAAGAAAGAGAAATTGTAGTAATAGAGTTTACAGATCTTCGTGTCATATTATAGATTCAAATTATAGAGCGAGATAATGTCCAGTTCAATTAAATAAGTAAACTCAAAGATACTATATTTTTTCTTAAGAATATTACTTATTGTGCCACTTTTAATTTTAATACTACCTTATCGTATTTATAGCAAGTCCTAATCTACTATTAATGCTTTTCGATTTAAAATAAACTACTTTAATTGTTTGTTTTCTAGGTTATACATTCGAAGAGACGAATTTAATCTTCTAATCTTTTATTCTATTCGTTGTAATTATATTTGTTCTCCCTATAGATAACGCTTATACAGTGGGCTATTAGATTAAATTGCCAGCATGTATTATACTTAGAGATAATACAATTGGAACGCGATAAATGTTAAATCGACAGCGTTTTTGCCACAAAATATTTATTAGGCATGCCTAACAAACAGAACATTTAGGCTTCAGTGAACGAGCAGTGGAGTAATATAGGTCTGAAAGTATCGATATTTCTGTCTAATTGAATTAGAAAATATAAAAAGGAATAAAAAGGAAAGAGAAATTTTTAACTTCAGAGCAACAAGATTACTCCAGATTGCATTAAAAAGAAAACCGAAATTGACAATATATAAGTATCTAATAATATATAAGACCTGTCTTAACTTATTCACTCATTCAAAGGCTAAAATGAGAATGACACATAATCAGATTAATGATAAGAGATCCACCAAAAATATTTTCATGGCTAAACGAATAGACACCTGAAAAAAAGACGATATAAACTCAGATATTTGAATTTTATTAAGAAAGAGTTAAAATACTTTATAAATTATAATTAATTGAAAATCCAGGACTAAAGTAGTTCTGACTGGAATCGAATTCTGGGGAACGTTAGAGATCTTCCATAGACGATATACTACTAAAAACGTAGAAGGCCTTATAACCAATATAAATTATTAATATAAAATACAATTTGTTTATCACTATTAAATACTTTAAACAGTTTTTAAAGATATATTTTCGTATTTTCTAAGTATTTAAAGTATTTTGATGCAGGCACTTTAAGATTTACACTTTAAAACGGTGCATTTATAACTGCTATATAGGTTTGAAATTCACCAAACATTAGCCTCTTGGACTATGTATATTATAAAAATATTTTCTTTTTAAAATAATTTAACTATATAATTAAAATATACTGTAAAATCTACATTTTTTATATTATTATACACCCTTCAGTCATATGAATGTGACCACTGCTTATTTTAAACATCAACGTTAAATAATAAAGACCATATTGCAGAAGGCACGTGCCATTAGCAAATTTAGTGGATATATAAAGTGTGCTGTAAGCATCTGGAAAACATTTCAGATCTTGCAGTCTTTCAGAAAGAGAATGATTTATCCGACATCTAAAAGGGCATAATCATTGACTTTTGGGCTAAAGATGGAATTATTTACGAAACGGCTAATAAACTAATCACGGACCGCCGTGGTAAACGTATATTATGCATGGCAAAATGGCACTATCCAAAATCAACATCAAAATGCATGATCTGCAGAAACATAGTTTTGGAAACAAAAATAAATATTAAATTATTATAATTTCATAGGAATCTTTCAGATATCTCTCCATACTTTCAAATTACTCTTAGATTACAAATATTTTTTTGTTTAATTTTGATGAACTTGTATAGAATTCCTCCTTGATTAGATAAATTAGAAATTAGTTTTAGGAATTTATTTTAACCATGGTCTCTAAAGAATTTGCAAAATTGTATATATTATATTACCGTAGTATATTATATAACGTCGTAATGCAAGTTATCGAAAATATCTTTTAAATTAGTGAAAGCTGCGAAGCTTATAAGCGGTTATTCTGGAAAAATGCTTAAAGAAAAAATTGAAAACTAGAATAAATGAAGAAAGGACACAAACTCTTGATCTAATGTATAGAATACAAGTTTACGACATTTTTCGGTTTGAAAGCATATACTTTTGTATAATACTAAAATAATAAACTACAGTACTTAAGTAAATATATGAATTTATGACTTTTCAAAACTTTATCTAATAAAATTAATGCTGATATTCATAAGTAATTATTAGAAGCTTACAAATGTAGGAAATCATCTTCCAATGATGTGCTTTCAACATAATTAATAAACCTTTCTGACTATGCATAGATTCTGTCGTTGTTTTTTTCGTGTAGTTGAGCATACTAAATGAATGCTTGTTAAAAATTATGTATGCATTCATATGCATTTGCATATATATATACATATACATATATATATATACATATATATATATATATATATATATACATATATATATACATATACATATATATATACATATACATATATATATGTATATATATGTATATATATATACATATATATATGTATATATATATATATATATATACATATATATATACATATATATATATATATATATACATATATACATATATATACATATATATATACATGTAAATATATATACGTATACATACATATACATATACATATATACATATATACATATATACATATATATATACATATACATATATATATACATATACATATATATACACATATACATATATATATATTATATATATATATACATATACATATACATATACATATACATACATATATATATATATATGTATATATATATGTATATATATATATATTATATATATACATACATATACATATACATACATATATATATATATATATATATATATATATATACATATATATATATATATATATATACATATATATATATATACATATACATACATATACATATACATACATATATATATATATATATATATATATATATATATATATATATATATATATATATATATATATATGTATGTATGTATGTATGTATAATATGGGCGAGACTCATTCAAAATCCCAACAACATTGTGCACACAATGTGATCCTGCACACACACACTTTTCAAGTACATATTTCTCAGGTAAAAAGACTACGAATAATCCCTAAGCATAATTAATCACGTGATAAAAAATGCCCATGGTTTGTAAAGAGAATGCGCTAACTATTGGCTAAAGTAGTACACATACAGGCTGAATTAAGTCTATAGAGTGTGTGGAGGGAAAAATCAGAATTACGGCGCAAACCCCAACGTACTTTATGAAGAAAAGTTATCAAATTAATATTAAAATAAGTAAATAAGGGATTTTAATATTACACACACACACACATATATATACATATACATATATATATACATATACATATATATATATATATATATATATACATATATATATATATATATATATATATATATATATATATATGCATAGATACATACAAATACGCATATATATGCATATAAAGATATATATGTATATTATTAAGTATTGCAATCATGGAAATTGTCTGTGTTTCTATAAAACGAAATAAATTTATAACAAATGGTGTTATTATAAAGAGTTTTAATACTGCTGGGTTTCTCTACATGAAAGTAGTATAGTAGTACTTGAACAACAGTGATATCTTGAGATACGACGCCTACTTTGGATCTTAAAGAGAATGTGCTTTTTATAATTTTGAAGACACACTAAACAAAATAAAATTGGTATAATACATGACTTCCCAATCAAGGTAATAAACTCTGCACTATCAGATTCGTTGTTTGCACATTAAGTTTTCCTGAAAAATGCTAGAGAAATTTTATGATATAATATCCGGTTAAAAAAAGCTTTTACTGAAACATATACATCGTTACTCACGTAGGTGGTTGTAAGAATAAGTTACATTCGCTTCAGCTTTTTTTTACCTCTTTCCTTGAGTTATCGTCAAAGACATACCAGAACAGGACCGGTTCGAACTAGAAAGAAACTTCGGACTTCTCCCAAACAATTATACTTGGTTTAGGGAATTCTGACCCCCCCCCTCGACATTCTGAAATGGACCCCTGTTTATCTCCGCAAGGCAGTTGGATATTTTCAGCGGATAAGGTTGTTACAAGAGGGGAGTAGATGGTGAACGCTGCTGGCATCAGGGGCTTGCGGGATAGACCTTTTGAGGGTAATCATCGCCATATTGTTTATGAGGGCCTACGCCGACTCGAGAGCAGTCTTCTATATCTAGAAATGATAAGTTGATTGCAGTTGTATTCCTTAGGCCTTTATTTCATTTATAAAATCATTTAATCGAGATATATTTGTCTATGTGTTTATTAATGAGTTTAGATTTCATCTCTCTCAAACTCTAGGACAACGTAACATTATTTTTACAGAGGTCCTATCTTATGGTTTACACTATTTCCAGATATCATTTCTTTAGACTTCTTCCTATGGAGCCATCTAAAGGATATGGTTTATCAACACCGAGTTACTTTAGAAAATTGTTCGTTTAGTTGCTCGTCTCCCCGGTGCGTGTATTTCAGTAACATTACGATGCTAGAATATGCACTGTCAACTATTCCACAACTCGCGCATGTATATCTCCTTATGCGTGGCGGACATTTGGAACATTCTCTTATTTTAAATCATGAACATATTATAGTTCAAGTTTCGAATAATGGTTTTTTCGTAATTCGCATAAAGGCATAATACGAGGAGCATGCAGAAAGTAAGTTTACCTATTTAAAAGAAAAAAAGAACTCACGAACTCACGCTCACCAAAGAACAACAAAAAAAGATTTTCACGGACATATTTATTGGCAACAAGTACAGTAATTTTTCAGCTATTTTTCAACATAGCCACCACCAGAATTGAGACACTTGTCGTATTGTGGGATCAATTTTCTTATACCTTTGTCATAGAACTCTGCCGCTTATGAATGGAACCAGCCTTCCTGTCTCAGAACACCATGCACACCCCTTTCCGTACCGACAGCGTCTGTTTGAATTTGGTCCAGACCGAAGATTCACAATGATGCCAATGCATTGACTGCTGCTTGGTAACTTCCGGGGTAAAGTGTGAAATCTAAGTCTCATTTCCAGTGACGATCCTGTCGAGGGTCGCCGTCATCGTGAAATCTTATCAGAAATGTCAGTTCTGGTCCTAAGACTTGAATTTTGTGTTTGGGTATTCGTTTCGGCTCATAGACCTGAGAGAGCTGATGATGAATTTCCATTGACGCAATGATTTGTGAATTCAAGATCAACGACCGAGCCCTGCAGGCGGCTGGAGAAGGAATTAGGGTTTCCATTTCGGACCACTGCTACACCACTACTAACACGAATCTTGTCCATACTTGTCATAGATTATCCACTGTTATCCACTCAAAATTTAACACTAAAACTAAAAAAACATCTAAACTTACTTTTATATTTTTTTTAACTACAGGTCGTAGAGGTACAGTTTTTTGGACATTTTTTATGTATTCCAAACAACGATGTGTTTATCCACTCTTGAAGGTACGTCCTGTATAGTATACTTAGATTTAATAGGAAATACTGAAGTAAACACATAGAGTGTTTTATGTTAAAATTCGATAAATTTATATCGAATATAGATTTAATAGTTTTCACAGAAATAATATTTAAAGTGTTAATATGCAGGAAAACTCTCTTTCGAGGAGAAAGTTAAAAATATCTTTATAATAAAGATATTTTTTATACATTATTATGTCTTAGCAAAAAAAGTAAAAAAAAATATAAATTAAGTTTACTGTCCTTTAACAAATAATTATAAAAAAAAAAAAATTAAAAAAAAAACATTTCAAAGACTTTTATTTGTATTTCTAAAGTACATTATATCCAGAGAAACATTTTATTTCTTGGTAAAAACACGTAATTTAGAGCAATAGAATTATTATGAACTATCAACTGGTTAAACGAAAAAAATTCTAATATTTTTGAAGGAGATCGAAAAAAATCAGCTAGAAAAAAAACTATACTTGTTTTGTATAAAACTTTCTTTTTCTAGAATATTTTAAGAGAACAAAAAACTTTAAGCACAAAAAAAACAAAACAAAAAACTTTTATCAAAAAACCTAAAACGTTATAACTTAAAAAAAATTTCAAATAAATAATTTAAACCAAAAAAATTATTATATTAATCAAAAAAAAAAACATAAAAAAAAAAAAAAAAAGAAATTAAAAAATAAAAAAAAATTAAAAATAAAAAAATATGAATTCCTAATATAAAAATAAAAAAAAATATCAAAATTTATATAAAAAAAAATCAATATAAAAATATTAATAATAAATATTAAAAAACAAAATATATAAAATAAAATTACAAAAATTTCAAAAAAAACAAAATAAAAAATAAAACAAAAAATTAAAATAAAACAAAAATTTTTTAATAAAAAAAAAATTATAAAAATATATATAAATATAAAATTATTATATATATATATATATATATATATATAATATATATATATATATATATATATATATATATATATATATATATATATATATAAAACACATATAAATTAGAAAAAAATATACAATTTAAAAAAAATAAATATAACAAAAAAAAAAATAAATATTAAAATATTAAAAAAAAGAAAAAAATAAATTAAAAAGGATATTCAAAAAAATTATTATAAAAAAAAATTAATTATTAAAAAGAAAAAATTATAAATTTGAAAAAAAAAAGTCTTTTTATAAAAAATAAAAGCCAAGTATTCTGTTATTTTAAGTATCGAAAAAATATAAAAATATAATTATTGAATATTTGTTGTCTATTAAAATTTCAATTTAGTGGTAAGAGGTCTCTTTAAAACTAACTTATTAATTCTGTCTTATTAGTTATGATAAAATATTTCACAATAAATATAAAATTCTTGAAAAAATTATCTGGTCACAGGAAATAATTTATTTTCTTGTTTAGTGGTAGAATTAGTGTTAAATAGATTTCCTTGAACTGCCAAAGAATTCTTAATCATTGAAAAATTAAATTGGCTTTATCATGAATAATTTAAAAGCTAATTAAAGTTTATGGATTATAAAAAAATACAAAGAAAATGCAGTAACATCAAAAATTGATTATTTTCTAAATAAAGTCATTCAAATAACACTTTATTTTCAAATTATTGAAAAATAATTTTCAGATTTTCTTAAAAATTTATGAGTTAATGAGTGCAACTATCTAAAAAAATAAAATTTTATCCATTGCATTTTATCTTTACATGCAGACAAATTAAATCCCTTTTTCATTTAAAACTGTTCAAAATATTATAAAATTTTAATCATCAACTTCAAAATATAAGTTTATAGTATTATGTTTGAAGTATAAATGTATTTAAAGAAATATATATTTTATTTAACCTTTGCAAGATTCTGATATCTTTTTAAGGAAATTTGAAAGGCATTCTGATAATTTTATTCCTGCCCCTTTTCTTTAGTTTTAGTATAATAAAAAGACTCTTATAATATAACTTAAGTTCAAAATTTCCAAACAATTTCTTGCTTTCGTATGGGAATAAAACAACTTATTTTATATATATAAAGGCTACACACACAAGTTATTGCTTCATATAAAAATAAAACATACAATGATGTATATTTAAAAATAAATCGAAATAACAAAATATCCAAGCTAATTATTACATTATTAAAATGGATTATATATCTTAGCAAACTGAATATATTTCTTTACATCGTAAAAAATTAAATGAACGTATCTCTATTTTTAAACTGTGAATAAAAATGCAAATACTTGAAAATCAGAAAATACTTTCGGAATACTTTTCTTTTCATAATAAGATGATTACATATAACAAATTTAAGTGAGCCGTGATAACTCAGTCGGCAAAGGGAACTGTCTCGTAACAGAGGGCTATGAGTTCAAGGTTAACGCCGATCTAAGATGATATCTTAACTAGGGGGTGACTGGGATACGTAAAATAATTTGACAGTCAGAAAGTCTTTTAAGTTTTCAAACGGTACCTTGAGGCAGGGATATATATATATATATATATATATATATATATATATATATATATATATTCGTATACACATATACATACACACACACACATATATATATATATATATGTGTGTGTGTATGTGTATAGTAAGAAGAAAACTGAATGAATGTATTACATTTTTATAGACTATTTTAGAGGATGGGATTGAAGCAGATGAAATTATATATATAAATATATACTAATAGTAATTTATTTGGATATAACGTGGATTTCAATATGTTGAGACAGCTAGTTACGCTGAGATAAGAGTAATTGAATCCCGTGTAAATATAGTAAGAAAACAGCCATGTTTAATTTTTCTACGTCCCATTTAACAACCGCTTGTTGCCGATTTTTGTATTAAGTCTCTATCAAAGATTCACTAAATATCTCTAAACACAAATTAAATAAAAATAAATAACCTTTGAAAGTTAAAGAGCCATAAATGTTCAGAAGATTATTCATAATCTCTTATCAGAGCTTTGTTCTATCTATTTTCACTTTCGTTAAACTTATCTTTCTTGCGCACTATAAAATATCGATGAACGACGGTATCTGTAGAATCTGGTTATCTCCATTTTCTCGCTGGTGTCTTACATGAAAAATACTATTTCATTTTTTAAAACTTTCTTATTATATATAGCTAGTCTATGTTTTTATCAACGCTATCACGTTTTATCACAAATCGTGGAAGAACGAGAAGCGAGTTTATTCCAGAAATATCTCAGAACTTCGAAGAACGTTTTCGATTATTTCTCAGTTCGAAAAAAATTAGACAATAAAGAATATTATTTTTAAAGCTACTTTTAATCTTGTTTCAGTGTATGTCGTCTTATAATTTAGCTAATATATATATATATATATATATATATATATATATATATATATATATATGTGTGTGTGTGTGTGTGTGTGTGTGTGTGTGTAATATATTAAAAGGAATAATATTGTAATGTGGGAATAATGTAATAAAGGTTTGATTTGATTTGATTTGGTTTGGAGAGCTACGGTCTACTTTTTGCAACACGAGGGCTAATGAGACCGGGACCTACAGCTTAAAGCCGATTCCGAATGGCTACGAACATCCATGCCATATTGGGATTCCAACCCACGAACTTTGGTACCGAAGGCCTACACCGTAACCAATCAGCCATCGTTCGGCTGTAATATAGGAATAACAGATCTAGGAACAAGCCCCCCGAAAACAAAAAGTAATAAGGGAAAACCCCCGCAGTGGCCCTAAGTGAGGGAAACAAACAAGAAATCCAGAAAACACAGATATGAGATACCTGTGGGCCATGAAGGCGCAATTTTAATCCCCCTTTGACGTTACAGAAGTCGTTAATTAAAACGGGTTAATCCTCCCATGACACTATAGTCAGGTAACTTTCGTGAAGGTTTTCCTTCGCCGGCCACCTGCACTCCACAAGATAGCGTCCACGCTTTCGTTCGGCTAGACTAAAACCAAAACGAAAAAGTGCAACGGCCAATGAAAAGGAGGTTTAAGAAAACCGAAAACAAGCCCACGCAATTCTAAATGGTCAGCCACAAAAACACCCTCCAAAACCCCATAGTGTAATATTTTATATTTTCAGTAAAGAGTTCACATTTCTCTATTCCACCATCATGTCAGTAGCTCTTATATCAGACTTTGTATCGGTAGTACTTCGTATTTAAGATTCCTCATATCTGGACTATCAAGAATAAATAAATATTTTAGGAGTATAATAATGGACTCTTCGTGACTGCTTTATACAAGACATGGCACATATATATACGTATAGTTTTCCATAGGTTTTGTTTGGAGCGTTACGGTCCTTTTTATGGAAAATGAGGACTTATGAAACTGGGACTTACTGCTTAAAGCCGACTCCGAACGGCTACGAGCATTCCTACCAGAGTGGGATCGAACCCACGAACTTCGGTACTGAAGATCAGTTCTGATGGTTTGGTCATCGTTCGGCTGTTTTTCCTTATTTTTTAATCTATTTAATTGAGCAGGTAGATACATTCCTTGTGTTTTAGAAGCACAAAGAATGCATCAACCTGTTCAATTACATAGAAAAAATATTCTAAACATCCTTTACTTGTTAAGAAACAGTTGTAACGTACAATAAATTCTATATGATGTTGATAAATTCATGGCAGCTGTTATATTCGTTTGGAGTTATTTCATGAAATGTAACAAATCTTCTACGAATGTCCTTAGAATTCCTACAAACCAAATATGTTTTAGAAATATTTCTGTCTCTCTCTCAAGCAACGTATTGTTGTAATAAGAACTAGTACATCTTTGAAACTCAATAAAACTGACACAAATTACTGTTACTATTCATTAGATTGCTTGGTTACTCCAAAAAAATTAATTCAAGAAGATCTATAAGTAAATTTCTGAAAGAATCTAAAAGTTAACTAGTTATGGAAAAATAATCTATGTTGTCACATTCCCTGAAAGAAGTAAATTAGAGCCATATAAAACTTTCAGGAATTTATTCGAAGTTAATAAAGTTACTTTCGTAGTTAAGTAGTTCTAAAAACATTTTGACAGCACTGGTGAAAGCAGAATTCCTAGAATACTAATGGAATTACGTACCTAGGATTCTATTCAAACACTAAGTTTCAAAGGTACATAAATAAGCAAGAACATATATTTTTTTTCAAATTTATTCGAACGTTAGATAATTTTATATCACTGAAACGACTACCTGTATATCACGGTAGTTTATAAAATTAAATGTTTGTGCTAAAACTTATACAATGACATAATTAACAGTACCTTATATATTGAATTCTTTTAATAACGTTGTTATATCAGAGTTCTTAGAATGCTAATAGAGTAATACTCAGTTCTGTCAAACAATTTTTAGATCAAAAAACAAGAACACATTATTTCGAATTATACGAAGTTCCGATACACGTAATTAATCTCTTATTAGTGGGTGTTTCTTGTCAAAAGTTCGGTATAATCGTGTACGTACGGTCGGCGTCACATGGCATGCACGATAATAAAAGTTACACAATTCAAAATCAAACCGTCGCTACTAACATGACTCCGTTACATTTACTTGTTTCTGTAAAAAATGCTTTAAAATAATAACATCACAAGGTGCTTGCGTATACGGTGTGATGTAAAACTTTGAGTTGGACTATATTTCTGGATTTTTGACACACATAGTGATATATGTTAGAAACTAAAGAAAACGTTCAATTTCTTTTCGATATTCACGACTAATTATTTATTCTTGATTAAGATAGCAATCAAATAAGCATTAAATTATTTCAAAGTAGTTTTTACATTCCTGAGATGATGAGGTTTTAAGGCTGTTTTCATGGAAGGGTAATAGAATCCTTTTCCCAAACATTTTATGTATTTTTGATAAATCCTTTCATCAGATATTTATCTAAAGTACCTCAAAGTAATATATTTGATAAATATAGTATGAGAAAGTATGTTTTAATTTAAAGCATGAGCTTATTTTAGAGAAGTCTGAAGATCGGTGAATGGTATATCACACGTAGAAACTCCAGTCAGAAAAAGAAAAAAAAACTGCTTACCGACAAAAAATATTTTGCTTTTTTAAATTCAGGATAGAATTTATATTCATCAATTAAAAAAGTTATTTTTTACGGAGGGGTTCAGAAAATTGAAATAAAATCCGACAGGGAAGGAGTTAACAAACTACTTTTATATAATTGAGCTTATTTGGTTCTGTTGAAGATGATGCAATTAACAACATTGATAATTATATATTTACACGTTGTAAGGATTTAAATGCTACAACCATTAATACAAACCACAACTAGTTTCTTACTACGAATTATTTAATAAATAAAATTATATACATGTATGTACATTCAAAAAATTACACATACTGTGTTTCCTCTTCACATATGAGTGTTAGATTGAAAATTGGAATATAACTTCGGGAGAAAACCACTCTCATAAAAAATCGCAGATCAACACAACTAAGAGAGACAAATCTCTCTCGAAATAAAAAGCTCCCCTCACACAACTTCGAAATACCAATCTCTCTAGAAAAAAAATTCACGAACCAGTACAATTTCGAGAGACAAACTTCGTTTGAAAAAATCGCAGACCAGCCACTCTGCATCATCTCTGACCCTTTTTAAGCTTCATTCCAGGGGCTGTCCAGGAAAGACCGACTCAAAAGGGATTCGCCGATCCTATACCAAAAAGGTGGTAGATAACCAAAGAGCCTCTCCATCAATAACTCAGAAATGGAGACAGTATGTCTGACCCTCCAAGGTTCCTTTCTCCGGGTTGTCATTTGTAACAAGGCTTCCACAATTCTTTAAAGGGCCCGGACATAGAAATCCTCTACGCATAAAGTCTGAAATTCGTGCCGTACCGAATTTGGCTTTGAATTCACCTTCACCTGCGTCCGTCACACAACAGACACACAATAACGCGTTGACAATACTCTCCTTTTGAGACATTCGTGATCGCTTTGCAGCAATAGGACTGGAAGTCATTACAACGTGAATAACGTGCTCCTTAAATTTTTAGTGAAACAAATGGCGAACAGTTATATTACTGTATGAAGAAGATCCACATATATATTCTAATTCATACGAACGTCATATGAATATTGAACAAATGACTATTTTTATTAACTTTAGTTTAAAATAAATAAATATTAGATTATATAGGAGTTAATACAGTTAACGTCATTAGTAATACCATATTTATTCTTGAATGATGAGTACCTTAATTTTTACTAGAACTATTTACGAAATGTTATATTTCTGTATAAGAATCTGTATCCAGATAAAACCGTAAGAATACATATATTTTCGAATTTATACAAACACCTGATAAAAATATTCAGCATACGACTAATTGTTTTATTTCACTTTAACTGTAATTTAAAAACAAAAATATTCGGATACGTTGAAGATAATGCAAACAACTTCTTTGGTAATATCAGATTAACTCGTGAATAACGTGTACCTTAATTTTTACTAGAAAATTGGCGACCAGTTATATTTCTGTATTACTGTCACATGTTTTATTCATGGTGATTTCCAGATTGAAATTCCTAGTGTACACAATGATTCAATGCACTTTCATTGTCATATCTGAATGGAAATCTATTCTTAACACAATTAAATGTGAATCATAAATGGATCCAAAATTGAATTATAATTTCTGATCAGAACGTTCTTTAACCTATTATCACTCTCTTTAAATTTAACTGTCTTTCACACTCAAACATTTCCGATGCAAGGCTCTATATGTTAAATGTGATTATCCCCTTTTTCCCGTTGGTGCGTTATAAGAAATAACAGCATACCCTTTTCTTAAAAAAATGAATCACATATAGTCACTGCTCTCACATCAACGATGTCACGTTTCAACGTACATGAGAGATCACGAAAAATAAGTTTGATGATAAATATTTCAGAATTTCTAAGAATATTTTTGATTATTGCTTAGTTTTCACAAAACAGAAGAGTAAAGAATTTTTTTTGCAATCTACTATTAGGATTATGTGATGGGACGCCTATGACTTCTTAAAAATAATATTTCCACGTCTTTTTACTTCAGAAACTCAATGTATCTAACAGAATTATTAAAGTTATAAAAAAAAAGTTCTAAGCATCCCTTGATTTCATTCAAATAGTAACGTAAAAATAATTCAGTATGATATTAATATACGTATGGTGGTATGGTAGATATATTAGACTCGATCTATTTATTTAAATATAAAATATCTATTACGAAAGTTCTTATAATTCCTGACTACTAACAATTTTAGAAATCCGAATGTATATTAACATTTCTGTTTTAGTTTTAGTTATTAAGTTTTAGTTTTTAAGGGAGGATTCTCTGTTGGCGCATTACCTGGAACAAGTAAATTAAGAATACAGAAAACTTTTAGGATTTTATTCGAAGTTGATAAAGTTACGGAGTTAAGTGTTTCTGTAAAATTTTTTTATAAAGCTCGTAAAAGCAGAGTTCCTAGAATATCAATAAAGTTAAGGAACAAAAATTCTAATTATATATTCATTTTTGATGAATGTTATCCACCTAAAAAGAAAGAACTCTGTTCTTTTCTGATTTATATGAACGTCAGTAAAATGTAGACTGTATGTGAATATTATTTAAAAAAACTGAATATTATTGATTAAAAGGTAATACAATAAATATCGTTAATAATATTATATAGATTGCACATTTGAATCTGATGGAAGCAAGTTTACTAGAATTCTCGTGAAATTTTGGATACGCAATTACAATTGAAAACTCAGTTTCATTGAAAAATATACAAAGTAACAACATTTTTTCGAATTTATTAAGAACGTCTCATGTATTTCAATGAAAGGGCTGTATACGACTGTAATTGAAAGACTAAATATCATGCACGCTATAATAATATATTTATTATAGAGATAGAAGAAAACTTACTTTATTGTAGCATGCAGATAAGGCAACATGTTTAATGACCAGTTAAATATATAACCAGACTATATAGCGCATAACATTGATAAAAAAGAAGTGCTGTTTCCAGATTTTCATTAAAATTGTTCTAAGATATCCCATTATCTTCTTACAGGTATAAAAATTACTCTTCCAGTTTAAAAAAAATTAGAAGAAAGAAGACCCAGAAATAATAACTGCGGACAATGGAGCTTACTTATCCCACTTCAGACATTATTTTAAACAGAAAAGCTATATTTCACTATAACAGTCATCATATATTTTAGATTTTTGTTTCTAAAAGCATAATAGCAAGGTTTTTACTAACATTAGATTTAATAAAACCTTATGGAATACATCAAAATAATATAAATTTATATTCCCGTGGAAATTCTTTTCTATGTTGTGAAACAGACATTTTTCATTTATGGATAGCTAGATCTATCCATGGAAAAAACTTTCATTATACTCTGTTAATTCCAATAAAATTATTGGCAGTAGTGTGATTTAGAAAATGGTAGGCTTTAACAACAGTCTTTTAAATAGTTTGAAATAAACTGCATATTATGTTGGGATAAAACTAATACCAATAAGTCACTGATAACACCACAATGGCAAATAACTATATCCTGTGTATAATGAGAGTCTAAAAGGTGATAAACAAGGGATTTTAAATTTAAAGCTGTTATGCCTATCCATTGATTCAAGACAATCTGCTTGAAAATTTAAATATTCTAAGATCTATATTTATCTAAAAGTACTAATATTTTAGAAGTAAAATTTTCATTTTAAAAATTATTAAATATTTATTATTTTAAAAGAGAAATTACTGAAAATATTCCTAGCGCATTCCTCCTCCACTTAAAGAAAATATATTTCTATATGAATAATTTAAACTTTAGAATTAAACATAGATGTTATTCTAAGCATTCGGAGGAAATGTAAGTAAAATTTGCTTTTCTAATATTTGTTTTTTCGTTAAACAAAATTTGTTACATAAATGTTTTAATTTCAAAAACAATTTTTGCTGTTCGAAATATTTTCATATTACAACTAGCTCTTATCTTATACTCTGCTTGGAAAATAGTCAACACTAACCATCGAAAGTATATGGCGATTAGAAGGCTTGAAAAAGTTACTGTAAAAAAAGAATGTGTTTTAAAAACCATTTAACCGTTTACCCGATAATGTTCCAATAATGGAACATGATTTTTAAAATAAAAAATTCACATGTAAAAAATCTTATCAATGTCGCTTTTACATACACTTGAACATGACATTATAAATATTTTTTACAATAAGTTTTATTTTGTTTAGATAATTATATATTTTTTTACAATTTTTTAATTTTACTATAATTTGTCAATTTTACTCTCCCTTACATTTAAATTTACCAAAATTCCAGTTTAATTGGAAATAACGCGGTACATTAAAATATATCAATAGACAACATATTCTACGAGAATACAACAAAAGTAAAATTTTAATTTTAAATTTTAAAGGTAAAATTTACTTTTTATGTGTCTGTTCCATTATTGGAACATTGGCGTTTCAAGGGTTCATTTTTCATTTATGTGCAATGAATTGTATGATATTGAAAATATTATTTACTTTTGCATTCAGAGAAGAATAGCAACTTTTTCTAAAGAAAATACATAGACAAAGGTGCAAATGGAAGCTACAATACTTCGAAAGGATTATAATAGTGGCCCTTGACATTGATGTTCACTTTAAAGTCATAACAATAAAAAGAAATCATTTTTGAGAAGGTGGCTAAACATGTGTGTGTGTGTGTGTGGAAGGGGGCTTTCACCTATGCTTTTGGAGACAAGTGCAATTTCGCATAAAAGGTGTCTTATTGCATATGTTGCTGAAATAGTTATCAGTTTCCTTTGAGATAGAGTTTTTCTTATTAGTTTATCGGATGACAGTGAAAAAGGTGCATGTGTGCTTTCTATGTGTTTCATTTATAAAGTTTTCATAAATTTAACACTATGTCTGAAAGATGCCTTACAATACAAGATGTTCTGGCCTTTCTAGAAACTCTTTTGGATTCTGATTTGGGAGATGTAGATATTTTCCAGCTACAGCCCCATGAACCTGGTGATATAACCAATGAAGAAGATATTGATGAAAAAAAATTTAGATTACTCCATTCGATGTGTGTGGAATGGTCGACGTTATTTAAAAAAAAGATGTAAGTACTCCAGATGAAGACAAATTTCAGAAACAGGGTCCAAGGGCCAAGAAGAAACGAAAAACTGAAAACCCTGTAGTAAAATGGGAAAAAAATGAAATTTCATGATTCAACGGAATTGGAAAATCCGGTTCTAATATTGCATAAATTCTATAGTATCATAATAGTTATCAATAGCACATTAAAGGTAAATAAACAAAACAGTTAATATTAAGAAGATCTTATAATTATTAGAGTTAGATATAATTATTAACTATTTTCATGAGCTTTTAAAAGTATACAAAAAATAATCACGTAACACGCCAATGTTCCAATAATGGAACATGTCTAAAAACACCCTCAGAAATTTTTTCACTTAATTTTAAAACTTTACTAAATTTATATACTCTTAATTAATATAATAACCAGATTTCAAGTCATTGGAACAATTCTTTCTTAATTCAATTTTTAAACGGTTGAAGTAGTTATTAGTAATAAATGAATTGTCCGTTATGACAATTAAGTAAATTTTAATATCTTCTTTGATTTTTACTTTTAAGAGATATTTACAGTTTAATGAGTTGAAAATGTGGAATTTTCGGTCAAGTTTTACTTAGATAAATGTCGAATGCCCCTTTAAATGTGTTCTCACTTTTAAAGAAATACAAAGGAATCGTATAAACAACTCATTAGTTTAACAAAGTTGAAATAACTTTTTTATTAAGTACAAATTGGGATCATTATTTTTTTTTCAAATAATTATTTCTAACGAGTGGCAGTTTAAAAAATCTATTTGCCAAACTGTAGAAAAATCTGTTTGGAAGATTGCTTAGCAAGAAAAATATCTTTGTATCGTAGGAAACAGTTCAAAAGTATTTTTTACCGGTGAAATAAATTTTTCTCGTTAGCCTTCTTAGATTTTTTTCCTGCGTAATTACAGTTAAAAGCTTAAATAAATTGAGGGACATTGAATGTAATTTTTCTTTTCTTTTTAATTTTAATGATATTTTTACAATGAGAATATATGATGTTGTTGCATGAAACATATAAGACTGAAACATCCATTAGAAAATAATTTCTGTTTAGACTGTCAATCTATTTTTCGAGTACACAGTATACTAATATCTTTTATATTTCCATTTAATCTTTCGAATTTATATAGTAGCAAAACTGGGTATAGATTTTGATTTAGGTTAAATAATATTTATATAAGACAATTAATTAAAATTGTAGAATGTTTCAGAAACTGTTTTCGCCATTTTGTGGTATTTAATCTTTTGTAATAGAGAAATTATTTTGCGAATTTCAAAAGCATACTCAATTTCATGAGAAACACGTTAAGAGAGAATCTTCAAATTTGTAAACAAATGAAAATAATGCACATGGAACATTTCAAAGGAACTAATTTGATAGAAAAATAGTGAAACAGAAAATGATATTTTTAAATAACATTGTTTGAAATAAGGTTGTAAAAGATTAAAATAACTGGTTTTAGTTCAGAAAAATAATTGTTATTCAAAAATGGACTATTGATAATGAAATGAATTTTTGGAATAAACTTATTTTTAATAATGATCTGAAACGTGAATTTTTTTTCAGACCAAAAATTCATTTCACATTTTTGGTCTAAATCTGTTATTTCGAAGGTTCTCTGTTCACTTGAATTGTTAATACAAATTGTTGTGTTTGTATTTAAACCCATTATAACTGGAATTTTTCTCATTTTCTTTTAGTATAGAAAATTTTAGAAGAAATAGTTTTAATACTACACCTTTCGAAACAACGTTGAAGAGCAGCAACGTAAGACTGCAGGTAATAGTGCATATAGCGTAGATTACTTTGCTGAGCAAGACAATTCTTATTCCGAAAAAAATTGTAGTATCGTCTTATGATAGCGTGTAATGTTATTAATAAAACATTAAAGAGCACTTTTCCTAATTTCATAGCTACATTCAATAGCGATAGTAATAGATTTAATAAAATTAATACAAACTATTTTATTTGATATTGTACAATAAAATTTACTGTATTACAAAAATATTAAATATGGACAAAAGAAATCTCAAAATATTAGTTTTTTTTTTCAGAAATTTGACACCAAGTGCGAAAAATTTCGAAACATTGACTAGCGAAAAATTCAACACGACTGCTGCCGAACGAGAGCTGAATGGTAAAGAACTGCTTTTCAATACCGGGGTTGAGGGTTGAAATCGAGCTGATGATATAGATGTTCGCATCCGTGTAGAATGAGTTGTAGCCTTAGGTCCCGCTCTCATTAGTCTTCGTGTAGCAAAACAGTGCATCATAGCGCTTCAAACCAAACTAAATCACCCCGACTATATTTTCTTATTCTTTCAATAAATACTACAAATAAATTAAGGAATATCACAAAGTAAGCGAAGAAAAGACTTACGACAGCTAAAACGAAGTATTAAAAGTACTATTTTACAGATTAAATTTGTTTTTAAAAACATCCGTATCAATTTCTCAATTTCCCTCTATGTATAAACAATGGATAATACGTGACGTTTCAAAAGTAATTTTGTTTATGATCAGTTTCATTAGAAGCATCTTATTTTTTCTGTAAAGAGTGTAAACATTCTGAAGTTAAATATTAATTATTTTATAAAGTACTATACGCTGCGCCCCAAACCTTTAGTCTGAGTAATTAAGGTTCTTAAATAAAACAAACATTCAAATTTATTTTTAAATTAAAAAATATAAACAATTTGAAAATCAAACATTTAATTTAAATTTAACTTTGATTATGAACTCAATTAATATAAGCTAATATAATGAAAATGTTATTTTTCGGGACGTTTAGCGAAGTATTCTTTCACTGACTAACGGAGAAGTGCGAAATTTTTTTCCAGGTCACTTATAGAAAAATCTGTATCAATAAAATCACTACTGGGTTAAAGAAATGTTAAATACTGAATCAAAAGACAATACTGTTAGCGATGGAATAAGATGATTGTAGTCTAAAAATTGGAAGGAATTGAAATTAAAACAAATAAATTGTTTAAATCAAAATTGGACATAAGTTTTTAGAGATAAAAAGCAAACAAAGCTATATTATCTAATAATACATTTTTACGCTATCAGATGAATTTATTCTTTCCACTCTAGAGAATTTAAAGAATTTAAAGAAATTAAATAGCTAAAACAAAGTGGTGAGCGGAAGTGACTTCTGCTCACCATTTTGTTTTAGCTATTTAATTTCTTTGAAGTTGCTCCTAAGCTCTTCTTACATAATCTTACGGAAACGACGTAATTCCTCTTCGGAATTAAGGAAGATTTAATAATCTGAAATTAGAACCATGAACCGGACTGCATTTTCGCCATTTTCGGTCAGATCAAACTTAACAGCTGGGGTAAAAGAGCTATAAAATTGAAGTGAAGATGAGTGTGATTCAGATTTGCTTCACGAAGAAGTTAAGCTATACACAAAGAGCTTGACGATAGAGAGAACTCTAACAGTCATAATATTAGTGAAGAAATAAAAAGAGTAAGAAGACAAAAGATCAGAATATTAGATAGTGAATGTGTAATCATTTAAGGTTAGAGATAAGAAAAAATTCACCAAAAGCAGTAAAAAACATTTCGAAATGCTAATTAAACCACACAGAAACGATATCGAATGCGAAAGATTAAAATACTTAAAAGATCTTAATAATTTTACACTTAATTAAAAGCAAAATATATGAATTGGCGCTGCAATGTACTTTCCAAGTAGGAATAAGATTAAAAAAATTATCCTGCATCTTGAAGCCTTTGATAACTTATCCAGGGTTAACCTGAATCACCATAGAAAATTTCGCACATAGAATACAATTACACAAGCACACTCAGGATTGAATTTAGACCAAACATTAATTATTTCATAAGTAGCTTTATAGAAAATGTGTCATGGTCATTCTTTTGCTTAGAACAGTATCATTTTTATTTTTTCATTTTTATTCTCTTTAAAGTAGCATACATAGAATTGTTTATCGTAATCATTTACAGAAGAAGGAAAGAAGAAAACTAATTGAGAAAATATCCGTTTTTCTGTACTAAATGTCTAACAGTTCTTTTAAATACTAAAAAACGAGAAAAGGAGATGCGAAATATATTAACTTTTATGCTCTATAACGTAAATATTAGATACATATTTAAGGAATGGTGCAGTTAAAAATGAAAATGGAGTGTAACATTTTGCAAAATGTAAAGCTTCCTGTTTAGAAATATACTTAAAGTGTGTATTATTAGTAATAATCTGATAAATCTTCACTGTTATAATCATATTTAATATGTTGTTGAGAATTTACGGGATTCAGCGGATTGAATAGACTTTTGTTTGGTTTTTTTTTGTTGTTGTTGTTGTTTTTTGTTTGATTTGATTTTGAGCACTACTGTCTACTTTTTGTGAAACGAGGGCTAATGAGATCAAGATCTACTGATTAAAGTCGATTATAAACTGTTGCGAACATCCATGCCAAAGCCGGATTCGAACATATAAACTCCGGTACCAAAAATCAGCGCACTAACGATTAGGCCATCGCTTGGCTGAATAGACTTGAGATAAAACTATATAAATGATTGAAACTCTTAAATGAGCAGCAATAAACACCAGTGCTACTAATCAGGATAACAATACTGGTTCAATATGGGAACACAGTATAATTACGCACAGTAGTTCAGCCAGCATAAGCGTCAATTCATAGCCGGAGGTTTGTGAATTGGAGGCTCGAGTCGTTTATAGACCGTCGTGTTCACTAAAGGCTTTAGGGGAACGAACGATATCTTCAAAGTCACAAACGATAACTCTGAAACTCTGTGTTAAGACCTGGCAGGTCATCTGTTTAATCCGTACTTCCAAAGTACGATAAATCACTTTGAGTTAAAAGCCGTTCTTTATCGAAGCGATGGTCTTCAAAACGAAAGACGCAAACTTTCGATTGTAATGGGTTACTTTTTTGCCCACCAGCTTGGCTCGTTTAAGTATGATTAGAAATAAGAATAACCACATAAAATATTACAACATATATATTGTATATATAAGGTGTGTGTATACAGTATATATGGTGTCATATTCTGTTTTTGCCCCTTTCAGAAGAATGTTTTAATTTCTGCGAGATCACATATGCTTGGACCAGAATCCCCCACTCTGATATTAAAAAGGAAAAAGTAATAATACCATATTTCTGAAGGGTAATGCTATCTTGAAAAAAGGAGTTTCTTTGAGAGTTCTTTTCAAAACTAAGAGATGATATTTACATATAGAAGATTATATGCCTCATTCTACTTTCTGGTAGTTTTTTAAATGTACAAAAGATCACTAAAGTTTAACATAACTCAAAGAGATGAAAAATAAAAGAATTTCTAAAATAAAAAAATATATTAGTTTTATTCTATATAAAAATATCCTTCGCTTTTGAAATTTTACTTTGAATGATAAGTAGTAATACAGCTTAAATACTTATTACTACATTTTTATATTAAAGTCATAAATACTTTTATATTTATCGCATCAACTTAAATCGTGTAATATTTATTTAAATAACGACAATGTATACTACACAGTACCATTTTTTTTCTTGTAAATCATTTTTCTATCAGAAATAAAACCGATTTATTATCGAATTACTCCACTGTAGTATATTAGTTGCATATCATACAGTTTTAACACAATTGCTTAAAATACACTAAATTCTATATTTAAGAACGGAGCAAATTCTTTATCGTGCTACTTTGTTACAATATGAGTGTATTGAATAGAAAGAATTTTACTTTGAATAACGATGAATCTTGAATTTTGATTTTCTTTCAAGTCAATTAATTAGTATAAAGGTTCAGCAGTAATGGCAATACATTATTGAATAACGTAATTACTTACCTTTATTTTTTATGCTTTTGAATTTGGTTTGAAGAATCCTTAGAAATCGAAAAGATGAGTCAAAAAAGAAGTTTATTGTTGAATGAAACTGTCTTTAATTATGAAACAAATCACGAATAATTGAAGTTACATAAAGTTAATTTAGAAATCAGAATTAGGTTTTAAAACACATACTTGTCACTGAATATGAATGGATTACACGAAACAAAAATGAATAGAATAAACACTGAATACCAAGCCAACAGCCATTTTTTCTCTCCTTCAATACTAAAAACAAATAAAACAAAAAACCCGTAAGACGGTGATGCCATCTGTTGAAATACAAACAGTTAGAACAGAAACCACAGGCAATAAAGAATAAAAATTAAACAACTATTATAAATTATTTAAAAATGGAAATGAAAACAGTAAGTCTTTTATGAAGAGTGAATAATATGGCTAAAGGGATGCAACATTATTTTTATTAGGTTATTACTACAAGAACAATATTCCTTTTTCTTTGATAATATTAAACATTTTGCGTATGACTATTTTCTTGTGCCTTGTGCATTCATTTTTCATGCGTTGTCAAACGCTGAGAAAAACATCGCATTAAAAAAGAAATTCACATGTTTTATATTTTAAACAGCAAATAAAATGAAACTTTATAATCTGGGAAAGTTCATGTGACATTTAACTACATTATAAAATATAATGTAAAATATGATAAACTATTTCATAACGATTTTAAACTTTTCTAAATTTCTTCTTTGATCATTTAGTGTAAATCTTTAATGATGCGTGCGATTGCATAATTCACAGATATCCGTATGATTAATGCTTACGCTCCACAAGAACTAATTAGACCGGAATCTACTGCTTAAAGCGGATTCCAAAAGGTTACATGTACGCATATCAGTGTTGTAAACTCAATCCATCTAGATAATTGGCCATCGTTTAACAATAACGCATTGCTTTCACTAGGTGAAGCAAAAGCGGAGACAGTCATGCACACTAAATATTCCAATTTATGCCAGTATGAACATGAACATCCCATTATGTTCTTAATAAGTTAATAAATCTCTTGATAAATAACTTATTAATTGACTCCTATATATTTCGCCCATAATTGTGACATGTTTTGGTGTCTCAAAGGACTATTAAATAATTAATTTAAAATTAATTGCAAATTTTTATGAAGTGTATTATAAAAAACTGTTATAAGTTTCGTATAAACCTCTACATATCGGTATTTTACAGTTAGAACAAATATCTACAGTTTTGTTGCACGTTTGGAAGCTTAGTCAAGTACACTTTTCCGAAAAAGTACAAATTCTTCAATATTATATTTTCATAGATTTTTACAGGTATAAAATTAGGATAAGTCAATATATTTATTTCAATTTCGTTAGTAACATTTTGAGGAAACTGAACACAAGATAGTTTTTTGGTTGAAATGATCTTTCTCGTTTTTCTAGTTTTAAAATCGATACAACCTTCGTCTTGAGGCACATGTGAAATCGAAACATAATGCTCATATTAATACAGATTTAAAGCAATTTCATACTAGAGAAAGTTTGAAGAAACAGTAACAAAATATTTATATTCTGATCATAATCCAACTATCAATCCTAATCTTGAGGTCAGTTACCAAATGTAATTTCTCATCGCCAAATCAGGTAAAAAACTTACTATAGGGGAGAATGTTACCAAACCATATGACCATAATCTAGGCTACTAAGGGCGCATTTTTTTAATAATTTTTAAGCCAAATGACTAGTATTAAATCTTTAGAATTTGATTTGAACAAAGTGTAGTTTTATCTATGTATTGTTATATCTTCAATGTTCTCGAGTGAAGAGGTAGCGTGAAGAAGGATCACAGTCACGATAAAATTGGAAATCGCTTTTATTTCTTGAGTAAATACGTCTATATACAAGGTGATTCTAATCTCCCAAAACAAATAGGAATGCAGAGGATTTTCGGCTGGCACTGAATTGCCACGACGATCAAAGTCGGGAAAATAAAAGATTAAATAATCTCACAAATGGGGAGGCACTTCTAGAGTGCAATGCAACCCAAACTATCCCCCGTTCGGTAACCGAGACCCTGCCTCTCCTTATATGAGTGGATTTTACAAGTCTCCTGAATGCAATCACTAAAAAGCTGGCTCTGGTCAAAAGACGCGAAAGCCTCCACGAGGTCAAAGCACCTACGCAAAAAAATGTTGAAAAGCCCCGAGTCGCAAAATTCTGGCCTTTTTATACCTGGGGGTCAGTTAAGGTCCCGCCAACCGGTTTTTACTCAGTTAAGATTCCAGTTACCTGAGAACTCCAGCTACGGTTACAGCTAGTTTTTTTAAGCTGAATTCTCATACGTTGGTTGTACCGATTCTGGAATCTCGCTGCAATCCTATGGGCTAATTACCCCCAATCGATCAGGGTGTAACACCTATTCAATCCAACTGTCAACATCCCAGACTTTGCGACGTCATGTTATTGTACTGGTCAACAGGAGGGATTTCCGATCAGCTGATTTGGCGCTTGCTCTGAACAAAGGGGAGACTTCACAATGGATTTTGTTCTCTTTTATACGTGTAGCAAGCCAAAAAATTATTTAAAATTTCAATATCTAGCTAACGTAAGCATTATGGCTGAACGTACTAAAAATACACCTTCGAGCTGCTAGTATCACTCTATCGAACGCTTGGAGATCTTTAATTTAAACAGTTGCAATACGGGAGCAACGCTAGATTATATAAATTATTAGAAAATTTAGGTAAAAAAACCGTAAAGGATTTTAAGACTACTCAACAGGAATTAAGCAAATATCTTAATTCTTGTTGCATATAATTCGAATATTTTATTTTATACATGCAAAAGTGTGTTAAATATACTAAAGCTTTAATATATTGAGATTTGATAATTAACGTTTGTATAGCAGGAACGTTTTTATATGGTAAGTAAAATTTCTAAAAAAAATCACGAACAACTGATTGTGTAATAAACTTAAGACTAATTATATTGCAAAAACTGTTCATGTAAAAAATATAAATTAATTTCAAATTTTATGTAATGATTATAAATTAAATTAAATGCATTGCAAAAATTTAAATGCTGTCTAGGATAGCGTAATTGTATTTTCGGAAATGGATTAAATTAGAAAGATCTGTTTGTACCAAAAAAAAAAGGAAAAAAATTCAGAAACAGTTGTCACTACTGCGAAACTAAAAACAAAATAATCCATTTAGATGGGTGGACGGAGAAAATAATATAACTTAACAATGTTATTTAAGATATAATTAATATTTATCTGAGCGGAAAAAACGCCTTGGGTTCAGCTTTAATTAATATTTATTATTTTTTTCCATTTGAAACTACCTTGTTAATTGTGGCAATGCATTTTCCAGTACGATTAAGTTAATTTCTCTTACGTGTTCTATTTTCCTAAATTGAATTTCGGATTTAAAAGAGTTGAAAATTGAGACAAAGGTAATCTTTTTATGCAGATTATAAGGCTGGTGATATTTCTTTTATGCTACTTTATGTAATAATCCATATTTGAATTACTTTACACTTTTTCTCTTATTTCTGTATTCTTGTTTGGGTGAAAGATGTGTCTTGGGCGTTTGCCAACACAATTTATTTTGCCCTCGAGGGTTTTAATCAGTGTCATTTTACCTCGTAATTATTTTGATTAAAGCAGAAGAATCCGCTCGAGTTACTTTTATATGATTATGTTCTCCAAAGAATTGCTGCATGTGGGAACGGAGCTCTAATTATTTTACTGAAAAATGAGGAACATATGACGTATTTCTAGAGAGTAAATGCATTATTAAAATTCTAAACAGTTTTCGGACTTTAAATTTCGATAAAAATATTCATTTTGACAATGAGTGAATTTATTTCGACTTGCTACTTCGTTCAGTCTGTACGCAAATATATAAGTAGCAATACAAAGGATCAATTGTAGTGTATGTAGATTCTGTATTTAAGGTTATTGTAACTTTTACTTTTATATTTACTGATTTGATTTGATTTGATTTCATTTTGAAAATCCTCTATCTATATAACTAAAGATCTCGATGTAACAGATAATGACAGTCGATCTCATATGACAGTACGTAAGCTGTAAGTTTTTTTGTTTGGATCTTTAAGATTTGATATTTTGGTACGTAAGAGCCAATGAGACCAAGAACTACCGCTTAAAACCGAATTCGAACTGCTACGGACATTTATTCCAATGTGGGATTCAAACCTATCAACTAAGGTACCGAAGAGCAACGCAATACACATTCGGTTACAGTTTGTCCCTTAAGCTGTAAGACAGAACAGTAAAATTGTACCAACGTATCCACAAGTAGTTGAAATAAACTTTTTTAAGTACTATTCCTGTTTTAATGTTTTAAAACACCATCTTGTCGGTCGTGATGTATTTTTTAAATTGCCGATTCACCTTCTTTTATCCGAGTACATTCTCTTTACACCTTGTATATTTCATAAATATTTAGCATAAACCACTTTACACGTGTTTATTTTACTGTCAAAAATTCTCTGTATGAGTCACGGAAATTGGCCTTTAAGCTAACAAAACATGCCCATTTACTTGAGTAAATCTGTCCTTTTAAAAAATGTACGCCGTACTTTTTAAAAGAAATATGAACACTATTGTAATTTCGCAACATACATATATCTCTGTGTTTGTGAACGCTTAATAAATTCCCTAGTTTTAAGATCATAGATATTACTATATAGATTATGTATATATATATATATATATATATATATATATATATATATATATATATATATATATATATATATATACATAATCTACATAATATATATATATATAATATATATATATATATATATATATATATATATATATATATATATATATATATATATATATATATATATATATATATATATATATATATATATATATATATATATATATATATATTTCACAAAGTAAGCAGCACTGGGAGTTAGAAAACTTTCCTCTTTTCCCAACAGCCCCCGCAACCAAATCCGCACCTTTTTCTTAAAAAATCCGCAGCAGTGTGAAGGGGGAGGGGAAAGAAGACTGAGAGCATAGAAGTGGACAAACTGCAGTGGACCGCACTTTTCAACGGCATATGGCACCCGAAGCGCAAATGTAAACATTGACATAAATTCTATCCCTCCCTTTGCATCTCAAACTGCTGCTTTTTGCAAAGGAATAACATTCATACTGATCCTTATAACGACCGACTCTGTTCCTGGTTCCTTTCTGTTTAGATACCACACTTTTTTAAAGTTTGCTGCAAAAATATACAATTAAAAATAAAAAGAATATTATAGAAAACTTGAAGACAAATTTAAAGTATTATATTACTTCTTTGTACGGAGAGAAGGAATATAGCTTAATTGGTGTTTTTTGGAGATCTACAGTCTACTGTTTTGCTCAAGAGGGCTAATTAGTCCGGGCTTAAAACCGATTCCGAACGTCTGCGAATATCCTTGTCAGCAGCGGAATTCGAAACCTGAACTCCGGTACCTAAGAGTAGCACCCTACTATTCGGCCATAGTTTGTCTGAAATAGTTTAATTGCGAAAATATTTCATTACAACGTATATCGATGCTATCAGTCAGTCCCAGATTTCGTTTGACTTGGATTGTTACGGTCTACTGTTTAGCAACAGGATGAATAATGTCACTAGGACCTACTGCTTAATGCCGATTTCGAACATCTAACAACAACCCTGCCGTTAACGGGATTCTATGCCGCGAACTCCTGTACAAAAAAGTATCAACACATTCGGCTATCATTCAGCATAGTCATCTTCAAATATTTTCACGCGTGCTCTACTCAAACAACTCTGTTACCACCCGAAACGATACTAACTTCAAACCATTATATAACTGGAAAATGGCAATTCTGCTAAGCTATTATACAATTCAAATAAGAAATGTATTAATTTAATAGGTTGAAAGAAAGGTAAGGTGATACCCACATTGTCTTGCTTCCATTGTAAATTTTTTTAAATGTAATTAGAGTAACTATACTGAAGTATAAGTATTACATATTAAGAATATATCTATTGGTATATATTATTTTATGTGATTTCACAGATAACCCTTTCTTAAATATTTCTTGGTTGTGAATTAGAGATCTAGAATGGGTGTTAGTATACGTTCGGAATCGGCTATTAGCGGTTAGTCTCATTTACCCTCATGTACAAAATAATACATTTTTACTTTCAAAATAACCAAAATACAAATATTTCTTGATTTGATGCATAAACCCAATGTTTATGACTCTGTTTCAAAGAGAATAATCTGTATCTTCGTATATAATAAAAATGAATTGATTCTTTCCAATCTTTTAATGGGAAGAAAAAAACGAGGTAGAAATAGGAGGCCAAAAGATTTGTGAAAGTTCGTCAGTTATCATTTCAATAAGTTAAAAGCATCTAATTAAAGCATCGTTCTGAAGAGTTTCACTAATCAATATCATCCTAAGCCAAATTCAAAGATCAATCAGATTACTTTCGTAGCTATATGCTGTCTATTCTGGATTTTTCAAAATATTACGATTAATTAAAGAACTAAATCTTAGAATAAAATAGTTGCAAGAGTTAAATCTTTGATCTAAACAGTTTCTCCCATCGAGACAAGCGTAAAGTCAAATTAAAGATTAATTAGATTCACTTAATGCTTGCATACTTTCTACAGTTGCTTTGCCAAAATATTTTTACAATTAATTAATGAACTTGCCAACAGACCCGAATTACAAGATAACATGGGATACTAGAAAAAAATAAAAGAAAAGATTCGTGAACTGTAATTGGATGTAATTTATGAGAGTTATTATACATTTATTATTAGAAATGAGTAAAATTGTAAGCCCTTTATGTTTTGCAGCAGTAGTAATTTTTTACACAATGCAGGCTTCTATTTTCGTTACAGATCGTGGTAAAACTGCTAGTATCAGTAAAGTTTTACATTCAATTTTCTAATTACAATAATTGAATAATCCTTTGCCTGTCCTCGTGTTCATTAATGACTGCTAGAACAAGTAAAATAGGATCGTGGTAGCTACGTGTGTTGATTTTAAACAATACCTCTGGAGGTAACAGCCCAACAGTGTTATGCTTGGTACATGCTACTAAATTATGAGTACCCACTTTTTGTTTCTGTTGTGTTAGAGAGAAATGTTTTGCGTATATGTTGCTCCTGCTATAAAATAGTCAAACAATTCCTCGACGTTGTATGGGAGAATAATTAACTGAAAAGTGCCCTAACGTTAGTTAAAAAAAGATATATTCATCTAATACTTTATATGCTTATTATTGCATATAGTGTGCAATGATTTATTTTTATATTTTATATCATTGTGTAACACATGTGATATACGCATATAAGCGTATAAAGCATTAAATGTACATATCATATCTGATGTATATGACAGTCAAATGTTTAAACTATTTAGGGTGTAACGATCCGTTAAATGACACGAGCGAAAGAAGAATGTAAGGTGACCTTTCTCTGCGGACCATTTTGGTTAGCGGTAAGTAGACACACGTGGTCCGGACAAAGCCGTGTGTTTAATAACGTCTCAGGCACAATACCGTTGCAGTCGCTTAGGCGGCGATACATTAAGAACTGTCAGTAAGCCGGAGCCAGTGTGTCTGCGCCTTTATGATGTCTGCTATTGTCAAAGGACTCGAGTAATAATTATTAATCGAGCGATGCTGTAGTACACATCTGTTCCCAGTCCAAATGAATTTAAATTGTTTTGGTCGGTTGACTTAAAAATGACCTTTCGGCCTCATCTGGAAACAGATCAGAATATCCAGGCGGGAGTTGAGAACAAGATTGTGTCACCCTGGTTCTGGAAGGTTAAAGAAGAATCCAACTAGGGGAATCGGGACCCCTATAAAAGAAGATTGGTTGAGCCAAGAAGGAGGCTTTTTCTTGAGAGTTGCTTTGGAGTTGTTTTTGTGGAGCTCGAGAGGATTCCACTCGTTTCTCCGATTTCCGGAATTTGCTTTGCTTTAGAGACCGCCAGCGTCTCTGCTTTTGCTAAGAAGTCGACTTTCGACTTTGGAATCTCATTCCCGTTAGCTTCATATTTTTTCTACTTCGTACTTAAACATAGGTCGTTGAGAGTGACCCTTATTCTCATTTTGGATCATTCTGCATCTTTAGTTTCTTCAACGAACTCCAGCGTGATAAGCATTCTGGGCGTTTGAGCCTCAGTGTGAAAGCCGACTATACTGATCGTCAGCCCGGAGATTATAATCTCAGCGTTTCATACCGGCACTAATTAGCGAACTATTCCAGTATTCTAGAAGGACTAGGTTCACTGTACCCAAGCATTGTATTTGTGTTAACATTATCTCAGCCCGAGATCTCAGGAGATTTAGAATCTACAGAAACCTGTACATAGCTGTACATAATTATTCACTAGAATAAAGTATTTAATACAGGGTAAACGGTTGTTCAGCGATTCAAACGGTCTCACCTACTCATGCTTCAGGACGTCACAAGGAATACATTGTGACTACTTGTCTTAGTAAAACTGTGTTTAGATATAACGCATTTCCCACATAGTTAATCGGATTTGTTTACATGTTCAGTGGAAAATAGGTGTTCTAAACTCCCTGAAAGACTTCTAGCTTAGAGTTTACTACTAATAATACATAGTATATTGATATCATGTTGTCATAGCATTGTAAAGAGAATAATTAAATAAGTTAAAAGAAAAAATCTAAAGTTATTAGGTTGTTCCAGTTTTGGGCTGATAAGTTATAGTAATCTTAATATAGTAAGTTGAATGCAGTAATGACTATCGGTCTCTTACAATTACTATAGTTTTTAAAGTCATACTCAGCTTATTCAAAAAGGTGGCCAACACTTAGACTGGTTTGAAATTTGGTAACTAAAAACATTAAGAGATCCCATTTTAGTGGTACATACCACTCTCTTAAAGGCATATATGGGACATGAACTCGTATCCTTAAGAGTAATATGTATGCGCAAGCCACTATGCCATATGAAAGGTTTGGTTTTGGTTTAGAGCTATACGGTTTTATTTGTAACAAGAGGACTAATGAGACTGAGACCTACAGCTTAAAGCCGATTCTAAACATCTACGAATATCCATGCAACAGTGGGTTTCGAACCCATGAACTCCAGTACCAAAGATCAGCGGCCTAACACTTTGACCATCGTTTGGCATGCCGACTCGGATGATGTAGCTATAATATGGCGTTTGTCAGTGTAGTTTTCGAAGTCAACTGGGGTACTTCTGGTTCTTCCAATCTGGGCAGAAATTAATTTTGGTGTTTTAGGGATCCCCAAATAGATAGAAAGTACAAAAGAAAATCGCTAAATTTTGCCAATAAAGATAGTATTCCCCAAAAATTATTTTAAGGTAGACTATTATATTGGTTGGTGTTTTACGCTAAAATATCATTACATATATATTTTCGAAATCAATTCTCGCCCAATGCGAATAGATAGCAGCAACACAAATTTGGTTTTCCCGGTGGGACCCCAAATATTCTATTTGATTAATGTCAGGGGAGCTTGGAGCCAAGACATAACTGAAAAGTCACTAGAATGTTCCTCAAACTCCTCCCTAACGATTCGATAATTATTATAAGATGAATTAGCCTGTTTCTAAACATCCTTCGCCACCGGAAATACTGTTGTCGTGAATGGGTGAACCAGATCTACAACGATGTGCACGTAGTCCACAGACACAAGGGATTGTTCTACGGGGACTACGAGTCCAAATGTGAATGGAAACATTACCAACAGCATAATACCTCCCCCGCCTCCGTCTTGTTTCTGTTCAGCCATGGCAGAAACAATTCGGAAAATTAGGAAAAGCACGCATTCGCACACGCCTGCCAACGTGATTCGTCGAAAACCTGAAAACGTGATTCGTCGGACAATGCTAATTTCTTCCATTTATCTAGTGTCTAATTTCGATATTTCTTGGCCTACAGCAGACGCATCTGGCGATGACGTGCCGTTAGTACAGGGACGCGCTCCGATGTCCGGCTGCGTAGACCCATAAGCAGTAATATACGCTGCACTGTCTGGGTAACCACTGTTGTAGTTTCTGATAATTTCGGCTGTTGTAGCTCTTTGGTCATGGCAGAGAATGAGTAGCAATCTCCGCTCTCCATTGAAACCAATGAACCGTGGGCGACTTGTCATTTCACCATCCGAACACCGTTTTCGGTATGTGCTCTCAACTGCACTTGAACAGCGCAAAAAACGTGCGCTTTCTGATTCTGATGCACCCAGTTACTGAGGTATTACTATTTAACCTGTATCGAAGTCCGATAAATCAACTGCTTCCCCATTATGTAGCTAATCACATACGTCTGAAAAGACAATGCATAGTATCATTATATACTTCAGCATCAGCTACGCATGCACATTGATTTTGTACTGAGCAAGTTATAAGTGGAGGGTGGTCATAATATAATGGCTCTTCGATGTATATTCCTAATTTAGTAAAAGATAAAGTCTACACCTCTCTGTCTATAGATACGGTCTACAATTTCGCTACACTTTGGCAATGGTACTGGGCTTACTATGTAAATCGATTTTGAAGGTCTTAGGAAATATATTCCATCAGTGTAAAGCTACTGCAGTACAAAATGTAAGGAGTAATTTAAATATATCAAAATAAATCCCAATTGTTTTGCCGATTCATTAATCGTATTAACAAGAACATTCAAACTTTCAGGGTGAAGCACGATATGGTCTTTAATATCTACAAACATTTAAATTTTAACATATTTTGTTATATGTATATTTTGTAACAATTTTATATTTTTAACAAGTGAAAAAAATACAATTATTTCGAATATTTTAGGGTACTAATTAGATGCAGATGAAGTCCTCGCAAATCGATCATAAATTTTTATGTATACTAAAATAAAGGTCATTGATAGAGCAAAATGAGCATTAATGATATATTTACTTTTTCCTCTCATCAAAAAGGATACCACTTAACATATTTTAGGTAGATTAATAAAACTACTTGAAACGATCTATCTATCTATATGTTTACTTTAACGGATGCTTAGTAGGCATGAGAACTTCTGGGTGACTAACGTCGAATTTCTTTCTTTTTTCTGGAAAAGCTTTCCCATAATCACATATTGAGTTGCAGGTTTGGGAGCACTAAGGTCTACTTTTTGCAACACGAAGCCTAATGAGAACGTTACCTACTGCTTAAAGCCGATTCCGAACATCTACGAAAAATCCATGCCACAGTGGAAATCGAACCCACGAATTCCGGTTCCGAAGGTCCGTAATCCCATATTGGAGCTTATCACATGTTTAATGGAAATTGATATACAAAGAGAATTGAATATGATTATAATATACATATAATAGAAGTATTTTTATCCACCAATGACGTGAACTGAATTACGAAAAAAAAATCTTAAGTGTAAAATATATAATTCAACTCCGCAAAGCACGGTTACACTTCCTAGTTCTTAAAATAAAGATAAATTTGGTCGGGAACGAAATGGAAAACATATATTTTGTTAGTTTATACAGAGAATTAAACAGGACATTCAGCAAAATAGATTCACTGTTAGCAGAATTTCCGCCTGGCTAACGACAGATTACTTAAAGCACTGAGTCACATTTACTTCCTCGTTCAACAATGAACCATTTTTAAAAATAAATAAAACTCATTCCTACAGCAATACCCTAGATTAGAGAACATTTATTCCACCCTTTTAAAACGAATGAGAGTTTTATACTTCATGTTCTCTCTTGACACGTAACAGAACCTGAAATAAACGTAATCCACATTTACCAAAATAAATTGGCAATAATGATAACTTGCCGAGACTTTTTAAGCAAAAGGAAAGTCTGTCAAAAACCGCAAAAGTATAAAAAATTCATACCGACAAATGCCTTAAAACTAAAGTATTATAGCTATATTCGGTGCTCATTTATTTCTTAAGATCTAGGCGAAAAGACATTACAATTAATCGATGAAAGTAGCTTGTTTTATACACGACAGTTGAAGTAAAGAGCATTATTTTTGTCCATTTCATCTGAAAACGCATTACAAAAAGAAAGCGAATTACCCTCTTTTAGAGAAGAAAACTTTTATTTTTAATATAACTATATAGGCTATAAAGAATCTAGACAAAATTCCTTTAAATACAAGCCATGATATTTAGTTGAAGCATTTATTGTTTTTATATTTTACATAACAAATTTAACATTGACAGTTTTACCTATAACTACTTAATAGTTTAAAGTAAAATATTTTTCGCGAAAGAAGTATAAGATTAGAGTTAGTCTTCCTCTGGCTACATATTGACACTAGTTACGTATTGTAATATATGTATGAATGTGTAAGGTATATATACATATATGTAATAATTAATTCCTCTAATCCACAATAATTATATAGCCCCAATTATATTTACTTGCCGGGCTACTGAGCAAGGAGAAAGCTAAACAGCTAGCAATATTAAGGATGCAGTCGGCCAACATTGAAGAAAACGGCACAAGTCTAATTAAAACTTTATCTCAGAACTGCTAAAACGGACATCTTTACTACTCAATGACAGACAAGAGAAACATACAAAAATCACTCTGCTCGAACAGAGGTGCACCCAAGAGCGAACAGAGAAAGAATTTTCCCCCTTACTTAACGAATTTAAATGTAAGATCAAGAAAAACGCGGAGCCATTTGCCGGCGACAGCTAGGAAACGCGTTGAATTGACAGAAATGTATACATCTATCTATAATTTATCTATAATTTACATCTATAGGATAGAAAGCTTTGGGAAATGTGTCGAAAGAATTTTAAGTCGAGGACACTCTTTCGATTAAGACATTTATAGGCTAGGAAAAAGATTTTAAGAAATTAGAATGGGAGGAGGTTTTTAAGGAAATATTAAAGTTAAATAAATTTGATATATTACATCTAACAATGTATCTATCTAACTATATATATATAAATATACATATATATATATATATATATATATATATATATATATATATATATATATATATATATATATATATATATATATATATATATATATATATATATATATATATATATATATATATATAAATATACATACAGTCCTGTCACATTAATCAGACCACTTTCAGAAGAGCAGGCCGCACACAGATGCGGAGGAAGAGAGTCAATTAAGTTCCTGAATCGTTCACTGGGATGTTTAGCCATGTGGACTCTTTTGGAGTGGTCAGCTGTACCACGTTAACCATGTGAGGATCAATGGTGCAAACAATCCGACTGAGGTGGTACCATAGATTCTCTACTAAGTTGAAATCCAGTTAATTTCCTTGCCAAGGGAGTACGGTAAACTCATCCTGGCGCTCTTCGAACCACGCACGAGTTTTATGACACGTCAGATTGTCCTGCTTATAGATGCCCTTAACCTGATGAAAACCAAATTGAATTACGGGAATTCGTTGATTCGAATCCCACCGAGGCATGGATGTTCATAGCCATTCAGAATCGGCTTTAAGAAGTAGATCACGGTCCTTAGTAGCACACGTGTTGCAAAAGTACACCGTAGTGATCTAAACCAAAGCAAACCTGAACGGAAACTTGCTAATCTCTGCAAGTTTGCGGAAGGAAGGTGAGGTACGAGAGATACGCGTTTGATTTGAATCTGACCCCATAACTCATAACTCTCTTTTAGTGATATACTGTTGTTTAATACTTCAATTTTCAATTCATTTTTATTTTTTTATATTCGTTAACAAAAATTAATAAACAAATTAAGAGGAAAAGTGACTCCTTAAATGATATCTAGATAATTACTAAAATCCCTCATGACTGAACTATATAATGGTAAATGTTTTTTACTTTACATTCACAGAATTGTTTGGTAGACAACGAGTTAGAGTTATTATTGAATTAGGTTTCCTTTCTATTTTTATACAAATGAATAGCAGATTTCAAATATGGTTTTGAGTCTGTTCCCAAAGATCTTCCAGATTTTCAAATGGTAATTAGTCCTAATGAAAACCCTTCACATTCCTGTGGGGTGCGCTTCAATGCTCCCACCGATAATGTAGTTGCTGTTGATTGTAGTTGAAATGTTTGAAAAACTAGACATCATTCTTCATATTACGTATAACAAACTACTGCGGATTAGTGAGAACATTCGAGCTTACGATTCTCTGCTGCATTCTCATTATATTTTCTCTTGGGGAAGATGGATACTTTATCAACACTTCTCGGAGTCTCCCAAACACCAAGATACCGATAAAGAAAACCGGATCTACAAGCTGATGGTGGAAAGCGAAGTCAAAGTCCATATAATGCCTGATATTGTATATACATTTATATATTTGTGTACATGTCTATATGTATATATATGTGTGTGTATATGTGTGTTTATGTCTTATAAATGTATCTTAATATCTAATTTATTTTTCCCTATTTTAATTTAATATCGTTATGAAAGAAATTTTTTTTCTAAAGAGAGTAATTATTACTTTTTTCTCAAGGATAAAATCATTTTCTTTATTCAATATATTTTTCATAAAATCTCAGCAACTCCTTCCGATTCAAAATTCTGTGAAAGCATCCATTTACTGGCCTTCTGCATTTTTAACATAAAAAACTGCTGAGATATCAAAATTTTTCATACGATTTTGCGCTTTACTATCTCGAGGGTTGACAAAGTCTCTATTCTTTGAAAGCAAATTCAGTAGTGTAAGGAAGCACTGTGACTACTGGCCGTCTTCTATGAGTGAGGGAATAAAATATGATTTTAGCGGATTTCAAACCCCAACTGGTTATTCGGGTTTTGAGAAGTTAATGTAGGACTAAGATTACAGTTTCAAATCTTGCCCTGACTAACTAAGAAATATTTTTCCAAAATCATAAGCCTAAAATTCTTGCATGCCATATATATATATATATATATATATATATATATATATATATATATATATATGTGTGTGTGTGTGTGTGTGTGCGTGTGTGTGTGTGTGTGTGTGCGTGCGTGCGTGCGTGCGTGCGCGCGTGCGTGCGTGCGCGCTTGTTTGTTTGTTTGTTTGTTTGTTTAATCCAGGAATTATAAAACTGTTGGACAAGGTGAAGCCTAATCACCTTAGCAGTAATTTGGTAATATTCAGACTGCCACATTGAATAGTACGGCACAAGTCTAATTAAAACTTTATTTTAGATCTGATAAGACGGACATCTTTACTAGTCAACGACAGACAAGAGAAAGACACAAAAATATCTGTGATTGAACAGAGGTGCAACCAAGAGTGAAGAGAGAAACAACTTTTCCAAGGGACAAGAAACTTAGGCCCTTACTCTGGACCTTGCGGTTTGGTTCAAACCTTCGTTGTGACGTCATTTTGACGTCAGCTTGCGGGCATTCTCTAAGCAAACGATCAAGCTGCCGTCAAAATGACGTCACAACGAACGTTCGAACCGACTCGCAACGTCCAGAGTAAGCCCCTTAGTCAGCGAATTAAACTGTTAAGATCAGGAAAAACCAGGAGCCATTTGCCGGCGACAGCTGGAAAACGTGTTGATTAGACAGAAAATTTACATCTATAGGACAGAAAGCTTTAGGAAATGTACCAAAATAATTTTAAGTCGAGGACCACTCTTTTGATTAAGACATTTAGAGGCTGGGAAAAAAATTAAGGAATTCGAAGGGGAGAGAGGAGGTTTTTAAGGAAATAGTACAGTTAAATAATTTTGATTAATATATATATATATATATATATATATATATATATATATATATATATTTATTTATTTATTTATTTATTTATGTGTGTGTATGTGTGTATTAGGTATTTTTAACTCACTAAAAATTTTGAATATTATCCATGCTAGATAAAGTGCAGCCGTTAGGATAAATATGACAACAGCAAAATTTGTATATGAAATTATTGATTTTATTATAATAACCCATTTTTATCAGTCAGCAACCACAATGTTTTACAGTCGCTCATATAGTAATTCATGTGCGGAAAGGATCCACCATATTAGAGTGTTGAGATTAATCACATGCGGACACTTCAAACAGAAACTATGTTACATCTAATATAAGATCAGTTGAATGCTAATACTACTTAAGGAGCAGAAATGCACTTTATCTATTTGAAGAGCACCACTTTAGTAAAAGAACAACTTTTAAATCATTAAATGTCTTTCTAATTTGGAAGCAAGAAAGATACCCCGTTTAATGCATCGTTTAACTTTTAAGATCATTGTGAACATGAATCTGTTATAAGCGTCTCAGCCACCTTTAGCGAATACGAAGGTTTTTGAAAAGCTCATGCCTCGAACTAACAACACTGCGGCTGGAAGTTGTCGCCTTTAAAAATTAAGCTACACGGTTAGGATGTTCTATAAAATCTTTAAGCTTTTATAGAAATATGTTACCACTGTTTCAGAACATATGTTTTCTAACTAGGTAATAAATGATCAGAAAAGTTATTTAACAACATACAAGTATTATAGAGCATTTAATTAAAGTCCAGATAACATTTCAGATATCCGTTGGCTCACAACTGCAGGAAAATCTTAGCCCACTAGTACTATACTAGGTGACGCTAGTGAAAATATTTGTAACCCCGCCTGGAAAGATAGATCGAATATAAGCTTCGAAGCGAAAGGATGAGTGATAAGCTCTTCCCTTTTACTCAAAGCATGTAAACAGCCTGCGAGTGCAAATAAAGGCAGCAAAGTGACTGGTCGAATCATTTATTGTGTAATTAAGGTGAAAACATAAGACCCAGACCCGTACTGAGCCACTGAATCGAAAGAATAGACACAACAATATAACCTTCATGCTGTTAAGGAAATATTTGTTGTGAGGAGTGCATGAGAAGTTCTATTTTCCACTGCGTTAGTGCTCAAAGAAGATAGTTGATAAATTAAAAACAACATAACTTATAGGTTCCATTAAGTATTCAATCACAGTCGACATTTAATTCTAGATGTGCCTTGTTTGCTCTATAGAACCTGCAGGCTATCTGGAGGGTTTAACTACTAAATTTCTGTAAATATATTAGATGATTATATTGATTCACGAGATTATAAAAGGTTTGAATGCTGTTTCAATCTTAAATATGCATTGAAATTCGTTATTTACAATGGATTTGGTCTCTCTCTTCGATTACTGTATAATCTTTTAATGACATCTGCATCATCGAACAGTATACATCATTTATTACAGTTCCATGAAAGATTTGGTCTCTAAACTCTTCGAGAAAGTAAAATTCATGTAATACTTTTTAAACAAACTTCACCTTCAGCAACGAAGCAAGGTACTACTCAGTGTTACAGATTCTTTAGTTAAATCATCAATAAAATGTCAGCTTTTTTAAATTTCTATTCAAAAAATGGGAAAAATACACAGAGCAGCAGCTAATAACTTTTTAAAACTTTTACTTAAATTTCCTTCAGATTTATGAAGGCTCAGTCAAGATCATTAGTTAAAATCATTCATATCATATAGTTCGATGCGCTTTTTTATTTTAAATTCAAAATCATCAGATATCATACTAAATATGAGCACTATCTTTTTAGTATGTTATTAAATATTTTGATATTTATTTAAAAGTTTGATTACGTAATAATTATTTTTATTTAATATTTTGCCATCCCACGTTATCATCGTTAGCGAGCGGCGCTTTTTTGTTTCAAAAAATTCAATCATCATTAGCACCACTTATTTAAACTTATACGAGCAAAATACTATTTTATTTTATTTTCATAAATCAGCAATAAATCATTTTTAAGAATAAGAACCTAGTACAGAAATAAAAAATTTGAAAATACACTCTTTAATGATCCTTCATAGTTCGACCCAATTCTTAAGAACCATACAGATTTCAATTGGAGCTGTAAATTGTGATACATATTTTCGTACTCCAGTCATTTAAGATTGCGCTACTTGCTGCTACCATTCGCTTTTGGGTTTTTTTCTTTTTTCCAATACGATATTTTTCTTGCTTTACATTTTGTTTGTCTGCTTCGGCGACGTGCTTTTTTTACATCTTCATCCGATTTGATGTTTAAAATGAATAAAAATGACCATATTACGTACAAAATAAAATTTGAATAAAATCACTCTGTTGTGATCCTCGTCAAATTCACTTATATATCAAGACCACAATTGATCAATTGTAACTATATTCGTACTATAGTGATATTTATGTAAAGATTACATCGCTAATATTCGTAAGTTCTGTTACTCGATTCTATTCTGAATTTTGTTTTTTTTCGTGCTGTTTATTACCAATACGATTGATTATCTGAAGATTCCGTCGTATCAGCGTTTTGCTTTCTTTTGTAAATCGCATTGACGATTTTTTTTTTACATCTTCATCCGATTTTGTGATTTAATTTAGCAGCATTGCAACGTATAATTACGGTAATTGTAAGGACAAAGTTAAGAGTTGAATGAATTATTTTGTTTAATTATTATTATTCAAAATTTCTTATTCTTTTATTATTTGTAATTTCTAGTTATACAATATTTTAGTTTTGATATATGCAATGTTTAAGTCTATTCAAGTTTTTGAATTTTCTTTTATGTATTTTTTTTGTTATATTACACGGTTGTTAATATCTTCCCATACGTTATAACTTCTAATTTCTAAAAGTATTTATTAATTCTTTATTTTATTTTATTTTTTAATTTTTTTAATTCTTATTCGCCTTTGAGTCCGGGTGAACTCATCCCTAAGGCAGCACTTGCAAGCCGTACACCCAATACGGTACTCCCTGACGGCGCTCAAAGGACAACAGTTAAGCATTGTCTGAAATTAAATAAATATTTTGTTTTAAATCTAATCTACCTATTTCTAGAAATTTCTTATTCTTTTAAAAACACCTTATTTGTAAATTTAGTTAAAATACAAATATCCTTTAGTTTTCAGATAAATCAGGTGCAATCGATTTCAGTCCTTATCAAATGTTTTTGAATTTTACTTTTCTCACAATATTTTTTTTTGTATAATAATTATTTCCCAGGTTGTTAAATCTTGACAATCATACAGTTATAACTACTAAATTTCTAAAAGTACATTATGTGATTATATTGATTTAAGGGATTATAAAATTTTTGGTTTGCTTTATTCTGCAATGCTGTTTCTTGTCTCCTTTGACATCTTTGACATCTGCATTGAAATTCTCGTTATTTACAATGAAAGATTTATTCTTTAAATCTCTTCGATTACAAGTATAAAGGACAACAGTTAAGCATTGTCTGGAATGAAATACAGATTTTGGTTTAAATATAGTCTATTTCTAGAAATTATTTTTTTATTCTTTTGGAAACATCTTATTTTTTAAATTGAGTTAAAAAGCAAATATCCTCAGATTAATTCAGTTTTCAGATAAATCAGGTGCAATCGATTCTAGCCCTAATCAAATGTTTTTAAATTTTACTTTCCAGACATTATTGCTTTGTTTGTATAACAATTATTTCTCAGTAGTTAAATCTTGACAATCATGCAATTATAAATTCGAAAAAAAAATACTTTATGGTGGCATTTCCAACACCGTAATCATTAGCATAGAGCAACATAAATAAAGACCACCATTAGTAGATAAATTAAAAATAACATAACATATAGGTTCCATTAAGTATTCAATCACAGTCGACATTTAAATTTAGATGTGCATTGCTTGTTCTATAGAACCTGCAGGCTGAGGGTTTAATTATTAAATTTCTGTAAATATATTAGGGGATTATAGAATTTTAGGTTTGCTTTATTCTCCAATGCTGTTTCTTATCTCCCTTGACATCTTTGACATCTGCATTGAAGGTCTCGTTATTTCCAATGAAAGATTCAGTCTCTAAATTCTAAGATTACAAGTATAAAGGTCAACAGTTAAGGATTGTCTGAAACGAAATACAGATTTTAGTTTAAATATAGTCTATCTATTTCTAGAAATTTTTTTTATTCTTCTGGAAACACCCTATTTTAAATTTCAGTTAAAAAACAAATATCCTTTAGTTTTCAGGTAAATCAGGTACAATCGATTCCAATCCTTATCAAATGTTTTTAAATTTTACTTTCCCCACAATATTTTTTTTTTGTTTGTATAATAATTATTTTTCCAGGTTGTTAAATCTTGACAATCATACAATTATAAATTCAAAAAAAACTTTATGGTGGCATTTTCAACACCGTAATCATTAGCACAGTGCAACGTAATTAAAGACCACATTCTTTATCTCGTTACGATGAATTTATCACAAACATGTTACTTAGAAAACGAAATAGAAAAAGTAATTACACAGTTTTCTTTTTTCTTAAACTACCGTCATTTTATTTTTATAAGCAGGTTGTTAAAAGTTGTGTAAAAGGGTGCATATTTTTTATCGTTTCAAGAGCAGCGAATAAATTCAAAAGATTTATTTGCTCTGGGAAACAGTTTTTATTTATGGAGCAGAAAAAATTAATAATTATCGTATGCAAAAATGTTTTATAAAAAGCTAAGTTATTCAATAATTAATTTTTTAAGCTTTTATCATTAATTAACAATTTTTAATTAGTTATTAATGGGAAATATATTATTCATTTCAGTACCTCAGAAATCTGTTATGCATCTCAGACACTGTAACTCATTGCACATTTTATTTATAGCTGTTGGTTTTGCTAACAGTTTTTTAACTCCATTTTGTTTTGTCAGGATCTTTTTAACAATAATACGCTCGTGTTTAGCTTCATTAAAAGTTACCATCGCATTGTTTATCATCTAGCTTTTTGAATAATTATTTCCTTGGAATATAGCTGCCATGTATCCTTAAAAACTTAGAAAATCACTAAACCATCATTTTCAATCATCTATTTTCACGAAAGATGGATAAATGAATAGGTTTCTGCTCTCTGGTGCCTGCTGATAGGTTGGCGGGTTTGGAGCTCTACGCTCTACAGTTTTGCTGCACTACAGAGAATGAAATAACAAATCCTACTGCTTAAAGCCGTTTCTAAATTCCCACAAATATACTTAGGAAATGAATTGGAACTCACAAAATGTGGTTCTGAAGAACAGCTCTATTCATTCGGTTATCGATCAGATTTTTTGTATTGGTGTTTCGTTTCGAATCACATTGCTGACATGGGGGTTCGTAATTGTTCGAAACGGACATTGTTCCGTGCATTAAAATGATACACTTGACCTTTTATTCTAAAAAAACTGTAGTTTTAAACATCAAGACACAGCACCTACATGCAAGCCTTTCTATTCCAAAGATTTCAACACTAACTATAATGGCCAAGTTGCCATATACAGAGAATAAACTTTATAAATGAATATACATCACATTTAAAGTCAGAATAACCCTCACGACACATCGTTTCTCTCACAGACAGAAAGAAATAAGTTCTGTTGTCGTTAGTCTTACTGTTGGAAAACAGAATACTATACTTCACTGAACTAAGATAATGCTCAGTTCAATCATTTTCACATAAATTAATTCAAATACCGCAAAAAGTAATTAGTAGTTCAAATACCCAAATAGGTAACTTAGTAGTTTAGTAGTAACCGTTTAAAGCATTGTAATACCTTTTGCATCATGATTGTTATAGTTACTCAATGGGAAATTATCTCAATGAAAAAGATGATATCAATATGATTTGGAAAAAGTCCTCCAAGTTCTCCAACGATACCTCTGGGGTGGCATGCCAAGCATGGGGGGGTCTTCTGCTTGGTCCCTGCTTGTAAATTACGAGGACCCAGCGGTGGTAATGTTACTCTTCGCCGTAGCATACCTTAAGCTACAAGTGCTTCCAAGTGGTGCTAAATGAATAACAGGTTCGCAGCCTTGTTATGGCATTAGGAAAATGTATGTATCGCCTGCTGAATAGGAAAAAAATATAATTTGGAAAGCTTTATTTAACCATCCATGGTACTTTGGTTATTGTTTTCGTAGATCTCTACAACTTGACAATAAAAGGCATAGAAGACAGCAGACAACACTCACGTTTTATTAGTTCACGCATAGAAGCTTTTATTTTCCAGCAAGAATCGAAGCTCTTTTTGGATTGTCACTTATGTAAATCCTATACTGAAGAGTTGGAGCATAGGAAGGGAGTAATATGTAGAATGTCAGGACCAGTAGTGAAGTGTTAGGTCGATGAGTGAAGGCAGACAAAAAGGACTCTTACTTGAGTTCCAGGCATTTTATTTTTTTCTAATCTTTCAAAAATTTGCAAATATTATTGGTCTACTTCTGCCCTGATCGTATAGAGGTTAATGTGTAGATGGAAGACATAACTTCAGGAACGTCGCAGTAAAACAAAACTAGGACAGAATGCTTACGCTGGCCAAAGATCGAGGTGGCTCCAATGGAAACATTTTTCCGATCAAAAAAACGCGTCAGCAAGGGTGTTAAAATTTCATCTCTGTGTCACACCATCTCTCAAAAATGATCAAAACTTCTAGGCTGCTCTCAAGCAAAAAGCAAGCGCTGAAACACAGCCAGCAAGAGGTTTGCCAGGCGCCAAGAAAACCTCGCGCTCTGAGGAAGAGCGAAGGATTCCTACGGCGCTGACCAATGAAACGTCGAGACAAGGCGCGCGGAGAACAAAAACCCAATCGCAGTGAGGCGCAACTCCGGTGATGAAAATTCGCCAAAAACGATGCGGAGCGGAGCTTGGCAACACACCACAACGCGGTACCCTTCAAAGGCGCGGCTGCTTATCGCAATCCGAAAGTAATGTCTGCACAACTGTCAGAATATGATCTGATGGGCGCAAAATTATGGACGAAAGGTTTAAGGGCTGCGGATGCAGGTGGCCAGAATTGGACGCTCGGTCCGAAACTTAATCCCAGATCGGGGGCGGCTCTGTTTGAAAAGACAGGCTGCACTCGTGAGAAAAACTAAAGCTGCACCTGCAAGGGGCCATATGCGAAAAAAAGGAGCAAAATGTAGGTTAAAATATATCTACCCCACGAGGGAAATGAAGGGACATGAAAAATCTTCATTACAAATCCATACCTCTTTTATAAACTAGATGATTTAGGTTTTGTAAACGAAGACAGTTTAAATGGTTCGAGATTATTCGTTAACTTTACGGAAATTTTTGGATTGTCTGGGTAGGGAGAAGTTCTGACAAAGCTGGACCATCTCTGATTAATAGCAACAAGAACACATCCAATGTTCTGATCATAATAGAATGTTTTAAGGTTTTTAACTACATTTTACGACTGGGCTTTAATGTATCAATGTCTAAAAATATACCTATTTTCTTACTTTTGCACATACAATTACTTTCATTCTCAAATTCAGTCAAGACAAGTTTCGTAGAAATGAATCTTCACATTTTATGCTTCTTTTATTTATAGTTCATCAAAAAAAGAATCAAAATTACTTTCCTTCAAATATAAATGTAATATTTTACAGCTGGAATCAGTGACAACAAAGAAGCAACATATATGGTAAGTCTGGTTTATAGTAAAAAACATAAGGTTGACTCTCGCTGAATAACAAATATCTCAAATTTATCTCGGAGAACTTTTGTCCTTTCAAAGTACACATTGATCTGTGATTACTGAGAATTCGACATTCATAGAAAATATCAGCAACAAAAGTTGTCAGGAAGATTGAATAAACATTTGGAATTGAATATGAAGCTTGCTTTAAATTCAAAGATTTAAATATATTTTATGTGCAAATTCATGCGTATTCCTTTAATAAAATATTACTATATGTGTTTTCCGGCATCCTTTATTCTTGCAAAACAAAATACTGGATATATTCCACAGTAAAGGGAATTTATATTTTAAATATCAATTTTAAATATAAACTTCCATTTCTCTATATAACACTCCACCCAGGATACGATTGAAAATTATTTGACATCATTTACTAAACAACGGTTCCAAAAACTCTAATAATTCTAAATATAAGAGATTTATCTCCATGACAATTCCTTTTAGAAAAATGCAACAGAGATTTTCTGGCATATTGAAATGCGTATTCAAATAAATTCTAATCTACTTTCATTTTTGTGCTTGCTTTCTGTAATAGGGGACATTTGAGATAGAATGATGATCGGGTTATCTTAAATATTGTTACGAGCTTCAAAGCTGGGTTCGGGGATTGAATGGATTTTAAAGACTACAGCAAGAAAACAATGATTTATTAGCAATCAGTTGGAAAACAAACACACCGTGCGTACTCAGTAATCCGAGAAATCCATTTAACGATTCTGTCTATTTGGGACTCAGCCTGCCTTAGAAACTGCTGGAATATTCCAGAAACTGGAACCGGAAGTTGTTACTTGACGTCACACATTTGGCGACACTCGGCGATATTTGGCTACGAACTTGGCGAAAAAATTAGGTTGCCAAAACTGTCGCCAACCAGCCGGTATCTCGCCAATTTGGCGAGATATCCATAGAGTCCCATGTTAAATTTAAGGTTCCCTAACAAATCCGTAATATTATTTTTCTACCTATTGTGTGTAGCAAGAGACTATGTGAAACTTTTATGCTGTATTACAAATTCTTAATATCATAAAACATAAGTTATGGGAAGTATCAGCTCTTATTATTTCTGGCGATCTAATAAACTGGCTCAACTTGTAAACCAAACTCTAATTATTAGATTTTAGCATTTAATTACCGACATGTTCTGCAATTTTAATGAGTTTTTAGGCAGCAACAATTTTAACCCTTTACACTTCAGTCTAGTAACTCATAGTGGATACCAATAACTCCCCTACATTAGTTACAAGTACATTCCTGTGATGTAAAAGAAATATGGAGTTACATACAATGGAGTATAGTTATCATTACTGAGTAGGCTCACCGTGTCGCCATAGCAGCGACAGTGGATTTAATGTTAGCATTTTAATGTCGGAAATAAGGCAACAACGAAGTGAAAAGGGTTAAAGAACTAACCGAAGGGAAAAGTGTACACTATTCATGTATACTTCTTCCTTAATTCCATCAACATGATATTTAAAAAGATTAGTACTTTTAAAGCAAAATATATTTATATCCCCTTGAAACAGCAAGGGTGATAAATTTCGTGTAATATAAGACAAGTTCATTGACTTTGGACATTTATTGTCTGTGAAATGGTCTGAAAGAAAACAAACAGCGAAGGATTTCAAAGTCACTGACTGAGGATAAGTGGAAATTACGCCTACGAGATAATACTCCATGCGTAAAATAATTCCACATTCAAATGATTAAATTAATGCTGAAAATTTATTACCAATAATAATTGAGATTCTTACACAATTTATAGAAAGTTATGCTATTTCATTATCTGTGATTTATTTATGCCACATTTCAAAAATTAACTTCAATATTTAAGTGCCTAGTTGTCAACGGTAAATAGAAAATTCTCATATTTATTAGATTAAAAGAAAAAGAAACTTCCATTATTGAAATAATGTATGGTAGTATTAAATGCTTTTAAATTATTAATCGCCAAGTTTTGTACAATCGCCAATATACACCACATATACACACATAGTTACACGTACATATGTATATATGTAATGTAAAAGTTTAATACTTTAATCTTAAACTAAAATTACCAACTCCTGTATTAAAAACCACCAAATCCGCAATTTCGTGATCTTTTAGTGGCCTCTCGGCGTTAAACTCTTCTGTCTCTTTTATGTTAGCGAGATTAAATCGCCAACCGATTTTGCTGGTTAAGCGCATTTCTACTCTGCTGATTAAACAAATTCCTGTATCACATCGGTGGTGTCCCCAAGATTATAAAAGGCTGTGTGACCAACCTTTGTTGGATTTATACTGTGGGCGTTGTTAAATAAAGATGATGTTAAAATTCTGATATTCTTCTGGTATTCTTTTTCGACCACGATACATCCTCGAAGAATGGCAGGCCACGCTATGTTTCTATACTTTATATATATATATATATATATATATATATATATATATATATATATATATATATATATATATATATATATATATATATATATATAAATATATATATATATATATATATAATATATATATAATAGTGGCTTTTATCTAATCAAGAAGATCTAGTGTGTAAATATTCATTGGAGACATAATATGAAACAAACAAATGCACATATTTTCTTCTTATGTATGTGTTTGGGTTGGGGCAAACTTGCATAAATACAGACTTACTGACACACACACAAAGAGAGTGTGTGTGTGTACACTTCAAATTTACTTTTACTTCAAAACAGTTCCATTGCCAGGAGGGAAGTAAACGACATTTCAATAACTCAAATTAATTAATTGCAGCTACTTATTAGTAAAAGTAAAAAGGGTTTTTAGTGAAAATGTTTAATTTTACAACATTTGAAAAGTTCAAATTAGAACTGTTTGCCTTATTATAAATAATATGAAATACTTTAAGCTTTTGTTAGATTAATTAACAATACATTAACAAGATATTACTCTTTATAGAGGAGTATACCATTAAAACTGAGGAATTATAGTTGTATACTTTTTAACAGGTCACTAACACTATCATAACTATTCCTACATCTTTCAATCGGTCTATCTAATTGTAAGTATATCCCTGCATATATATATATATATATATATATATATATATATATATATATATATATATATATATATATATATATATATATATATATATATATATATATATATAATATATATATATATATATATATATATATATATATATATATATATATATATATATATATATATATATATATATATATATATATATATATATATATATATATATATATATATATAACATATGTATAACAAGTGAATTATCTTTCACGTGTTATACTGAAAATTGGCGTCTATTATTTAAATTACAGGGCAATAATTATAACTAATCGTTTTGTGGTCTTGGCATCAATTGTAGAATGTGAAGTCCAACAATATGAAACGTTAAATTTATTGAGGATAAAAAAAAATGGTCGAATTTACTGGGCAAGAGCTTTCCATCAGATAATCAAAAATATACACTTTGTCAGCAATGTCAACTCCAGAACGAGCGATGGGTTTTAATTCCAATGAAACTTTGATTATTCAGCGCTTTTGTTTAGTCAAGAGTGAACCTTGACCATTTAAGTTAGCACGAGAACCACACAGGTAGAAATTTAGTTATTGGGGAAGTGGCACAATTTTCCTGGGACGGGTAAAATATATACTCAGTGAATAAAAAATTAGAATCTATCCTAGCGCTAATTATGGGAAACACGTAAAAATAATTTAGGTTGACAAATACTCCTTTATATGTAACATTTAACAGCTGGGAGATTAGGTATTAAAAATGGGAATTTTGGATAGATATTTCAAGTGTAATAGGTTATATATATATATATATATATATATATATATATATATATATATATATATATATATGTGTGTGTGTGTGTGTGTGTGTGTGTGTGAAAATTATTTTACTTTAATATCTCTTTAAAAATCTCCTTTGTTCCATTCTAGTTCCTTAAAATCAATTTTCCTAGCCACAAAATGTCTTAATCAAAGGACTGTCCTCGACTTAAAATTCTTCCAACCTATTTCCCATAGCATTTTATGCAATAAATGCAAATTTTCTGACTACTTACCGCATTTTCCAGCTGTCGCCGGCAAATGGCTTAGTTTTCCCCCTAATCTAGCAGTTAAATTTGTTGTCAAATGAAACACCTTGGTTTGTTCACTCATACACAAAATACTAGTCAAAAGTACGTGTCTTAATCTAACCTTTGGCCAAGCCGACTTCTCAACTCCATAAAATAGTGAGCTTCTAATTGGGTAAGGGAAATTTATCCCAACGAATTTAATAATACAAGTTCTTACTTAAGCGGTTTATTTTTAACGTGTTTGTTGCTTGAGAAGTCGATTTGCGCCATGAGAGGTGCAAAACAACTTCGCTTTATGAGGTTCTGCTCGTGCCTGGTTCTGGGTTAGCCTAAGTTTTAGTAAGGTCAAATGTATTCATTTTTGTAATCGTTTTCAATGTTTTTCTTTTACTAGTAGTAATATTGTTTAACAGTTTAGGTTACCAGTTTAAAGGATTCTATACTATGTTTATTGGCCTTAAACCTTTTGTTTGTATGTTTTAAGTAAATTAAACGTTAGTTTTATTTTTAAAAATTATTTATGTTCATTTACATTTAAAACACATTGCTGATACTCTGCAATGATAACATTTACAATTCCATTTTTTCACAATTTAAGGCTTTTTAAGAAGTCTGTTTAATTTTTAGTTTGACTAAATTAGATTGACTATCAAAATTCGCTGACTAAGTCTCAATTTCTCTTGGTAGTAATTCGTCTTTGTCTAGCTATGGGGTCCAACTCTGTTCCAGCACGTGCTTTCTTGTACATACTCTCGTCTGCTACTAACTAGTGACCTCGACATGATGTCATTTTCTAGCAGCTCTTAAATAAAATTCCAATTGGACTTGTTTGCCGTTTTCTTCAATGTCGCCCGAATGCATTTTAATTTATAACTGCTAGCTGATTAGACTTCTCCTTGCCCAGTAACCCGGACAAGTAAAATCAGTAGGTGCTGCATAATTATTGTGACCCGCAGCTATTATTTTGCTGGATTACACACACACACATATATATTGCATTGATTTTGCTTAAACAAAGAAAATACTCTAAATATTAATGTCCCTTTCTCAATATAAAAATAGAAAATTTTGAATGCAATTTAAAATTATTTTAAGTTATTGAATAAAGAATGGTTACAAAACCACAAATTATTTTAAATATTAAGATCCATCTTTACGAAAATTTATTTTAACAAACTGTAACTCATTTTATGGCATTTGAAAATGGATGTTCAAATGAATTGTAATCTTCTTTCATTTTTTTTGGCATTTGTAATAGGATGACTATCGGAAAATCTTAAGTATTTTTCTATCTAATTTTTGTACAAAGAGAATATGTGGATAGTTTATGCATTATTACAAAGTTTTTTTGAAATAATCCTCTTTTATTGTTCTTAATTATTTAATAAGCTGTATCGAGAAAGAAACCAAACTGCAAGTATTTTCTTATTGCATATAGAAATGACAATTAAAATGAACTGCTGTTACTTTAGTTGTGTTTGCATACTGAGAAAAGGGGCATTTGAGATAGAATGAGTATCGGGAAATCTTAAGTATTTTCCTACCTATTTTATGCATTATGAGAATATTTTATGTTGGATTATTAATTGTTAATTTCTTAGGACATAATTTCTGAAAAGTGACCGTTTTTACGGTATTTGACAATCTAATAAACTGGCTTGCCAGGAAAACCGAAATGAAACACTAGATTTTGTTTCTCATTTAATTATTTTGAAAATTTTAAAGTATGTCTTCGAAATTATCATACACTAAAGTTATTTGATAGAAAGAAAACCATTCATATTTATAATGATTATATTTTATCATAAAAAACTAGGAAATAACTTGGATTTCTTTTGGAGTCAGTTGAGTCTGAGCTATGATCTAATAAATCTTATTGCAATTCATAATATGGAAGGTATAGCTTACTTAACATTGTATAAAATTCTTTAATTTGTAGCCCTACAGATTTGTGGATAATATGTCGAATATTTGATTGGTTATTTGTTTTTTAGATTTAAAACATTCTCGAGGTTTTCGAACTGATTTACGGTGTTTAAAAGAATTTTCTCTCTCTCTCTCTCTCTCTATATATATATATATATATATATATATATATATATATATATATATATATATATGTAATCCTTAAATTATAAAACTGCTGGACAAGGAGAAGGATAAAGAGCTAGCAGTAATAAAATTGCAGTCTGCTGACATTGAAGATAACGACACAAGTCGAATTAAAACTTTATTTCAGAGCTGCTAAAACTGATATCTTTACTACTCAACGACAGAAAAAAGATAAAAACAAAAATCCCTCTGCTCGAACAGAGGTGCACTCAAGAGTGAAGACAGAAAGAATTTCCCTACTTAATCAGAGAATTTAAGTGCAGGATCAGGTAAAACGCAGAGCCAGCTGATGACAGCTCGGAAACGTGTTGAATAGACAGAAAATTTACATCTTTAGGATAGACAGCTTTGGGAAGAATTTTAAGTCGAAGGCACTCCTTTGATTAAGACATTTATTAGCTGGGAAAAAGATTATAAGGAATTAGAATGCGAGAGAGAAGATTTTTAAGGAAATATTAAAGTTAAATAATTTTGATATATTACAGATATAACTCACTCTGTGTGTATGAATATATATACATATATGTGTGTAAGTGTAAAAAAAAGCTTGATAAATTTTAAAATCTAATATGAAATTGTAACATTTTTCTTCTTAAGTCAGTGAAATGTATTTAACACACAAAAAACCTATGAAATTACCCATGTGTAGCGTTGAGGGCTTTATGCTAAATTATCACACTATTCAGAAATTTATATGTTGTTTGTATCCAGGCTGTGCGAACCATTCCTTTTTTACTTTTGTATGGTTGTTCCTCGAACACGAAGCGCGTAGCCTGTCTCTCAATTAAAATGGCTGTCCTTTTTGTCCGGGTAATGAAAGTGATTTCCCCCCAACGGTTTAAATGTAATTACTGCCTTGCCTTGTGAAACTGATATCTTTAACAGATTTTTAAGACAGATGAAAATTTTTTAAATATATATCCAATTTTCCTAGGTAGTAAAACTTTTTCAAAGTGGCATGTATGCAACACAACTGGATGTCAATGTGATAAAGAAAAAAAAGTACTTCAAATCAGCATATGTATAGCACAACTGCAGATCAATATAAAAAGAAAATACTTTAAAATAGTGTATATGTAACATAACTAAAGGGCCAATGTTATTAAGAAAAAAACCTTTAAATTAAAAAGTAATTAATAAAAACATATTTAAAAGCTAAAACTTGTAGAAATGTGTAGTTTTCACTGCATACTAATGAGGGGATACCTGATTATATTTGCTTCATTTCTTTGCACTGTAAATTAGTTTTCCTCATTTCCGTAGTTTGGTCCAAATTAATGATTGTGTTATATTAATTTATTGCGGACCTAGCATTATTTATTGGAAAAACTATTATTGCCGACTTAGCCTTGTTTATTTGAGAAACTATAGGAACAGTAGTGTTTAAATTTAAAATCGTCCCAAACCACATACGGCAATACGCTCCCTGTAAATGTAAAATAATGTTGTGCCATGCTTTGGGACAAGGATGCCATATTTATCAAGTGCCAATGACTTTGCCATTTTGATAAGAAAAAACTTAATTTCAAACTTTACCAATTATTTTTATAAAACATAGGTTAAATTTCATAAATAATTAAAGTAATGTATAAACTTTATAAAGTAAAGTAGAAAATAAAGTTTTAATGTTTATACATACGGCAAAAAGTGATAAATATTTTATACAAGGTATTGATATATAATTAAAATAGAGTTATTTGAATTATAACGAAATACTCGGTATTCGGAAAAATTAAATATTCACTCCATCACTGCATAAAATAAACTTATTTTCTAGCTAACAACGTGGAATTAGTGCAGTTTATAATCCATTGCATGTTATAATAAAATTTAAATATTAAACTTACTATTAAAAATGAAAGCTATTACGTAAATCAAACGAACATAGTATATAAAAAAGTATTTTGAAGTTCTTAAATATATTTTATGAATATGTTTTAAATGCATAGAAGTTTTAAAATACAACTGTTTTCTTATTTTTGCACATACAATTACTTTCACTTTCAATTTCAGTAATGATAAATTTCTGTGGCCCTTTTAATAATTATATTATTTATAGATATTTAAACCAAAAAATACTTTCCAACAAGTATATACCGAATAATTCAATGCAGTTTTGTAATATTTAACTGCATTTATATCCTGTGTATCGCAAAATATTAACCGTTTTTAAGGTTAATGTAGCTATTATTCCTTAAATTCTTACAACCGGAATTTCTCTATATTATTCTGAAAGATATTTATTGAACTGAAATATTACATATCTTGAAATAACCGTAATAATGTAACAAACTTCAAATGTTTATGGGACATAAATAACAAAATGTAGAATCTTTCCTTTGAATTATTGAATAACCATCCAATTTCTGTACCATTATCTTGCTTATTTGATTTTACCATGGAGATTAAGTTAACTTTGTTACAGAATAACAGAATTAAGGTCTCTCGACCATGAAACTTACTATATTTTCAGTGTACTAAAATGTTTTTAAGGTAATATTTGAGCTGTGCAAAATTTCGCTGAAAATTGGAAACTTTATGTTGTTGAATATAATAAATAAAAAACGAAAATGAAAAATAAAATTATATCTGTTATTGGATATTGATTTATCTATTCTTACATTTAAGGTAGTATTATAAATTATAACTTTATATCTTTTCAAAACTAATATGTTTTCGAAATATTTGAAATACTTTGTAATTACTATCGTTGGTCTTTAAAAATATATGCTATCTCTATTTCATAAACAGTAAAAGTTGGGTTAGATTTAATATGCCTTAAAACGACGATTTCTTATTTTGTATTAAAAAATTGTTGTAGTGCTTTTAAACAGATTTATTAATTAGATAATTTTACTACAATTTTTTCTTTTGATATTTCCTGTAAATACTTATGAAAACAACTTTAAGTTATTCTAATATGTAAAAAATTGCTCAAATATAAAAATGTTCCCATGTGTGTTAAAATGGAACACCCTCAAAAATTTTATGCGAAAATCCTTCTCTCGTAGTAATTAATAATTAGTAATTTTTAAGATAATTAAAATAGTTAATATATTTTATACTTTGTGGTTTTAACTTTTTTTAACCCTCGGTGGTAAACAGCCTTCCCTAAGGATTAGGCTTTGAGATATTTACCACGAAACAGTTCATTCCGCAACAGCAAAACAAAAAAGAAAGAAAAAGAAAAAAAGAGAGAATATAGTCATGAGTTAGCATTTAAGAATATCCATAGTTTAAATAATTAAAACGAAACCCTAGAAGAAGGTAGTATTATGCTTGTCGTTAATGTTAAAGTAAGAGAAAAAAATAAAAACTAACGAAAAAAAGGATTAAAAAGATAACCACAACTAAAACGAAGCCCTAAATTTGGGTGATGTTAATTGGGTTCCAAGATAATATTAAAAACAAGTTGCTTTTACATAATTAAACTTGGAGAGAGGGGGGTCTCCAAGCATGGGTCCAGCCCCGGAAGTGATATGAAACAAACACTTGATTGTACAGATATTTGAATTTGTGCTATTATGTACTAAAAAGCGTTACAAACATATTGAATAACAATTGCATTTAAAAGTAACGAGAGAAAGAAACATAAATTGACAATAAAATGAAAACTTTGTTGCCATGAAAAATCATTTATGGAAAATCAAGCTATTATTACTTGAGCTTTAAAAACGAAATTATTATTTAACAATTTCATAAAAAATATTTACAGTACAAAAAAAGCATGACCATTTAGCTGGTGCTAGTGATTAGTTCACAGTTGCTATCATCCAGGAGATTAGTTTCTGTGCCTTACTGAGCAGAACTTTGTATGTAATAGCTGGAACCACTTCGATACCGCTCCTATCGGAGGCTATTTAAGATGAAAGTCCTTTGTTAGAATACAAGAGAAAAAGTAGTGCAGAGAGTTTCCTTCCTGACCTCAAATACAGTTTGGAGACCCGATTGCCAAACGAAAACGAGAGATATTGAGGGAAGGGTCCATGTCCCGTTAGAAGAGCAGTTATGTGTGGTGAGTTACATAAGCGGGCTGGGTCGACCTTCTTAAGAAACCAATATAGTGTGTGGCCAGTGTGAATAGAGTCCCAATAGCACTGCTAATCCTCAAATAGTTTAGAATTCAGAATATTTCTAATATGTCTGGCGGTTAGTGGTATGTTAAATTAAGTTTGTCTTAAGGCCGCACTTTTCGCAAGTTTGTCAGCCATCTCTTTACCCTCATGGCCTACATATTCTTTAATCCAGTGCAATTAAGGTTTGGTTTTAGATTTAGAAAATAAGTAGTTGGGATTTTTGGATATTCTGCACTTGGGGTTAAATTGGTTGATTTTTTTTATTGCAAGTAGGCTTGTCTTACTGTCTGAGAGAATTGAAACACTAGTGCCAGGACGGTTTGCTAGAAGCCAATTTAATGCCTCCTGAATTGCGTAAAGTTCCGCTTGGAAGACCGAACCATGGCTTTTTAGAGATACGGACCAGGAGGTCTGTAGATTTGAGTTTCCGAATATTGCAGAAGCAGCTCCAAATCCTTTGTCTAGTTTATAGCCATCCATGAAGATGTTAATATAGGAGTAGGTTGGTAATTTTCCCGACGTTGAGATATTGAAGTTCCTATTTGCCGGATGAAGATGCAGGACAGGTTGCTTCCTGACTATTCCGAAATGGCTTAGAGCCTCCTCTGGAACAGGCGAGTTGAGATGGAGAATTTTCGTATGGACACCAGTACAAGCAAGTGTTAGGTGAATAGGCGGAATACCGGTAAGTGTATATTGTGCTGAATCTGGGATACTTTTGTAAGCCCTTGCTATCCAGAGGAGGAAGGGACGCTGAATTTTAGTTACAGCAGTTTTTTCTTGCTCATTCATGTTAGTAGCCCAGACACCTGAAGCGTGTTTAATACACATCTTTGTAACTGTTTCATACCAGAGTTTCAGCCTTTCACTTGAAGCTCCCCCCCCCACTGTCTTCTTGCTACTTTCATAAGATTTTGACGGTAATGGAGTGTTTTTATCTCTAGCGAATAGTTGTGGGGAAGCCCTGATAAGGTTGAGGATAACATGACTACCAGATATTTCAGGTGCTGTTGAGATGGTATAGTAAAACCTTTTATTTTAAGTGTAGGAAGCCTTCGAATCTTTTTCCCCTCGGAGAAAAGGTTACGTTGTAGATTTTACTCTCGGAGATGCCAAGATTTTGAGATTGAATTAGATGTACGAGCTTGTTCAAGGCCTTTTGTCCAAAGTGCTTTATCCTTCTCCTGTGCTCACCGTAAGCTGTTAGCAGAAAATCATCGAAGAAGACCAGGAGGTTTGAATTATCCAATCGAAAGTTCTTTAGGATAGATTTGGCCATTACAATCCAGACAGTTGGACCCAAGCAAGAGCCTTGAGGACAGCCTCTCTAGAGATCGTAAATTGCTTCATTGTCACCCTTTTTTATTAGTATCGATCTTCCTCTTAGGTAGGTTCTAATGAGGTTAACTAGTTATGATGGACAACGTAAATTAATAAGTTGCTGAATTAATATGATGCAATCTACATTGTCTAATGCCTTTTGAATATCTATTGAGACAGCTGATGTTAATAGATTAGATTCTTTGTGTTCTTGTAATTCCCTTGTTAGTTGGTACAACGCTGTGTCACAAGAATCCACCTCTCTGGAATCATGCTGATTCGGATTGATTAGATGTTTTTTTCTCCAAAAAAATCTAAGACATTTATTTAGGATCTTTTCTAGAGTTTTACTAAGAGTTGGAAGTAGGAAAGTATTGGGCGATAGGAGTCTGAATCTTTGCAAGACTTTTGGAAGCTAATTGACCCTGACATAGGGGGGTGGGAAAATGATTAAGATCGAAACAAAGTTGCACCCATTTTAAGAGTAATTTAGGATTAGTCAAAAAGACTTGTCTGGGGATCTTTACATCTATATTGTAGAGACCAGGAGCTTTATTCTCATTGAGTGGTTGCAAGGCGTCCAAAAATTCATCTTGGGTTAGAGACCTGTCTCCGACAATATTTGGAGAACAATAAGGAAGTGGAGTGCGATGGGAAGGAGGGACGCCAAGTAAGTGTTCTATTTTTTTTATTTTTTTTTTAAATCAAATGTAGACACTGTCGAATTGTCCCAATCAACAAGAATCTTGTAAAGCCAAAAAACATTTTCATGTCTGATGGCTTGGTTTCTTATTCTCACAAAAAGAACGCGAAAGAGAGTTTTTGGTTTCCATCAGTGCTTTCATATAAACTGCATTTTAATGCGAAATTTTTGTCCGGTTGAGCATTTACTGGTTTTCTGTGTTTCATAAGCAGCGGGAAAAACTGGAATATCAAAAGATATTTGTTTTAAAGAAGAAAAGGTTGGATACAATTCATCGATGTATGATACAGACCATCACATGAGAAATAAAGTGATATCTATAACAAAATAAAGCCTTTAACGCTTTCTATTATCCAAGTATGTATAGAAGTTCACAACCATAATTTCAGTCTTTACATTTAGTGATCAAAGCTCAATTTTTCTTTCTTTTTCACCTGTTTTTCTAAAAAAAAAAGGTAAATGGTAACTTTCCTGACATGTTAATTTATCACACATATATAGGCAAATTGAAAAAAACAAGAAAAAAATGTCCCTTAAAATTGTCAGATTAATAGATCGGCTGTGATATGTAATGAAAAATTATGATGCATGACTCTAACACCATTCTTTCACTATTAGCCAGACATCACATTATGTCTGGATTATGGTTATAGAATGAAATATGATCTCCCATTCCTTTGATAGTAAAAGGCGTCAAATATTTTATATTTTTTTGGATTACGTATAAAAAATTTCCTTATTTTTTATAAAATAGGCTAAACGTATTACACTTTGTTAGGGTTTGCTTTTACCAGTAAAAACACATTTTCAAAAAAACTTCTAAATAATCTTTACATATGTGATTACATATTTCATGTATTCTCATCTGTTTTTTTTATGTTTCAATTACTTTTATTCTACTTAATACGTTATATTTTACGCAGAGCAATAAATATTCATTATAACTTGTGAAAATAGTTCTAGGAAAGCAAAAATATTCTACAGCTTGTTATAATTTCAAACGTAAAGCATTAATTAGCAGAAATAAATATTATACTATAAATATTTAAATAAATTTGTGTTATAGTTATGAATATTAATATATCTTTTGTATTATCGACTATATCAATATATACATTACATATGCGAAACAGTAAAATAGTAAATTAACCATTCTTAATTATATTTCCAATTTCAGTTCTAATTTGTTAGAAAGAAAAACTCAATGCAAGAAAGCAAATTCTTTTTTTGCGCCAACGTTATTTGCCTAATCATTTAAAGAGAAATAAAATTGTACCGAATGTGTTAAATAAATCTATACATTTACTGGCATATAGGAATAATTCATCGAGAATGTATCGCATTACAGAGCTATTCAAATATTATTCTATTTACATATTGAATTTTCTACCAAATGAACATTTTTCTCCAAGAAACCTAAAAATGATTGACTCATTCGGAATGCTATGATTTTAAAAATGTTTAATTTATAACTCTGTTTTTCTCTCTCTTCCTATCTCTCTCTCTCGCACACACACTATGTATGTATGTATGTATGTATATATGTATGTATGTATATATGTATGTATATATATATATATATATATATATATATATATATATATATATATATATATATATATATATATATATATGTATATATATATATATATATATATATATATATATATATATATATATACATACATATATATATATATGTGTGTGTGTGTATGTGTATATATATAAGTATGTGTGTAATGTAAAAATTTAATATTTTAAACTAAAATTATTAACTCCTATATTAAAAACCGCCAAATGCATGATTTCGTCATCTTCTTAGCAGCCTCTTGGCGTTAAACTCTTTTGTCTTAGAAAAATCTCCTTCCTGTTGACAAAATTAACTAGCCAACCTACTGTGCTGATTACGCACATTCCTTTTCTCAGGCCTTTGAGTCCCCAAAGTTATAAAAGACCGCACTACCATTTTTTGTTGGATTTTGCTTTTGGACGTTGCTAAATAAAGATGCTGTAAAAGTTTTCCTGATAAATCGTATTATTTTTGCCGACGATTACACCCCTTCGACCACGTTACATTCCTGAAATACACTCATGTCCATAAATTAAGGATAATGAAGTTCATGCAATGAAAGAGACAAAAGCAAAACAAATTTGACTTATTTGTAAAGTCTATTTATTAAACAAAAGGTAAAGAGCAAAAAAGATGCTATATGTTTGATATAATTAATAAAAATTGAGATTTTTACTCCCTGGAGCAAATTTTAAAAAAGAACCTATTTACAGAAAACAGTATAACATGGTTAGTATGATGGTTAATACGGAGTATGTCTCCCGGACGATGCAATACAAGCGTTACAATGCCTACGCATGCTGAGTATCAGATTATCAATCTGATCTTGGGAAAAATTACACCACTCATCAAGCAATGCTCTCCGAAGTTCCGATAGACAGTTGGGAGGGGGGTTGACGGGCTGCAATTCATTGGCCAAGCATGTACTACACATGCTCTATTGGATTCAAGTCCGGTGAGTATGCTGGCCAATCCATACGGGTGATATCATCCGATTGAAGGCATTCGTCTACAATGTTTGCACGGTGAGGTCGGGCGTTGTCCTCCATATACAGAAATTTAGGACCTATGGCGCCCCGATACAAACGTACATGTTGTTCCAGAATGACATCCCGATAGATGTGGCCTGTCATCGTTACACTCTGAACATACAGGTCAGTTCTGGAACCAAGAATAATTCCTCCCCAAACGAGCCATCCTGCACCACCGTAACGGTGTCGTTCAATGGTGTTCTCTTGGTGGTAACGGGTACCTGGCGTTCTTCATATGAAAGTCCGGAGAGAATCAGAATGTAAACTGAACCTGGACTCGTCGGAAATCATCACACAAGACCACTGTTGCGGTGTCCACAATGCATGCTCTCTAGCCCAGCATAATCGCAGGCGACAGTGAGTTGCGGTAAGGGGAACACATCTGACAGGCCTACGAGCATATAGACCAATGTTCCCTAAGCGTCTGTACACGGTCTGCCTTGAAACTGTCGTACCGGTAGCTGAAGAGAGCTGACGAGACAGGTCTGATGCTGTGCTCCGTCTGTTTCTTTTGGAAGTAACTGCCAAATACCGGTCATCATTCGGCGTAGTAACTCGGGGGCGACCTCTGCTGTAACATCTACTCACATTACCATCATGTTTGAATCGTTGCCAAAGCCTGGAGATAACACTCTGCGCGATTCCAAGTTCCTCGGATACTTCCAGCTGGGTACGTCCACATTCCAGTCGTCCGATAATTCTACCATGTAAAAAATCATCCAAATGCTTCCTTTGTGCCATAACTATGCGGTTATTGCACTGAAAGGCTTTTAAAGCGCTTGTGAACAATTTTACTTCTTTGCTACCATTCCTTATATACCCCTTTTATACACTCTCGTCATTGTGACGTACTATCCGCACCATCTGGTGGTTTCCTGCAATTTGCATATTCTTCTTCAAGATGTGTGTGATAATTCTACAGGTAAAATTTTTATTTTAGAGCTCAATTTCTGTTTGATTCTGAATTATCCTTAATTTATGGACATGAGTGTGTATATATATATATATATATATATATATATATATATATATATATATATATATATATATATATATATATATATATATATATATATGTGTGTGTGTGTGTGTGTGTGTGTGTGTGTGTGTGTGTGTGTGTGTGTGCAGACACATATACATTACAGAGAAAATTGTGTAAAACTTTTTTCAAGAGAATGAGTTTCTTGACCCGAAATAAGTGCCTATAATGTCACCAAGTCACTAAGTTCTTTAACAAATTTTAATCACTAAATATTATTGTCTGTTAAGGAAAAAAAATTATTGTAAAGGAAAATGTATAAAATATACATACTTCAAACGAATGCCTAGTTTTAAGTACACATAGCTTAAAATGTGATAATCTATTCAAACCTTTTCTATAGAAAAGAAATAAATTATGCGGTGCAAACGGTTTAGTTCCTACCCTCAGGTTAATACTGAGGTAATTTATGTAATATATCAAAATTATTACAGCTAAAATATCTATCTAAATTTCTCCTATTCCCCTTCTCTCTTTCATATCTATTTTACCAGTCGTATAATAACTAATTTAAAGGAGTTGTCACTACTAAAATTCATTTTACCAGTCTCTGAAAGCTAACTCTGGTATAAATACTAATTTTCTGTCCACTCGCCACATTTTTCAGTTATTCAAAGAAAATGGTTCATTCCTTCTAATGTCAAAATTGCTTCATAGAGCTGGCTAACTGCTGATCTCATGGGAAAAAAATTCATGTTGATTGCTCGCCGTTGGGCGAAATTTGTAAGAGAAGTATATTTTCGTCATCATTTAATGCTCTACTATTGTTGGAGAAACATGTCTGTTTTTAGTCTTAAATAAAATTAAATTCAATTAAGGACTTCTCTGTTGTCTGAATGGAGCGACTGCAATTTACTTAGGATCTTCTCATTGCCTAGTAAGCCATTTTCAAAATAATAGCGTCTATTATCACTGTGTAGCAACGGGTATAAAATTCACACGTTACATATTTAGGCATATTTTTTCATATTAACACTTTATTGTTAAAGAATTTCAAGGACTATTCAATCATTTAACTTCATTTAACTCTTCTTTGCATGATTTGTTTTCTCTTTTTTTGTGAAATAAATTAGAGTGCTATAACTCAAACTCTAAAGAATTTTTTTTAAATCCTTGTAAAAATACATTATACAAAATAGTTTTAAAAAAGTATGATGGAAATATCCATCATCATGGATATCTACATTTTAAGCTCAGTACAAAATAAAATTAATATATATTAGGTTGGGGTAAAATAAATCTATTATTATTTCCGGTAGATGGCTGTAGGGATCGATATCTCGTAAAATATCAATCAAACAATTTCAAATTTATGCTCGTTGTCAATGTGACATTTCACACTAAAAATTATTTTTACTGTTTTTTGTTTGGTTCATTCAGTTGTGAGTAATAGGGTGTTACAAATGGAAGTCAACAAAGAGAAAATTCAGTATATTTTACACTTTTTCTTTGGTCAAGACGAAAATGCAAGCAAGGCGGCTGAAATTGTGTACTTGGCACCAAGCGAATACCGCCTTTTTCTAGCATTGTAAAATTTACTAAGTGATAAGAAATTAGGATCAAGAGAAGGCTGTGAAAATCAATTACTAGAGTGTATCGATAATAAGGACCAAGACTTCTAAGAGAGAAGCATATGAAGCTACCTTTAATATGGCAACAAATTCTACAACAAAACGATGCATACTTGTCCCAAATAGACAATCGGAAGCATGTTAAATAAAGGCATTAATTTCATGCAAAAATAATGGTTTTCTTTTCCCGTAACCTAATATTTCTATTATTTTGATTCCTGGTGATAATTATTATAACAATTATTATTCTTAATTAGACGTAAGTTAATTCGTCCTACATTAGAAGCAACTGCATAGTGGTTTAAAATTTTGTCTCATGGTTTGGGGAAGATTATTTGGGATATTCGAAATAAATTTTACAGAAAATAACAAACACACACAAAAAAAGAAACTTTTTCCCACTCACTATCGCTTTTATTAGCAAAAAAATTAGATTAATTATAAAAAAATATTTAAGAAATCGCACGTTTCTTCCACCACAAATAGAGGAATGACAAGTTCAAACCCATTATAATAATTGTGACATTTGATTGGTTTTTTTATTCAGTTATCTTTTTTTGACAGTTACATTCCTTTTTAAGCAATAATCGTGAAAAAGTTTGTCAGAAGTAACTAGTTTAGAGTACACCTGTTATAAGTACATTTTTTTTTGCTCACTAAATTCTATAATGGAAATTTTCATCATCCTGCCATGAAGGGTTAGAAATTATATAAAAAAGCTAATCTTTTAAAAATTAATAAAAAATAAAAGAATCTTGTTAAAAAATTTTGATGGTTTAGTTTAGATACAAAAATTCAAATTTATTTAAACCATTAAATCATAATATGTATGATTTGATGACCATAAAAAAAATCCAAGAAATATTTTAATACTTTATTAAGAAAAGAAATATGTCGATTTAATTCCTGGTAAAATCGATATTCTCTCTCTAAAAGTAAGAATATGTAAGATTTTTTTTTGGTAAAAGCAATCAGTTTTTCGGTTCTACTAATTGATCGATAAATTTATTTCCCATTTTTGTTTTCATATTTTTAAATTATTTCACTCTTTTTTTAGTTCATTTCAAGTTAATTAACTTCCATTCTTTATTATTCAAAAAATTTCCCGGCAATTCTCTTTTATTACAACATACTGACAAATTGTCTTGCTTTTTTATACGGACTTTGTGTCAAGATATTATTTTCTTTTCTTGGATTATTTTATGCAATTATTCATTGACTTGAATATGTGAGGGAACGTACAGAATTTTTAATCTTATTATAAAATACTTTGCTTTATGTTTTATTACGTCTAAAGTTTACTTTAAAAAATCTTTTTTGTTGTCAAGAAAAACTCTTTCTTGACAATAAATTCTGTTTTTGCTAATATCATTTAAAGTATAGTATAAACTTAGATTTTTTTATTATATTATACTATTAACTGTATTACAGCTTTGAATTTTCCTTTGGAAGCAATGTTTTGCTCTCTTTAATGCAAAATTTTAGTTCTCAATCAATACATCTGGGGGTGGCAAGCCAGGCCTATGGGTCTTCTGCTTGGCCCCTGCTTCAAAATTACGAGGACCCACTGGAGCAAGAAGTCGTATTTTCACCCTTAAAATGGTAGCTCCTTAAAATGGTAGACTCACCTATTTGCCTTAAATCGTCCTTTGTTTGACCAAGTGGCTTAAGACAACAATTACAACAATGTAAATTTTTAACTTCTAGCTGCGTTAACTTTTATACACTAAAAAATTTATACAATATGCAAGTAGGTAAAAATAATAATTTTTTATTAATAAAAAACTTTTTAATATTATATCTATTTTTTAGACCCTATGCATTTTGTACAATCATTAATTAATCATTATTTAAGAAAGAAAAAATGTAAGCTTGTTAGAGTCGGACATTTTCTCTTGTCTGAATATAATTATTTAGTAGTTTTGTCTGAATATAATTATTTAGTAGTTTATTTAGTAGTAGCTTACAAATGCAAGTGTAATATGCAAAATTTCGGTTATGGTAGTAGTAAAGGAAAAACTAATGATTTCTTTGTGAAGCTAAGTTAAAAGCTTTTGTAACATGGTATTAAACCAGAAGTTTCAAATCAGAAGAGAGTACTGTAACGTCCCAGTATTATAGAGTAGCGTGTGGGTGCCGAAGTTGTAGTGACACGACGTACAGCTTAAAGCATTAACAACTTTAATTCTTGACTAAAATATAAAGCTATTTACACAATTTCCAAATGTAAATACAGAGGCTCTGGACGAACTGGTATGGAGCCAAAAGTCCCAGGTTCATGGTGAACCTAAACAGCAATCTGCGGCAGATATCCGGTAGTACAGGGGTACAACTTGGTCTCCTTGAGTATCACAAAAAAACTGGAGATTAGCTCTCCAAGAAACCAACGCAACCTCTTTTGTCTTCTCTCTCCTCTCAAATCTTTTTCTGGTGAAAATTCGCGGCTCCTAACGTCACCTTTCGCCTTTTCCTATTGGTTTTTCCTTCTCGCGACGCCATCCTACTAGCCTCCAATTGGTTCTTTCGGTTGGCTTCGGGCAGTTTTTCATTTCCGCGTCACGTCCGACCTTTAATCACCTCGGATATCTCAAGGCATGGCAAGCCGAAAATCCTTTGTTGTTTTTATGTCAATTTTCCGGACAAAATATCGCATTGGCTTGGGTTTAAAAACATCTTTGTGAAGACCAAGGGGTGTCGCGACGTCATAGTACCTAATTACCTTTACGATAAACGTAAAGTCTGACTATCTAACTTTTTTAATCTCTGTATCTCAGCGTGTCTATATTTTGATTTATATTATTTAAGCAAACAGCTCACATTCTGCAATTCTTTTTTTAGTTTTAAATTCGGCCAATTCTTAATTGTTTTTGATTTTGTGAAATTAAATTTATTAGCTTTAATGAACAATAGCGATTTGACAAATGCAAACTAGATTAACACTTATTGCTCCGTTTCCGTTTGGCCCAGTGCGTCAATACAATCACTAAAAATGCGTAGTATTATTCCATTATGACATATCCTGTATCCGTTTCCTTAGGGTAATAAACATCTATACCAACAGCGTGATTCGAATAAATTTAGTATCACAAAGTTCCATCCTCCAGAAGTCAAAACTTCTCAAACAATTTGGCGTGAAAAACAAGGAAATTAATTTATTCTTTTTTATCAATAATATTATATAAAAAAAATAAAAGGACTTTCGATATTTGCCTATATTGAATTTTTTTAATTAATCTCAAGATGCAGTGTGAAAATTAATTTTAGATTTTTTCATGCTAATTTAATTTACTTTTCCAAAAAAAAAATTATATTTTGAAAAATGCAATTTGTTCATAAAAGGAGGCATAATTTGGGAAGATACTTTTGTAATATTCGAAGTCTGTTCCCTATCACTAAAAATTTTCTATATTATAAACATTATCTTCTAAACTTAAACATTCGATAAAGTTAAATATTTGGTATTTTCACACTTCTGATGTCGATATGTTCTAAGCACATTAAATGCTGTGACAACGAAAACTTTGAGAAAGTGTCGCAATTGCACTTTCTTAAAACTATTTTTAGTGGCAATCATTGTTTAGAGCAAAGGAAATTTAAAAGCTTAATATAGGGAAGGTAAGTGAAAAATAATAGCCAGTACCAAATTTAAAGAATTACAAGATAAATTAGATAAAACCCAGCACTTGTAACAGCTGAGAATTATCATATCCTGCAATAGCTTACCATTTCAGAATATCCTTAAACAGTTTAATATGTTAACCTTTTTATCCTGACGGTACTTATAAATACCACTTCAATCAAACACCTATATATTCCTAATAAAGCCGTTTTTCCTGACGGTACTCACAAGAACATGGACGATGCAGTTTCTACAGCAGAAAAACAATGACAACACCAACCAGGAATCCTTTTTATTCGCATAGTAGGGATTTTATAACTGGCGTGCTGCATTTGAAGGTCATTTTGTGGTAGAGTTGATACACGTGTTGTTGAAGTGAGTAAATTTAGTAGCCTATAGCAAGCATGTCAAACTACCAGACTAAAACGTGCCAAATGAAGAAGTAATAAGTTTGAGTACAGCAAAAAATAAAATACAGTTTTTTAATGTTCTACAGTATACTCAAGGAAGTATAAATTAAAAATAACCGGTGCAAAAGAAAAAAAAAGAAAATGTTATATTTCTGGTAATTATCTCTTTTTTGCCCCAATACTTCCTACTTAAGATAATTTGCTACAGTTAATATTTCAAAACTGGCGTAATACTATGCAAGAATTATGAATCTGAAAAAAAAAAGATTTAATTCTTGTTTAAGGCTTAAAAACTAAAACTTAAGTAAAAACGTATCGCAGTGATATGTACAACACATTTAACTCGCTTATAAGGAGACAATATTTTACATAGAAATCGTAAACAGTTTATACATTGTTGGTACAATCGTAAATACTTCTGTGAAAACATACTCGCTATTGGCGAATAAATACCGGTTATAGATAGTGATATTTCGTGATTTATACAATTTCTATCGACTTTCATCTCTTCAATTTAGATATTCCCTTCTTGAAAAATTGCCTTTAACACTTCGCGTGCGGGCAACGTTATTTTTAAGTTTTTTGCAGTCTGTCACTGGAAAGCCAGTTACGTAAAAATACGTATTTAGTAGATTTGTGGTAGCTAACCACCACTCATCTACTAAATGCGTATAATTATATGTATGTGTGACATTATATGCGTGTTGTTTGCGTTGCTATGCAACGCTTTGTATTTTTCTTTCCACAAGTTATGATTGTCGAGTTACTCGGTCTTTTGTTGCGTTATTTCGTCTTCAATCGAATTCCTAGCTCCAGAACGTACAAGTCGTGTTTTGTCAATTTGAAGCTTGGTTTTTTTTATTGTTGAATACAAAATTGATAAAATGAGCCGTTGTGACAAAGATAGTGATGAAGAAATATGCGCTGACAGATTATCGGACTTTAATTTTAAAAATCGTTTATTTTTGTGATTTCGTAAAAATATTGTTTTTTTTTAAATAATCATACAGTATATATTAAAGTGTAAAATAAAAAAAAGTTTCGTTCATAAAAACAAAGTAGTTTTCGATTTACTGCGATTTTTCTGAATAACTAAACTTTCGCTCGATTCACGAAAAAACGCCCGCTGCACGCGTAAGTTGACAATAAAGTATACCCGCATGCCAAGTGTTCACAATACAGAGTTAACCAAGAGTTAGGGATGAAATCAAAATCTTGTGAACATGTGGCTTTTTCCCCACCCCCTGGTTCAAATAGGTCTAAAAAGAATACATTTTTACTGTATACTTTTTACATGTTATGCCTTCGAATTACATGGGCCATCCAGTTCCTTCTATAAATTTTTGTGTATTTAATAATGCCAGGTTGTTTATATATCCTGTATAGTTCAAAAGTGGATCTCACTCCTTCATCCTCTCTCATTTATACCACCAAGTATACTCTGCATAATCTTTCACCGAAGAGAGTATATCCTTTTATATTTTATTAAATATCTATTTCAGTCATTACATAAAATTCTTTGCATATTTAATATTAAATACTTAAATATGTAATATTAATTTAAATATTTAAATTATTCTTCGCTATGGCATTTTATATTCTATACTTGAAATGTTATATTAAACTCGACATGTGAATAAAAAGGAAAAACTTGTTTTAGCAGTTAAAGGATTTACGTTTCAGGAGTACACGGACAAAAATATTTATAGACTGTATTATATATATTTTTTTTGACTTGAATAAAAGAGATTTTAAATAACCATTTTACGCCTCTTTGCGTCTAGTTATATTGTATCACGCTTGATAGGATAAGTGGTGACACATATATTATTCCCAGACGTGGTTTGTTTCTGAAAACTATTGAGTACATGAAAAATTATTTTGAAACTTGAATTTAGACACTGCATTTTTTATATTTTTATAAAAATTATATCTAAACGTCACAAAGGAATTCTAACTTTCTTTATTCAGTAAATATAAGAGCTTTTGGTTTATTTCTAGAATGTTTATCCAAAAAATGTGTTTTAGTATAAAGGTGAATAAAACATACAATTAGATAATAAGATTATGTTAAAAAGCAATTATTTTGATGCAACTTCCTCTTATTATTACTTTTGATCATAGGAACATACTGAACTGTGTCCATCAAAAATATAATTCATGCTCGTGTGCAACTATTCATGGGATCTTTTGACAGTGGTCCTTTGATAAATTGCATAGGTGTATTAAGCATATTTATTCTTACAATTACATAAAATATTCGAGTTCATTCTATTTGCATTACAGGGTTATAAGCTTATACATTTCTAGTTAAGTATCTATATAGGTGCATTAAGACTTTGTTAACAGAACTGAATAATATGATTCTATATATATCCTGCACTATATTATGCTATAGTATAATAGAGTATAAATTAGTCTCAATGAAATCAATGCTTATTGTGTGAAATATTTTGTAACAAATTCCGTGGTATACGCATTTTATTTATCTTCTTGGCAAACAGTTTAATAAACAAGAATTTTCTCTTTCTATACATAAAAATAGATCATTCGAACTGTTATTACCTAAACAGAATTTATGCCTCAGTCCTCTTATTTTAGTTATTCTTAACATCAGACTTGATTTGAAATATGTTTAGATTTGATTTATATTACTTAGTAAAACTATAAATTGCATATATATACATATTGTATGTATGTATATATATATACATACATACATACATACATACATACATACATACATACATACATATATATATATATATATATATATATATATACGCCCACCGAATAGCCATTACATTATAGCCACCCTATTAATAACATGTAGAACCACCATTAGCCCTCAAAATCATCAGCACCCGGCATGGCATTGACTCAACTAGGTGCTGATAAGTAGTTTGAGATAACTGTTACCAAGCTCTCACCATCTCATCCTGCAATTCCCGACCCATCCCGAGAAGGTAGCATGGCAGCACGAATTTTGTTTTCCTGATGGGACCATAAAGGCTCTATTCAATTAATGTCAGGTGAATATAGAGGCCAAGACAGAACTTGAAAGTCACTGCAATGTTCATCGAACTACTCCCTGGAGATTCGACCCTTATCACAGTGCATTATCCTATTGACAAACACAAACTCCAAATGAAATACTGTTGCCCTGAATGGGTGAACTTGGTCTGCAACTATGTTCAAGTACCCCACATACATCAGGTATTGTTCCCTGGAAATTTATGGGCCATTAATGGGCTCCATAAAAACACTGCCCACATGATAATACCCCGCTACTGGCTTGTGTCCGTCCGACTGTGCCTCCGGTAACTAAGTTTTCCTTCGAAAATAGGCTTATTCGATCAAGCCTGTCGATGTGACCAGAATACGTGATTCATACGGACCACTAAACTTTCTTCCATTTTTCAATGTCCATTTCCGATGTTTCTTGCTCCATTGCAGACATAGCTGGTTATAACGTGAGTCAATGCAGGTACATGTATCGGCCTCCTATTCGTGGGCCCATACGCAGCAATGTACGCTGCACATTGTGTTGAGAAACACTGTCTGGGTCGCCACTGTTGGAGCTGGTGGTAATTTTGGCTGTTGTCGCTCTTTATTCAAGGCGAACAATGCGTAACAATCTTCGCTCTCTACTGGAATAAATACGCCGTGGACGGTACCCCGCTGGCAGGCAACTTGTAGTTTCAACATCCATACACCACTTTCGATATGTACTCGGTATCGGAGTTAACGGGTTTTAATCCCGCTGCTAGTATGGATGACTTTCGCTGTTCTAAATCCGCTTTAAGCATTAGGTCTGGGCTCATTAGCCCTCGTTAGCAAAACAATTGAGCGTAGTTCTCCAAGCTAAACCAAACATCTAACATGAGATGAGGCATCAAACCGTTTCTAGCATTAAATAAAATTTATTTCTTTATATTAAACGCATGTTTCTGAGGAACTTCCACGTTTTTTTATGTAACACCATATAATGAGTAACTTAGAATTTTCCCCAATGACTGTGTTCAATGAAAAACAGGCTAATAGTTTTTTAGTCTCTCGATCATGTAGTGGTATGACAACAATACCACACTGGCACTTCTTATTTTTAATGTATATCTCAACTATAAAGTTCTTAATGAAGGGCAGTGAGGTTAAGATATTTCCTGCTTTGCACAAATCGAGGCTAGAAATAGGTAGCACCATCTAGAAGTAAAATAAGATCTAGTGTAGGTAGTTTTTGCTTGCTTCACAAAATGTCGCATTTCAAGTTCATCCTTTAGATGTAAAATGCTTCTTTTTATCCTTATATCTTGGTAAATATGTAAATTTTAATTTTTGTCCTGAATTTTGGATCATATTGTATACGTCCCATTAACTGCTGCTACATATCAGCATTCCAACATTGTTTCTTTCTGTAATTTTAGTAAGAATTTGCCTCAGAAAAATGCAAAATTGATAGGACAATGGTATTCGATGTAAGTCCGCGGTTTCAAATCCGCTTGTTCTCAGGGGGGTTTTGAGCCGTTCTATATTAGATTTAAATCGGAAAGTATAGACATTTGACATATCAAGGGCTCCTTTGTCACAATGCATTATAGCATGAAATTGGGAAAGAGTGGAATGCCATCTGCAGTTGTTCATGCTCAGAAGTTTATCTCTAATGTGTTAAAAGAATGTATATGTTTTATGGTTTGTATAATAAAGGGATACAACCAATTTTTGTCACATTAGGTGATTAAAATACAGGATTTTGTTTATACAGGAATTTATTTATATGATAGAATTTGTAAACAATTTGGACCGCACGACTAGAGTTCAGCTTATGTATGCCTTTCTTGATATCTGCAAAATCACCCGCGTTAATAATCTCTTCCACTCGACGTTCCTTGGGGAAATAAGAGCTGGCCGGCAAAGGGGGGCAGATGAGGTTTTTCGGATGCGCTTGTTGGTGTTTTTGCAGGCCGGCAATACATCTGGATGGGAGGACTTTTTTTTCAGGCAAGGATCAAGTTTCGAGATATATATATATAATATATATATATATATATAATATAGAGAGATATATATATATACCTTCTATATATATAGAGTGAGAGAGAGAGAGAGAGAGAGAGAGTGAGAGAGAGAGTGAGTGAGTGAGTGAGTGAGTGAGTGAGTGAGTGAGTGAGTGAGTGAGTGAGAGAGTGAGTGAGTGAGTGAGTGAGTGAGTGAGTGAGTGAGTGAGTGAGTGAGTGAGTGAGTGAGTGAGTGAGAGAGTGAGTGAGTGAGAGAGTGAGTGAGTGAGTGAGTGAGATAGTGAGTGAGTGAGTGAGTGTGAGTGAGGGAGTGAGTGAGTGAGTGAGGGAGTGAGTGTGAGTGAGTGAGTGAGTGAGTGAGTGAGTGAGTGAGTGAGAGAGTGAGTGAGTGAGTGAGTGAGTGAGTGAGTGAGTGAGTGAGTGAGTGAGTGAGTGAGTGAGTGAGTGAGTGAGTGAGTGAGTGAGTGAGTGAGTGAGTGAGTGAGTGAGTGAGTGAGTGAGTGAGTGAGTGAGTGAGTGAGTGAGTGAGTGAGTGAGTGAGTGAGTGAGTGAGTGAGTGAGTGAGTGAGTGAGTGAGTGAGTGAGTGAGTGAGTGAGTGAGTGAGTGAGTGAGTGAGTGAGTGAGTGAGTGAGTGAGTGAGTGAGTGAGGGAGTGAGTGAGTGAGTGAGTGAGTGAGTGAGTGAGTGAGTGAGTGAGTGAGTGAGTGAGTGAGTGAGTGAGTGAGTGAGTGAGTGAGTGAGTGAGTGAGTGAGTGAGTGAGTGAGTGAGTGAGTGAGTGAGTGAGTGAGTGAGTGAGTGAGTGAGTGAGTGAGTGTGTGAGTGAGTGAGTGAGTGAGTGAGTGAGTGAGTGAGTGAGTGAGTGAGTGAGTGAGTGAGTGAGTGAGTGAGTGAGTGAGTGAGTGAGTGAGTGAGTGAGTGAGTGAGTGAGTGAGTGAGTGAGTGAGTGAGTGAGTGAGTGAGTGAGTGAGTGAGTGAGTGAGTGAGTGAGTGAGTGAGTGAGTGAGTGAGTGAGTGAGTGAGTGAGTGAGTGAGTGAGTGAGTGAGTGAGTGAGTGAGTGAGTGAGTGAGTGAGTGAGTGAGTGAGTGAGTGAGTGAGTGAGTGAGTGAGTGAGTGAGTGAGTGAGTGAGTGAGTGAGTGAGTGAGTGAGTGAGTGAGTGAGTGAGTGAGTGAGTGAGTGAGTGAGTGAGTGAGTGAGTGAGTGAGTGAGTGAGTGAGTGAGTGAGTGAGTGAGTGAGTGAGTGAGTGAGTGAGTGAGTGAGTGAGTGAGTGAGTGAGTGAGTGAGTGAGTGAGTGAGTGAGTGAGTGAGTGAGTGAGTGAGTGAGTGAGTGAGTGAGTGAGTGAGTGAGTGAGTGAGTGAGTGAGTGAGTGAGTGAGTGAGTGAGTGAGTGAGTGAGTGAGTGAGTGAGTGAGTGAGTGATCAAAAGTTAAGGGGCGAATGGAAAACAGTCTTCTTGATAATAATTTTATTAACTCGTAGTTCCAGGTGAGAGCAACTTGCGCCATTTTCATTGTTCGTTCCACGCTTAGCTCCTAAGCGTGGAATAGATGTTAACAGTTCCATGTCCACGTGCTGACTGATCTTACCTGTTTTGTAAGCTCAACAAATTGTTTCTAAATGCTTCCGCCTGACCAGAATATAATAAAAGCTTAAGTGAGCGTGGGTCTTTTTCATTTATTTTATTATTATAAAAGAGTTTCCTTTTAAAATCGTTTTTAACACACGTATATTCTAACTACTCCATTTTTAGACCTTATATATATATATATATATATATATATATATATATATATATATATATATATATATATATATATATATATATATATATATATAGATAGATAGATAGATAGACAGACAGGTAGATATATATAATGCATTCATCTTTTTTTACAACTCATATTTTGAACAAATAAAAAAAATATATACAATCCCAAAGTTAAGATTTCATAAAAAATGGATTAATTTGTTAATGGAGGAATGATCATTTTGTAAGATAAAGAATAAATCTATGAGTAACAAAAGTACTCGAACCATAAAAAATTTAAAAAGACATCTTTATTTATAAAATATGAACTAATAATCCTTATATACTTCGGACATATTTTTTCATATCACATCTGCTCTAAATTTATTAGAAATATTTTCACGAATCCTTTTAAAAATCCAAAATGGAGCAAGAATTTAATCTTTATGTTTTAAAAATTTAACAGTAAACTCTATTAAAAAAGAAGTGGTGTAATACATTAAAAATTAACTTTAGATTGCTTTTCTACACTTCTTTGAAAAAAAATTTTTTGATATGAAAAGGGTGCTGTATTAAAAGGTATTGAGTGGAAATAGGAGAGAAACATATTGAAATTATTGGAATTCCAAGAAAGTGCATTTTGATAGAAGACTTATTAGTTTAGGAGTGTACCTAATATATTATTCAAAGCTTTTATCCTCGAATTAAAAGCATATTGAGGATTTTTCTTAGGTTTACATAGTGTCAAATATTTTCTGTAAATGTAAAGAAATATTTCCCCTTTAATTACTACTAACCAAGTTCGTTTTGTTTCCAGAATCGACAAAAAAATGCAGCATTTTTATTACACTTTATTTTAATTTTAAAATTTAAAACAAGAAAATGTTATAATTAACATTTCAAATATTTTTAAGCATTTATAACTTTTTTCTACTTCAGTAAAAATAATATTGTTTTCACTGTAATTTGTCTATTTCATTAATAACTGCTTACAATTGTAAATACCATAAAGTACAATTATTTTACAATTTTATAGATTACAGTTACATTTACTTAGCTTCTCTCTTTTGGATTTGAGGATTATTATAAGTTTAAAAAATCTGCCTTGCTTTATTAAAGTCATTTACTATTAGTAATACTATTAATATTTCGAGTATCGAAGCCATATAGGAAACTCTTAATATTATGACACTCTTTTACAGATAGTTTATATTCCGAATCATATTTCGAATCATATGTGTACCGATGTACTTTCCCACGATGGTCAGCACGTGCATACACAGTGTCGCGAGATCGGCTGTTTTTGTTTTCCCGCCGGTGGCAACGCGAAAAGGGTTGAAAAGAAAATAAAGTTGTTGTTACTGATATCGAATGTTTCATTTTTGAATACTAATTTGCTCTCCCAAAAGACTATTTTTTAGAGAATAGAACACACAGCTGTGGAAGAAATTTCCAAGAAGAATTTAGGTGTAGCTGTTGACTTCGAATTTTAGTGAGAACCCTTGTGGAGCAGTTATAGATCAGTGAATGGCACAAACTTAGGGGTCAAGCCCAGTCGTATATATAACCATGAGTTATGAGTGCAGAGGGCTAAAAAAAGAATGTCCGCTTTCACAAAAGGGGCTATTTTAATGATCCCACCTGTACGCCCGAAGGGGGTGCAGATGTGGGAAAATTTCACAAGCAAGCGATTGGCAAAGAAAAAAGGGGCTTTAAAACCGAGCTGATGAATTGGGAAAGAGAGTGAAGAAAAAGGATTTGATGTCGGGATTCAAGAGTTGCTGAACATCCAGAGAGCGTGGGCCAGCAATCGGTTTCGGTACCCGCATGCGTATGATCGGCACGCCAGCATAGACGTACAGCAAAATAGCGGCTGCTACACCAGTACCGACGCCCTTTACGTCCGACATCCAGCCTGCTCCCCTGTAATTACTGGAGGTAAACAAATTTAACATATTCATGATTGTTACGTAGGCCTCAGTTATTAATGCAATATTTTGATTAAGGAATAACGTATAACAAAAGAAAATAATTGTATATTGACGAATATAAAATCCAAATAATTGCTGGTTATATCACATGTTAATCAAGTAATGTATTAATTTGTAAGTAGTGTACATAATAAATGTTTTAGTCCGAATATAAGGTATTATATTTTTACTGTGTTTCCCCTTTGTAAACGAACACTGGTGTTAGGTTGTAAGTACATTACAACAATATAAAATCAGCTGCATACGCTCGAAATCACCCTTTTATTTTAATGTAAAAATAGATTCCATCCATTTTGTCACTAAGTGATTAGTAAAAGAGAATCAAAACGCGAATTACTGAAAGATAATAACTCGTTTAGATAAAAAACCTGTGAAAAATGTGGGATAATCAGAAGAGAAAATACAATAGAAAGCGCTATTACATCATTTAATATTGGTCTGTACAACTCACTTGATATTAACACTTCGCGTGCGGGAAACATATTTTTACGCTTTTTGCAGTCTGTCACTGGAGCGCGGGTCACGTAAAAATAGGTATTTAGTAGATTTGGAGTGGATACCCGCTAACCACGACAAATCTACTAAATACGTATAATTATATGTATGTGTGACATTATGTGCGTGTTGTTTGCGTTGCTATGCAACGCTTTGCATTTTTTTCCCACAAGCTATGATTGTTAACTTCCTCGGTCTTTTGTTGCGTTACTTCGTCTTTAATCGAATTCCTAGCTCCAGAACGTACAAGTCGTGTTTCGTCAATTTGAAGCTTGGTTTTTTTATTGTTGAATACAAAATTGATAAAACGAGCCATTGTGACAAAGATAGTGATGAAGAAATATGCGCTGAGAGATTATCGGACTTTAATATTAAAAATCGTTAATTTTGGGGATTTCGTAAAAATATTCCTTTTTTTTGGTTAAATAATCGTACAGTATATATTAAGTGTAAAAAAAAGTTTCGTTTATAAAAACAAAGTTTTCGATTTACTGCTATTTTTCTGAATAACTAAACTTTAACGAAAATTAACGAAAAAACGCCAGCTGCACGCATAAGTTGGCGACGAAGTACACCCGCATGCTAAGTGTTAAAAGTAGAAAACATACTGGCAGAAAAGCACAAGCAAAAAGAAAACAAGATGACCCGTACAGCATACGATCAAAACTTCAAAGAGGTTATACACATAGCCTTGTTGCTTAGTTCCGTGATTAGGTTTGATTCTCAAAATTTATACAGCATAGACTTCTTGTAATGTCATCTTATACAGTATGAATTTAAGGCGTCATGGTACAACGTCAGAAAAGGGACAATCAAATAGTGTTTTATAGCAATTAATCAATCATGTGGCAGTTCGAAGCCTAATGAATGAAATACTTTGTTGTCAACGGTACCACTTTGCTGTTGTTAAACTTTCATGACCACAACTTCCAAAAATATCTTGTTCTCACAATTCTGATGTTAAATATTTATGCATTATTTGATGCCTTAAATCAAATGAATGTTTCTCTTTGCCTTTCTGTTTTATTTGAAGTTCATAGCTTTTTTTGCAATTTTTACCGATTACACATGTTTTAGACCCCAAGATCTGTGGTCTTTGTTTACCCTCTTACTACCTACAACTACTTCTTTTTGAATGTATTTGTCGAATTCAGCAAAAATATGTGATATCAAGGTAAAATGCCTGGCCCTATTTTTTTTTATTCTTTCCATCCAAATGTGCATTTAGCTTAATTTGATTTGAAGAGCAAGAGAATGAAATAGTATTTATACAAATATATTTTAATGCAAATTTTTATTTTCACTGCCGTATAAAAAGCACGTATTGTGTTGAAGGCTGCGTATCGAATGTAGGTTTGGTTTTGGAGTGCTACGGTCTACTTTTTGCAACACGAGGGCTAATGAGACCGGGACCTACAACATCAAGCCGATTCCTAACGGCTACGAACATTCATGCCACTGTGGGATTCGAACCCATGAACTCCGGTACCGAAGGCCAGCACCCTAATCAATCGGCCATTGTTCGACGCGAATTGAATGTAAGCACTCGGATTGTTTGGTTAGATGTAGCAATTGTTGCTCACAGCAGTGCTTTGATTTGTAAGTAACAGAAGTATGTTTTGCTTAACCTTTTAGCGGACAGTGGTTTCGAAGCGAAACCTAATGTTAAACACATTTTTCTCTATTTTTTTCAGGTTTTTTCTATGTTTTTGATATTTAAAGTTTACAGTAAATGACAGTACTACATGTAATTAATTTATCTTTAAATATATGTATTTAAACTTGCTGTACCTGGAAAGTTCGCAATTTGATTTTTTCACTCATGACCCCAAACAAAAATATCTATTCCAATAACACTTATAAATTATTAAACTCTCTATTTTACTTTTTAAGAACGCGTACTTATTGTTCTTCCAATATAATTAAAATTTTAAAAAGTATAATGTTCACGCTGTACAAGGGAATGGATTCGTCAGTTAACTCCCCCCCCCTCAATCCCTCCTACGATATCCTCTAATGGAAACTCCTCCAAGGATTGTAAAGAAAAATTTTAATTCATTTTGCATTTATAAGGTTCATAAGTAATATTTAAAAACTATTTTCATTAAATTCCAAAGAGTTTATGTAGGTGACCTTTAAAGGGTTAAATAATATATAATATGTTTTCACGAAGCTTCTTTGAATTATCATATTTTTTTACTGCACCAGTCATATAAATCAATTCCACTGCTATCATTTACATAACTGCACTCTGCGTTACTGATAGGAAATGTAGCAATATATATATATATATATATATATATATATATATATATATATATATATATATATATATATATATATATATATATATATATATATATATATAAGCATTTTAGTCCATTCTCAGCTGAAGTATAATGATTATATTTGCTATTCATATTCTTCTGATTAACACATTGACTGCCACAAGCGTTTACAGTGAAATTTCCTTCAGTGCTTCTGTACAAAGCTTATTCGCTGGTTACTCTTAATAATGCGAATCACTGGTGGTGCCAAAATAATCTCTCGCGCCGTTTGTTTCCATGGTATCATTTATGTTTACTTCTGTTCATTACTTCGCATCTGTTTCTCATCTCGCCACTTTTTACACGGTTAGATTGAATCTTTTAATAGTAAACAGTATATAACTTAAAATCTTTACCTTTATTCGTTAAAATTTCGTAGAGAAAAGTCGAAAACTTATTTCTTAGTGAGTCAAATAGCACTTTACAATAATAGCACTTTAGGGAACAAAAAAGCCTTTAAGAGACTTATAATTTTCTTAATAAACCATTTAGGTATTATAACAGTTCAATAGTTTTGTTACTTCCTGTGAAATATCTTTTCAAATACATATGAATAATCTTCGCAGGTAATTAAATAAACGTCACCACAATACGGGTGACACGGCGTGATCAGAAACTTTTCTGTCACTTGAATATGGGTGACGGGGCAGTCAACGTGTGAAAGAACTTCTCACAAGTCAACTTGATTCAGAATACATCGGTTGAAATTTTTTAGCTATCACAAGATACCTGCATATTCTTCATCGGGAAAAGGAGTCAAGAACTGAATCAGTGTCTTTTTAAATGCATACAAGTTGACATGTGGTAGCTCACAGTAAAAGGCTCTTAATTTTAAAAAAGCAAGATAACATAAAATTTCCAAGACTTTAAAAATCTTATCGAAAATAGAGAATTTTTTAAAACTCATTACTCAAAGCCATCTGTAGATTTATTCATCAGTAGAAATACCAGTGTTTTTTAGTGGTGTTAATGAATGCATGTTTAAGAAACATTCTTTTAATATTATGTTTACGATACGGCAGTACATACTTTGACACCTATTAAATTAGACGCGTTTTCATTCTTAGCATATTAAATTATATTTATTCATGCAAATGTTAATAAATATTGCAAAATGAACCTTCTGAATTACTTGTCCTTTCCTTTAAAGTTCAACGTAAGTTTCGTTTTACAAAGGCACATCGTTATATGAGTGCAGTTCAAGTACTGACACCTAGTGGCAACCGTTAGCCTTAATATCCTCTATTTATATATGTATATACATTTGTAGTTCTATCTCTATCGAAAATTTTTAGGATTACAATACTTTCATTACAAACGAGTTATAAGCGACGAAATCGAATATTATTCCATGCAAATATATAGTCTCATTTTTAATTCCTTTTTTAAAAATGGACTTAAAAATATTGTTCCAACTTCTTCAAAAATGATGCTTCAACTGCATTTGAATGAATATACATTTTTGATTGGCATTACTGTATATCGGTTTTGTTAATGTACGTTATATTGCGGTTTTAGTTATAAAGAGTGTAGGTTGTGATAAAAATTAGAGATGGGTTTATCTCACAAAAGTATGTCTACAGTAATTGGAATTGTGTTGCACTGAATTTTTTCTTTGCTATTCATTCATTTAATAGTTATCTAATATAGATAAGAGGGCTAAATTATCCCTCACTGATGAATTTCGAAAATAATTTTTATCATGGAATCTTTTTACTATGTCTTCACCCGTCTTCTATTACATTTGTATTTCCCCTAATAAGTCAAAATACAAATACTGAGTAGTACCACTTTATATAAAAGAACTTAATGTGGAAGCCACACCACTTCCTTGTACGTCTATTATATTTATACAACAAACGTTTAAATAAATGAAGTCACTTCTGTTTTGGAGGTCATTTTATAAAAATTACACTTGTTATGAGGCCATTTAGAATAATTTGGAATAATATTTACAAGTTTTACCTTTCTGATGTAACTTAAATATAAAGAATGATTGTTTTTAATGTAATTTCCCTCATTTTATGAGAGAAACTTTATTTTGTCAACAGTATACCATAATATTCTCGAAATTATTTTAATGCATTAAGGGCTAAAATTCAGAATTATGCACAAGAAAATGCATAAACGTAGGAATATTACTGTTTTTCCCTCCACATTTTAATATCGATTTACCAAATGTTGCAACCATTCTAAAGACTATCATTAACAGAATTAAAGATGTATCCAAACAAGCCTCTGGATGTGCGTGTTGTTTAGAAAAACGTAGTAAAACAAGTATAACCATCTGCATACCGATCGTAAAATCAAGGATATCTTCGTTCCAAAATCGTAAAATGTGGTGACAAAGTCTGATTAGGATGATAATCGAAGAAATTTACATTTCAGCTTTTAGAAGTCCTGAAAAAGTTCGTCGAAGAGAAGTCTAATGATTTCTGGAATATCAAAAACTACAACAAACTATGGTCATAAAGGGGCAACTGCAGTGGGCCAGACAACAAAGAAATATTACTTGCGAGTTAAATAAACTTTTACATATTATTGTTCAAATATGACAATTTTACTTGATTTACAGGTTTGTCTTTCCAGCGAATCCATATTTAAAAAATTTGCTGGACAAGTTCATTCATTCAAGCCTTCCCTAAGAAGTAGTTCAACCAAGACAAACTTGAGGAGAAGGTTAAACCTTCAGTTAATATCATTGTGTGGAATATGATCAAGTTGAAGCTCACAGGACACTAATATAATATTGAGGAAGTAACCATAAGGTTGGGCAGATACCAGCGAGAATTTGGAACTAGACTACTGCCGCCACTCTCTGTGGAGATTTAAAGTATGTTATTATAAACAATTTGTGAACATACCATAGATACAGGAGTGTAAATGTATTTTTCATAAAAATAGAATCCAATTTGCTTTGTCCTGGGAAATAACTTGGGATGAACTTATAAGGTAACGAGCAAGCAATTTTCAACTTACAAGTTTTGGAAATTTACTGCCAGAAGAGGAAGCTAGAATCAACGAAAGATAGATGGTTTCCTTTCTTCGTTGCTACATATAGGAAAACATTGTTAACATTTTGTTGTGGCTAATTCTTCTTTATAATTTTAAGTGAAATTATTATATTTGTTGTTACAACATACTTAAGTTAAACTTATACCCTCGACTGTTCATTTGGTCTTATGATTTAATTTGTGATTATGTTAGAAGTGAAGTTATATTTTTACCCGGAAGTTGAGTTTGAGTTTCGTAGGCAATCTGGGTAATCAAATAATTATGATGCGGCCATTTATTTGTCAATAAAACTACTCTACTATTGTTTTGTTTTCGTCACAAAAACTTCAGATTAATGTTTATAATTAATATGAGCGATCTCACCTAATGAAGAATTCCTAATCAATTAATCACTACTAAGTGGCTAATATTAATAGAAAATTTTATCAAATCATTGATATCAAAGCTTTTATCAAAGTATTGAATCACAACACCGAACGTCTAGAAAATTAAAAAGTAATTATAGAGAAGATGACCTAACTTTTAAAGAAACCCTAATTGCAACAAAGATTTGAATCACTACATTCTAAGATTATGCGTATTAGTTTTGCAATAATACACATTGATTTCCCGATATGAAAAAAATAGTTTTACCTGCTTATTATTTTTTATGATTCTAATAAATAAAAAGCTTCGAGTTCTTATTGGGCTGTTAAATCAATGAGTAATAATATTAATAAATAAAAAATTACCTAAAATGTCAAGGAGCAACTTTTCATTCAAAAAGTACAGTTAAACTACAAAATTCTGAATCTTTTTTAAAATTAGTTATCTATTACATATAGTTTAGCCTTTATGCATAAATTCGTTCAACATATTAAAGAGTAACAATGTAAAAATTTAGCAGATGGCCATGAAATTGCAGGAAAAGGGAGGTCTGGAGATGAGTATAATGAACACTTAAGTCAGTACAAACGTCATGCGTATGCAAATATCAGGAATGAAACGTCAGAGGCTACGTGAGCGTACACAAAACGCTTGATATCGGCATGAGCAGCCCAACAGTGGAATAAAAGAAAGAACAGAGACGCAATTCAACATATTCACTGCACGTGCCAGTGAGGGGGTTCGTGGAATATGACTTGAAGAAATCACCTGAAAGACTTCCCACGTGGAAGAATAATCCGGCCATACTGTCATCAGCGTAGCTGCAGATTTCAGAATGAATAAAAGTGTCGTTTCACGTTCTTAGAAAGAGTTCAAAACCCCAGGTACAGCTATTAGAAAGGTCGGTGGTGGTCGCCCGAGGACAACAACTCCAGGGAATGAACAATATATCGTCCTGTAGGCGAAAGGAGGTCGACACCAGTCATCAAACGCCAATGCTTAGCAACTCTGTACAGCAACGGGGCGACAAGTGTGGCGATTTACTGTGGCCACACGCCTTCACAAAGGGGACCTATTCGCCCGCCGTCCTGAACGCTGCCTCTCGTTGAAAGTTGGCTAACGATGCCACCTTTTACATTGATGCAGATATCACAAAAACTGGACAACTGATCAATGAAGTCGTGTCCTAATTCCGGATGAGAATCGGTTCACTACCAGAAGTGATTCTTAACGCCTTTTGATTTGAAGAGAGGTCGGGATCCAGTTTTATCCTAGTAAAATCAAGAATAGACACCATTGCGGTGGTGCTGGAGTTCTTGTCTCGGGAGGCATTATGCTGAACGGGCAAACTGAGCTTGGATAGAGGTTCTGTAACCGGGGATCGCTATTGTGAGGAGTTGTTACTCCTTCCCCATGTGCATCTGTTCCGAGGTGCCATTCGCCCATACCTCATTTTTATGGATGACAATGCACGGTCACATCGGACTCTTGCTGTTGAGGAGCTACTGAAAACTGAAGATACCACTCGAATGGATTGGCCAGCGTACTCCTCTGATTTAAATCCCACCGAACATGTGCGGGATGCTTTTGGAGACGCATTTCAGCACGCTTACATCGTACGCAGAACACCCAAGAACTCAAACAAATGCAGATTGCGGAGTGGACACTCTTACCGCAAAAAATGTTGAACCAGCTGATTTTGAGTATGCGGAGAAGGTGCAAAGAACCAGTTAGGGGAGAACATATCTCATATTAAGGAACATCTGCTTGCTGGTCTTCCTCCTGGGTAGACACGAATGAGTCACATTACTATGCGCTCAATAAAGCTTGTTTTTTTTTAATTCCATACCATATGCATTGTATTGATTTTCAGCTCCGATGCTTTCCTCGTCCTTCACGTACATAATATTCTCCCTCATTTCTGAACTTAATGTCTCTCAGATGATTTTTCGTGGAGTTACAGCAAAATACCCAACTGTTGCTTCAGTTTGGTACTCTATTGTAGCTACCGTTGCCTAAGAATTTCTTAAGAAACTGCACACTTAAGAGGAGTATAATTGTTGCCTGATATGAATGAGTTAAGCTGAGTATGAAATATATACACCTGTGGTAGAAAATTACAATAGGCAATTACAGCGTGAACTCTCCAGGACATATTTTCCACAAGTTTTTGTATTACAGCTATTCGTATTGTCTTCCACTCGGCTTGGAATAGACATAGAAGTTCCTTCACTAATTTTGGACGGGTAGTGCACCACTTAATTCCAATTCGTCCCAGGAGTTCACAATAGGGTTCAAGTCTGGGCCCTGAACAGACCAGTCCATTCGATGAACTCCATTGGCATCATACCAATCCTTGGTTAACCTCGAAATATGACAACTGGCATTGTCATTCTGAAAGTAACAGGGGTCCAACCTGTAAAACTGCCACAACGTAGGAAGCACATTGTCATCCAAAATAGTGCAGTAGGTATCCGTGTTGAGCTTACCATGAATGGGGACCAAGGGTTCCAGTCCATACGAGGAGAAACATCCCCAGATCTTAATTCCCCTCCGCCGAACTCCACTGTTTGGCACAATGCATTCTGGCATGAGATGTTCTCCAGTTAGATGCCAGACCCAGACCCTGCCATCCGAACGGTAAAAGGTGAACCTCGATTCGTCCTCCAAAAGATCCCTTTTCCACTGATCTGCGGTCCAATTTCGATATGCTTTGCACCACGTTAACCGATCAGCGCGGTAGAAATTTGTGATCAAAGGCTTACGGGCAGCAGCACTACCATGAAAACCAAGCAGATGTGCATCCTTACGGATGGTATTCATTGAAACAACACTCACGGATGCCTGTTGAAACTCGTCGTGGATGAGGGCCATCGGTTCTTCCGAATATCTCTGGACAGCACTCATCGGTCTCTATCTCCCAGTTTCGTTGGTCTGCCGACTCGGGGCACATTCCGACAATCACCACTCACCTTCCACTTCTTAATCATATAGTCCACTCTCGATTTTGGGTACTTCAGATCACTAGATATTATACTTAAGGATCGGCTGCATTTGTAATACCCGATAACTATACATTTTCTCAAAATCAGTGTTCTCTTAAATGCGCGGCATCTTGCATGCGACTGATGCAGATGCTGTTTCCTACACGATGTATACCAGCGGAGACCGTGACGTACCTCAGGACCGCTGATATCGTCATTTGCACAGGTGTCCAAATACTTATTGGTAGACAGTGTATACTGAAACATGGTGACATTACTAAACTGACGACAAGCTAAGCTGCATAAAAAATTAATCTTTGCATTCTTTGTAGTACTTTTAAAACTTAAAATTGTAATTAACTTAGAGAATATGGCAAGTTTTTGGAATAATTTCGGATTATATGAAAGCAACATGTACTGGAAAATAATTGCGCTTCGAATATTTAACAAGCTAAACACAAATTTAGGAATAAATTTATGGCTTACCCTCTATCAATTAAATAGCAAAAAGGCAAAGTACGTGTTCAGTATGAATTTTGAACCTCAATTATAAAATAAAATTATATTTTATGTTATATAAATACTGGAATTATAAGTATAATGAAGAAAAAGAGTGTTTACCAAATACCCACAACTAAATATACTGTTAGCACATGTTGTAGTTTTTAAATGTCAAAATATTAATTCTTTTTTCGGGATAAATTATTGTAAAGTAATATAGGATAAACTTCTTACCTAACCTTTTATTTATAGCTCTTCTGTGTTCAATTACTGGTATCAAAAGACAATAAAATCTACTCTTTTAGGAGATAGTTTTCCTTTCTACAGATAAGAAAACTTCCAAATGTGGTTACTCTGAAGGAAAAAGATAAATGAACATTGACTTTCTTACCTTAAAGAATAAATCAAGTCTAACCTTTTGTTTTATATATATTTTGAAAAAGAAAAAAAATCTTCCCACTACTTCAAAACTGTATAGATAAAAGATACTATCTTTCAACCTCAAGATAATATTTGTAAAAAATTGTGTATGCACGAAAGAATCTAGAGGGAATAGATTACCTTATTTTAAATTTAAAAAATAATCCTCGATATTTCCGAGAAGAAAAATTAGAAAAGTTAATGATAAATATTTTTAAGTTACTAATGCATAAATATCTAATAATGGCAAGGAAGGTAATTTAAAATAAACAAAGATGTCAAAATTCGTTAGTTTCTCAACAAATATGGAAATCTAAGAAGTAATTATTTTTCTATAAACTCCGTTTAAATATTACGATGCAGAAATCTGAGTTACTCGAAAATTTCCCAGATAAACACTTCATTTCATATTTCATCGACTGAATTTATTTTCATCACTTGTGAATTCCCTTTTTGGTGTATTTCAACTTAATGTTTTTTTCCCGATTTGTGACATTATTACTGTGTAAAAAATTGCAGATGAAACGGATAAAGTTCTTTAGTTGTAAACATTATGGTATGAAAGTAAACTGAACATTTAATTAGCTTTAACTTCCGATAAAAAAATACAGCTTTACAATCGAATGTGCTTCACTAACTTGTACTATACCTAAGAGGTAATAGACGGTGTTATTTGCATTCTAATTACATTACGGAGTTGAATATTTTTTTTTCTTAGCTTTGGTTTGGAGCTCGATGGTCTAATGTTTTGCACACGAGGACTAATGAGACCGGGACCTACTGCTTAAAGCCGATTCCGAACGGCTACGAACACCCATGCCAAAGTGGGATTCGAACCCACGAACTCTGGTACCGACGATCAGCTCCCTAACCAATCGGTCAGCGTTCGGCTTTTTTTAAAGCTTTAACGGGATGTATTGCTTTTTGAGACTTAAGATCTTTATTATAACATTTTTTGTTCACAATAAATAAGCTTTATTTAATATAAAAAATTAGTTTTTAATGTAAAATTTAAATGTTATATTGAGTGTAAAATGATTTATATTCTTTCTCCTTCTGTATATATGATGTTTTTAAAAATATTTTGCTTTATGTAACAAATAAAATTTTTTAATAGGTAGACAGTCATTTTATGTCATTACGTCATTTATAACATTATTTACCGTTATATAAAAATTAATGTTCTAGTAAAGCTTTTATTATAAAGAGGGAACATTTTATTTTTTACTGAATTTAAAAATAGTGTAGAATTTCGAAACATATGTCCCCTACGTAAATTAAAAAACTAATAAAAATATAAAAATTATTTAATGTTAAATTATATTGTTATATTATTTAAATATAATATTATAAAGATAATTTTATTAAAAATAAAAAGCAGTATTTTTTACTGGGGTAAAAATCTATTGTTTGATTTCATTAACCTCTTTCCCAGTAAATGAATTTAACAACTTAATTATTTAAATTTGTCTTTAAGATAATGAAAATTATTAAAATGAATGAATTTAAATTTGAAAGTAAAAACTTCATAACAAACTAAGAAATATTAAACCCTAAAAAACTTTTAGAAAAGAAACTTCTTAGAAATTTAAACCAATATATTTCAATCAACTGAAAAGACACACAAAAAATAATACCCAAATTAGAAAAATTTATTTACTTATGTAAGCGTCTAAAATAAACACAGTACGGTAATAAAGTAGAGCCCACTATATTAAGTTAAAATAAAAATTGAAGTAGAGCTATATTTAAACACTTCAAAACTTGTCTTGCTTTTTTCTGTATTTTTTTTTCAAATTCTATGTTGTGGTAAAAAAGGAAACATAATGTCGCTTTAAAAAGCATATATTCAACAATCTGTAATATAATTTTTCGTCATATCGAGTTCTATTAACATATATTATTCTCAATAGTCAATTGTAATTGAGATACGTTTTACTATTAATTACAAGCCTGTTAATAATAAAAAAAAGACCAACTATTGAACTTTTATTACCAGAGTTTGTTTAACTGACTAGGAAATAAAAATAAACTTTTTAGTATGTCACATGCTAGCATGGTTTACAATTATAATGCCAATCAACTATACTTATGAAAAAAATATTTTTGCTAAATACAAGTACTCTCCGAAAAGTAACGAGAAAAAATTTCATAAAATAAATATTCGTACTTACAAAGAAAAGTAGTTTATATTCTTAAAATTATCCGCTTTAAGCAGCAGTGCTGCTAAAACAGCGTTGCTCTCAGTAGTTGTAGCATTGGTCGAAGACTTGTAGTTACCGCTCTTCAAACAACTTGGAGTGTGTCAACAGGGCATTCTTTCATATCGTTCTTAAACTGTGAAATAAAGGTAGATCGAAACTGTATGGGGATGTAACAAAGAGTTATATTACAACGCCGTCGTTGCTAGTACTGAGAGACTGACCAAAAACCGAAGTGATTCTATCGACTTTTAACTTTGACCCAGTTAGACGGGTGGGTTTTTCTAACCCCTTTTTACCCCATGGAATGCAGTTACAGTATCCGATTTTTGGCCTCTCAGAGTTGAACGGATAGAACAGAGGAATGTGGAGGAATTATTTTTAAGTGAAGCTGCAGTTCACCCTTTTTTCAAGGTTCCATGCTGGCTACCTTGACTGATCTTATACCCGTAGTAGCTGAACAATTACATTTCGCATATTCACAATTAATGATGTGCCAATTTTAAAATGTAAGAGTTTAAAATAAAATGCAATGATATCAATCAAATAATAAATTATATCTAAAGTCTAATTTTCTTCAGTTTCTCAACAGATCTGGTTTTTATCTTCGTACGTGCTAAGTTGTGTGATTGCTTTTTATTCTCCCTTTTCAACATCTTCCATAACATGGGATAATAGGTGGATGTGGATGAACAGGGACGTTTTCTTTGGTTAGGTAATTAGTCATAACCAAAGCTGTTTGGGGACAAACGTTGTCGTGATGGACGATCTTGCTACCATCGATCGCTTTGCACACGTGGTTTACCCTTTCTCCAAGTTCCGAGCACTTCCAAGTAAAATTGCTCATCCACAATTGAAAATTGAGCAGTTATATGTAAACTTTACTAGTGGTCGATGTTCAGAAAACTCTTCCATCGTTCAATTTTTCAATCTTTTTCATCGTTTTTCAGTCGTTTTACCCATGGTTTGAATCCAGTGTTCCTAATTACAATGTGCTTCTTGTAGACTTCATTTAACGACACAACGTTAACTTTTGTAAATCCTTTAACAATTTCAAAGCTTCATTACCACTTTTCTGAGATAACGCAAAACTTAATTGCAAAGCGTAGTTTAATTTATCTCGTTAGCTTAAGCATATGGATCTATACTAAAAATGGATCACTTTTAGGCTGAGATTCCACTGTGATTTAAAAGCAGCTATCAAACTGTCGGAATACGTCACTGACCGTCCAATAAATATTATAAAGTCACCTGTTTTTCGTAGTAGTTTGTCAAAAATGAAAAAATATCCTCACTACTTATTGCTCTTACCTTGTAACTGACTAGCTTTCTCCTGTTTTAGAACATTATTGGATTAAAAGTAAAATCAATTGTTATAAATTGTGTTACTTTTTTAAAATAATATAAAGAAAATTATTCTAATATGATATTTAGAATGATTGGTGTGGTTTAAAGCGCTACTGTATGCTGTGTTGGCCACGAGGTTTAGTGAGACCACGGCCTGCTGCTTAAAGCCGATTAGAACTGGCTACGAACATCCATGGCAGTAGCAGAATTCGAACCCGTGAACTCCAGTACCGAATGATATGATAGTTATACGTCTAGACCAGTGATTTTCAACCTTTTGTAACTACCTCACCCCTACGGCATTTAAATATGTTTAATGCCCTCTTATGGGGCCGAAATTTGTTCACCTCCCTTAAGCGTAATTTATAGTGTGGGGTAAGAGATGTACTCAATTATAAGAAGGAACATATTTAAGTAATTTTCTTCAATATATTTATAAATCAAATTTTTTTTTACTTAGACACTCTGAAGCAATGCTCAAACGAATCCTATGGCAGAATGGCTAGGGTGCTGACCTTCGGTTTTGAAGTTCGGGGATTCAAATCCCACTGGAATTGTTCGTAGCCGTTCGGTTTTAAGTAGTAGTTTCCGGTCTCAACAGCCCTCGAGTTGCAAAAGAGTAGACCGTAGAGCTCCAAACAAAACCAATGCTGTTGATTAAATATATTTTTTTGAATGTCGGCAAAATTTCAGAACATAGGGAATGAAAATAACTGGTTCTGGTACCACAACGTAAATTTATTTTATTACTGGTAAAACTGGTGCAAATTATATAATTAATGTAATAAATTTATTTAGTACATTTAATTAGTTGTATTTAATTCTAAAGGCCTAATCATTCTCAAACTGTACAGATCTAAAAAGTAGCATACTCAGTTAACAATTCTTTTTTTCTTGATAAAGAATGAGAAAGTTTCTTATGTGATAGCAAAAAATTTTCAACTAATTAAAGGTCTTATCTTATATCAATCTGAATCAAAATAAATCGGTTGAAATTTTTTTTTTCTCGTACATGAGAAATCCGTAAATTCGTCATCGGGGAACAGGAATCGTAACTTAAATTGATGATTTTTCAACGAGCACCGGTAGACGTTTGGACAGACTTTAACCCTTAATTTGACAAAATGTTTTTTCAAATAACGATTAAAAATATGTTTAAATAAATAAATAATAACAATAGTACTAATTTAAATAATAATAATAAATAATAATATTAATATATATTTAATACATTATATATTATCGATAAAAAAATATATTTATTATAAAGACTTTATTTATTTCATTTTTCGTTGCAGCGGACTTAGCCAAATTAAGGGTTGAAGCAATTTTTATGCAGTTATAAAGTTCATCTACAAATGTACAATAAAGGAAAAATTAGTGAACATTTTAAGACCCTCTTTTACTCCTAGAAAATTATTAAATAGTAGAAAATCATTAAATTGTAGAAATATTCATAAACCGGATATTTGAAAATTAATTTGATATATATTCCATGATAGTTTATAATCCCCTATATAATAATAGCATAAGTTATCTGTCCGTCTGCCCTCGAATTTATGAAGCAGTTTTTACCTGGAATGTATAGAGGCATATTGGATTTTTGATGAGTTAGGATTAGCAATGTTATAAATTAACCCCTTCCCCCATTTTCTAGCATTTAATGCCATTATTTCAAGTTCTATTTTCCCCGGTTAAGAGCAAACGATTAAATTCATCAATTTATCACATTATAGTAGAGGAAAATAACATTTTTTCTAGCATTATGACGTCATTACTTTACTTATCTCATTTAATCATTTTTTATTTTAAATTATTTAAATATCATCTGCATTTTTTTTTCTAAGTTTTATCACTGAACTTAGATATTATGTAAATAATTTTCTTTTATATTTGGCTTAAATAATATATTAGGTACATATGTGGTCATTTTAAATTTAATCATCGATTATTTTTTGTTGCAATGAAAATTTTATCACCGGTATTAACAACAAATTGTATCTACCTCCAGGGTGTAGTGGAAATGAAAGTTTCATTCCTTTACTTCCATTAACTACTGTGGCAAAGAATTGGAAAAAAAACTTAAGGATAGTTTTGACTCAGCTAAAAATTTTTTTAATTATCTTTCTAATTGAATTCAACGTGATTCTAAACTGCATTCACAATATCGGGAGAATTTAGAACGTATAAAAATAAACAAATTATTGAGCATGAACCAGATAATTCTCAGTCAAAAAATAAACCATGTTTTTACCTGCCTTTTAGGGTACTTTATAATAAAATTAAAAATTTTACTGATCCCATCACGGGCTATATGCTAGTAAAGGTATAAACTACCACTGAAAATACGGTAATCTTAAAATTGCATTCTATAGAATATATTAATAATATTAAAATCTTTAATAGAAAAAGTTAAAATCTTGTGCAAACAAATAAAAATATAGAAATAAAACAGAATTATATGTAGCTACTAAAAAAACCTAACAGATTAATTACATGAATCTTATTAATTTACTTTAGTCTATAGTTAATAAAAATATATACTCACAGAAGAAAATTTATGATTATCAGTTATGTAGAACTTTCACAGCCTTACGGATAGTAATGTAGCAATTGTATGTTTTCTATATTAATTGTCTTATAGTATTTATCGAAATAAATTAATAGGAATAATTTCCTAATTTTATAACAGATCAAGCAAGTCCTGAATATCTGACAAAGTTTTGTACAGTTTTATTAAGCCTTTGGAACCTTATAAGTCGATAGAAACACGTTTAGAACGAACTTTTTTATTAAGTCTAAGACTCCTTAAAAAGTTTAAAATTGTATACATGAAGAAAATTATAAATTTTGAAATATGATAATAAGTAAATGAACAGTAGTATACTAAGCACACAGTGGGGAGAGGGTTCATTAAAATATTATTTCCAAATATAAGGAATTTATTAAAATGTTATACTTTAAACAATACATTCTAACTGCCTGGTTCTCACAGGTTTAGCTAATGGGCACCTTTAATGTATCACCCATTATTAAAATTTTAAACTAAAAACAAATAGGTTAAGTGCCTAAAAACCTTTTTCTTTTCATTTTTACCCTATAAAAAATTAAAATAATTTTCTTCGAGAATTGGATAAAATAAGAGTTGGTGGTGATAAAAATGAAAAAGATATCTTTAAAAATATCATATGTATTTCAGTCAACAAAACTACATATAAAATACATCCATATAAAACTGCATATATATGTAAATCCCGAGGTATAAGTACCGCATAGTAAATAGAGAGTAGCATAATAAGCACGCAGTATGTGTGTGGGTGTTTCATTAAAATCTTATGCCAAATTTAGGGATTTCATTAAAATGTTATACTTTAAACAATACATTATAACTGCCTGATTTCCACAGCTTTAGCCAATGACAAACCTTTAATGGCTCACCCATTATTAAAAATTTTAAATGAAAAACAATGAGGTTAAGTGCCTAAAAACCTTTTTAGTTTCATTTTTACCCTATAAAAAGCTTAAAAACTTTTCTTCAAAAGTATTTTCTTCGAGAATTAGATAAAGTAAGAGGTCAGGATAATAAGAATGAAAAATATATCTTAAATAAAGAAATTTCACATGTATTTCAACCAACAAAACTATATATAAAATACATCCATATAAAACTATATATAAAAAATGTCGAGGCATAAAAATACCACGGAATTACGTGATTACTCTCATGTAAAATGAAGTAAAACTCTTAAGCTCTGAAATATTACCATCACATCATGCAAGTTAATTGGTGGAATCATAAATATATCGCCAAAACGGAAATTATTCTATTGTTTTCTCCTTTATAACCGTGTTGCCCATCTGTCCAGCCAGACATGAATGTCAAAAATAAAAAAGTAATTCTTACTGATGAAATGTATGGAACTTGCAGGCTGCTAAAATCTGTCAAGTTTATAGCCCCATAAAATATATTCTTTTTAAAATGACGTACAGATAAAAGGGTAACACAGACCAGCGAGTTTTCCGGCATAACAATAGGTCGTCCATCCATCAACCTAAAAAATCACAGTTTCCCGTTTAAGATTGCCTTTGTCATTCAGATTTTCGAGCATCACTGGCAACTGGGATTGTTATTTGAAACGTTGCCTTAACTTTCAGTAAAGATGAATGAGAAGATCGGTTTCCCACATCAACCGGGCATTGGAGTATAGCACCATTGAAGAGTACCAATCAAAAAGGGGAGGAGAGATGAGACATTTCGGACAGATTTCCTCGTGAAGAAAAAAGAAAGAGCCATGAGGGCAGATTCAACTCTGCTCTCAATTCAACTCCGGTTAAGGCTCCTTGTATTGAGTATAGAGGAAGTTATCCTTCGCAGGTATCTCAATGATTCTATTGTTATTTGACTTAAATGTTAAGTTTTTATTGGTTACAGAAGATATCTCCATTTTCTAAATTTCAAGCATAGTACGAGTCACTCTGAATATGTTTAAAAAGTGACAAAGTTTAAAATATGATTTTATCTATCACTCGGACTTTATAATAGAAAGAAAGCAAGTTCAATATTTTGGACCTTAAGGGAGCTGAACCAGATCTAATACATACATTACATTGTCACTCACAAAAAACAGAGAAACTCTTTATCATACAAATGATCTTAGAATGTAAAGATGTTATATTTCAATGAGATAATCGAAATAAAGCATTCAAAATATATATCGAAAATCAGACTATACCTCTAAAAAAACTCCATAAACGTCTAAAATACGAAGCTCAATAATAAAGGTTTTGTTTTTCTTTTTGGCTTCGATACATCTTCACCTTTCTATTAATTAAAGATTCTATTGATCAACAAAAGCCCTTTTCCCTCGAAAGACACATCCTTTGAAGTGTAAAAGACGCATTGAATGTGGGCGAGACGTAGTCTTTCTTTAATCCCTTTTCTTCTTCTGGGACATTTTGGGATGTGGGGAGTTCTTCATCGGATAGAGATTTTTCATTTCCTGCCTAATCAGGCGAATATCTGAGAAGTTCTAAGGAAAAAATGGGCGTAAAGTCACGAAAAGGACAGAAAAGAATGAAAATATCTTTGAAGCGAGAAAAGAAACTAATTTGTTTCCGTTTGACTTACATCATGATTACGGATCGAGTTATGGAATGTTTTCTGTTATTTAAACAATGAAGGGCATTTAACTGTAAAATGTATAAGGTAAATGTTTTAGAACTTTAGCGTTAAGTTATACATTAAAATGTGAGCACGGAATTAACAAAAGAATACAGGATAGATTATTATTATTTGTTACTTTATCTTTATTAATGAATGTCATTTTTAAGATAAAAAAATACAAAATTGTGTTACAACATAGCTTAATGTAATTTTATACCAATACTTTTATGTAAAATGACAAAAATAATGCTTTGTAATCTGATTTATTTTTCTTTTACTTGTTTTATATTTAAGGGCAAATTTTAATGTAATTGTGAATACTAGTATCAAGAAATTATAATATTAGGAATGAAGGATACACTTTACGCTAAGGACCAGGACATTTGTGTCCCACTAGACATTGTAGGGGGGACATATAAAACCCAAAATACTTAAATACTATTATTACATAGGCGAGACTCATTTACTAAGGAATAGACTCCAAAAGATTAAAAATATTTTCTATACAAAGTATAGAAAAATGATTTGTGAGTTCAACGGGAGGTCGCCACCAAAAAGCGAGTAGATCTTATATATAGTGTATACAGAGATGTATGTGTATGAAAAGTTAGAAAACACATACTTAGAAAAAAAGGTATAGAAGCTAAAAGGGAGTTTTTACCCCAAAAAAGCGAACGGCACTTGTATACAGACATTTACAGACATATACAGATATAAATACTAATAGGTGTATGCATATGCATATAAATACACACATATATACTTAAAAGTTTTTTATATTTTTTTGTTTAAAATTTTGATGCCTAGCTGTTTTCAATGTATTTTGATTTCGCAAAAATTTGAATCGTCTGAAGAAAAGAAAGTTTTATCTCTTAAAAATCTTACATTACACTTAAAATATTTACATATACCATAATATTTTAATAATTAATTCTAGCATACTATTTCCCAAATTACTTTAAAACTAGTTTGAAACGTAATAAACCTTGATTCGTCGCTTCAAAGAAACCGTTTCCACTGATTTACGGTCCAATTTCGACGTTCTTTGCACCACATTAACCGAGCAGCGCGGTTGGACTTAGCTTATGGGCAGCAGCACGACCATGAAAACCAAGCAGATCTGCTTCCTTACGGATGATATTCATTGAAACAATACTCCTGGATGTCTGTTGAAACTCCTCGGTGATGAGGGCCATCAGTTGGGTGCGATTCTTCCGAATTTCTCTGGACAGCACTCGTCGGCGTCCATCTCACAGTTTCTTTGGTCTGCAGACTCGGGGCTCATTCCAACAATCCCCGCTCACCTTCCACTTCTTAATCACATAGGCCACTAACGATTTTGGGTACTTCAGATCGCTAGATATGTCCCTTAAGAATCGGCCACATTTGTGATTCCCGATAATTATACCATTCTCGAAATCAGAGTGCTCCGAACTGTGCGGCATATTGCATGCGACTAATGCCGATGCTGTTTCCTACACGATGTATAACGGCGAAGGCCGTGAAGTACCTCAGGACCGCAGATATCGTCATTTGCATAGGTGTCCAAATACTTATTGGTATATAGTGTATAATAGTTTTACTAAGGCGCTGATACTTTTGTTCAATGTTTTTTTTATTCAAACACGATACATAAGTTCATTCCTAAGAATAACAAACTTCTATGCAATAAAATTCGAATCTTGCTACAATAATTTAATATTTCTCCAACAGCTTAATGTTGTATTTCCTTTTTAAATAAAATTAGTAAAAAAAATGTTTGATTTAGGTTTAGTTGAATTTAAGCACAAAGATAAACTGTTTTGCTGCACAAAGTTTAACGAGATCAACAAATAAAGTAAAAGATAATTGAAAGGTTAAATTATAAAATAAAATGTAAGTTCGAAGGGAATAAAGGGCATTATCTATGCTACACACGCCAATGATATAATTTCATTGAAAAGTGACTTTAAAAAACTAAATGAATATATTTCTTTCGCGTAACTGTTATCGATAAAAAATCTATTAATGCGCAAGTACTAGTTACCTAAAAATAGACTCATGTAGAACCGGATTAAATCAACAGTTTATAATAAAATTTTTTTACACGGGTAATAGTTTGCATAATATTCACAGCTGCGCGTGCAATTTGACAGAACTCTCAACTAAGTCAAGTTTTATTATGTTTTTTCTACCTGAAGTAGTTTTTGATTGGTTTGGTTTTGGAGTGCTATGGTGTACTTTTTGCAACACGAGGGCTAATAATACTGGGACCTGCTGCTTAAAGCCGATTCCAAAGGGCTACGAACATCCATGCCCTAGTAGGATTCGAACCCACGAACTCTTTCGAAATCCAGCACAATAACCATCCGGCCATCATTCGGAGTAGTTTTTGAAATATTTCTAAAAAGGATAAGGATGTTTTTCTTTTAGCAACAATAACCTTAACACTTATCGGATGGCAAACGTACTTTTATGTTTTTCCATTCAGACTATTTATAATCGGCAACGTAGATTTTCGTTTTATTTTGAAATGTTACAGTTCTGCATCGTTTTTTCATTTTTATCCGTATTTACTTTCTTTTCTGTAATAAGCAGATACTATTCCAACTAAAAGTTTTAGGAATGAAATCTTATATAATAGAAAGATGATAAAAACGATTCACTTACTTCTGTGTGATTTAGGAAAGGCTGAGGATCTAAACAATTTTGGTAGAGGGTAGATTGTAATGGCTCTAAGGCTCGAAACAAGTATTTTCGAAACTGCACACCACGTGGGATGTTCGCGATCTACAGTTGTTAGTACTTATGAAAAGTGGATGAATGACGGTGAAACCAGCAGTAGACGACATGGCCTCTGTTTTTGCAGCTGGAAATGAAATGTTCCAACAGGACAATGTCTCGTGTTAAAAGGATAAAATTGTGTTGGAGTGGTTCCAGGAACATGATGCTGAATTCCAGTTAATGTGCTGCCCGCCTAAATCACCGGATTTCACACACAACATGGAACACATTTGAGATGTCCTGGGACGGCAGCTCCGAGTTCAAAGAATACCAATTCTCGGATTTTCGTAATCGTTGTTTACTTATCCGGCTACTAGATTATTTACGCCTCAAAGAGAAACAGTAGAGGGAAGAAGGTAAGGAATGGAACAAGGTTCTACTGTTGAGATTGCGATGTTGGTCTCTGTGCAGTACTGTGTTTTCAATTGTCTACGACCAAATTTTGATTAATAATTTCATAATCATTTATGTAAATGCATAAGATATAACTAAAATTTAATTCAAGATAGAAGCTAGGTATTCTATGCTTTATATTTATAGTTAGTGTGAATTGACTCCAAAGTCTAATGTGTGCTACCGAACATGAAGCTAACTATACATGTAAATTATTCATTTATTTAAATTGATTTTTTTTACATTAATTCTTAGGAAATTTTGTATGCGAATGATGCTATTAAGTTTAGAAAGCTATGTATGTATAAAAATAAGCATAAAAATTTGACATTTTTGACCCATAATCCCGAAATAAAATGAACCTGGAAGGGGTTAAACATCTGGTACAATCTGTCTCCGGCTATCTACCAAGGACTTGTGGCATTCATGCCAAGGTGGGTTGAAGCTGCGTTGAACGCCAAAGGTGGGCCAACTCGTTATTGACAGGTGGTCCTAATGTTTTGGCTCTTGAGTGTAGGACCAAAAATGTTACGTTTTATACACCAAAATCTTAAATGTTACTGAAAAATTTCTATTATTTCAAACAACATTAACCACAATGCATAAACTGCATACTTTGATAAATCAGCAATACTTAATCAGTTAATTCTTAATCTTAATCAATAATACTGAAGCAATGTTTAAAATGTAAACGATACTGTGCACGAGGAATCGTTTTATTTATGCATTATATATATATATATATATATATATATATCTATATTTATATATATATATATATATATATATATATATATTCTTTATTTAGAAAATATTCGTATTCCTAAACAAACCAGTTTAATTTTATCTAGATATATTTAATTTAATTTCTATTTGGTAAGAGAAAATGTCACATTTGTAAAAATTAGAATTATTAAGCGGTGTTAAGTCTCTCCGAATAATGTCTCCGTTTATGGCATGATTATATAAAGCGTAAGATTTGTGTGACAACTTAAACTGGAAATTACGATAAATGCTCAGTTGAATCTGAATTACTAAATTTTAATATAGAAGTATTCAAGAAAATTACTTTGCATTACACTCGCGTTGAGTGTAATGCAAATTTATTTTTCTACTTTGATAAATAGCACAGTAGTGAAATTTATTACATCATATTTAAAACTATACAAGGAAAAAACCGTAGTTTAGAATAAAATGAATCAAGTGATAAAATAGTTTTAGCTAGGAGTAGAATGAAATTAGCGTACGTATAAATGAAATAAATACTATTTGAAAACTAGTAGTAAAATTTACCATTATCAACTAATATAATTTAATTTTCAATGTTCATCTTAATAAAAGGAAAATTATTGTAACCATGCTGAATAAATATTTTAAAAACATACAGTTCAGAAAAATATTCATGCAGTTCCTTTTTCATCATACAGCTATCATTTTTAACTAGCAGAAAGAATGTTAACTTTTCTCTAAAATGAATGCAAAGTTAATTTAACTTTTAAATTATATATATGTTTCTCAAAAAATCAGGTAGTACACTTTTCTTTCTATCACATCTCGTTAGTATGTGCGTTATTCTCGTTTATGGTAAATCTATATGGTTTTCATAATAAACCATCCTATGCAATTTTAGTGCTTAACACGTGTACTAGTTCGTTTTCTGACGAGTGATACTTGAGCGCAGGTCACGTGATAGTACGGGTTAGTGTAACAACATGGTTTGTTTGTGGGTACAAAAATAACGGTATATACAGGGAAACGAAGCCGAATGTTCTTGTCTACTACATGGATTCTGCAGAAATTTAGACAAATAAAAACTAGTTTTTACATCAGTCGATGCGGAACCACAGAACGGGAAATCAATTTAAAAAATCAATTTAGATTAAAAATTGACGAAAAAGATATATATTTATGCATATATATATATATATATATATATATATATATATATATATATATATATATTATTTGTCTATTTATATATTTCTTTATAATTCAATATAAAATATGAAATGTTGGTTAAAAAATTAAATAAATTTCTGTCATTCTAATGGCTTTATCGTAAGTTATCCTGTAAATTCTTATAAAGCAATATAATCAGTTTACTAAACTTTTCTCAAAGAAAAATGTTCAAATTTAAGGTATATTTGCCAAATATTTTCGATGATTAAAGTCCTTATCAAACATCCAACACAACCAAAATAAATTGGCTGATAATTTTTCTCTCCCCGAAGAAAAATCCACGCACTCTTAAGACTTTATCACACATCGACCTGTACACGTTGAAAGTAATACTGATTCCGTTTCGAATTCTTTTTTTCAGATAAAGAACGCTCAGATGTGTCGTGTGATAGCGAAATAATTTCTATAGATTAAAAATCGTACACTGCTTCAGTCTTTACCAAAGTAAATTTATTTAAATCTTTTCAGTATCCCATGAGAATTCCGCACATTCTTCATCGGGAAAAAGAATCGAAAACTGAAGAGTTTTAGAATGCCTACAGGTTGACTTGTGATAAGGCCTTTAAGAATTCTGGAGTACTATTGAGGTACATTTCTGAGTTAAAGTATTAAATCTGTTCCTGGGACCTTATTTAGATAAAAATGGGTTTATAGATTAACAGTTTCGTATACTTTTAAAGAAAAGTGAAACTTTTTCTGTGACTTATTTTGTAATGTTAGGGCCTTCATAAATGTAAAAACATAAGAATTGAAATAGCAACGAATTTATTTTATGATTTTTTTTCCTGAAAAAGACTAATTTCTCTGGGATCGCGAAAGGTTTTTAAGCAATCAAAGTCGGTTGAAAATCGGTTGGTAATTTTTTTCATTACAAGAAATATCCAGGTATTCTGAAAAATAAGAAAAAAAAGTCAAGGAACTGAGACCATTGCTTTTTCAACGCACACACGTTGACGTGTGATAAGATCATTAACGCATTATTGCATGCACCATTTCTGTTGAATACATATCGATGAAGATCTTAAATATACATTATTAATGATTAATGAAAGTATTATGAAATCTGATCAGGACACTACGTAATTGTACACTTATAATATATCTTACCATTTTATATTATAGGCAATACTAATTATCATTTGTATATTCTCTTTAAAATTCAAAGTAAGTTTCGTTTCTCTAGTTAAGCATGCTGACTAGAGTAAAAATTCTATCTTCTGATGGAAACCAGCAGTGTTGATAATCACTATATTGATACCTAATATTAACACTCAGTACAGTTTTAAATACGAAATTTCAACATTCTACGACCAATCGTTTTTGAGGTATATCCCACACAAAGTGAATTACGTTCTATTTTTGGTATATAGCATGTAGATTACAATTAAAAGGTTTACAGCAGAACTAGACATCATAACATTCTTAAATACAATATTTAGACTATCTACGGCTAATAATTGAGTTATCAGAGGTACATAAATAACCCTTCTCTGATTGAAGATGGAAACTACCATCCTAACCCTAATATAATTATACTAGGACACTTTTAAACATTTTTCTTTTAATCTAGAGCATGAATCATATTGTTGATTTATTTCACAAAATTAATTTCATGCAAAGGATGTGGATATACTATACTAAATGTCATGATGGAAATTTCCATCAGCCTGCAAAGAAGGATTAAGGACATACTTACATAATTATAAACAAACCATTGAAAATCATATCAAGAATGATCAAGATGGATATTTTCATAAGGCTTCAAAATTAGTTTCCATGTACGTCCATACAGACGTAACGCTAAAACAAGTCCATATTCAATCATGTGTGGTCAATTAAAAAATGTCGATGTGTTTAATATCATATGGGGTAATTTCATCAAAAATGAGTAAATCTGTATTGAAAAGCAGGCATTTAAACATTTTTGAATATATTAAAAGCCGTTTAAAGCGCTGAAATTAAACATCATACAGGAGAATTTATAGAAAAATAAAAAATATAAATATTTGTTATCTTATGTACAAATAATACTATCGAATGAAATTTAATAATTTTAGTTATTCATCTCGATATAAGGTGTCTGATACCTTCTAAAGAAACTGTTAGCATGCAAGTATATATCTGTTATGATAGGCCATAAACCTTTATTTGACTATAGAAAATAACAGCTTAAATTTCAGACGTATTTCGAGTTTTAAAAAAACACATGAAGTAATTCTTAACTGATTATAAAAAAATTTAATTAATATTGTTGCAAAATTCTCGCGTAAAGTTCATTTATTGAATAGACTTTGGCTGATACAAATAAAATAACAAATTATTAACACGCCAAATGAATCAGAATTACAATTTGATGGCGATAAAACTTGGCAGCCTTTTGGCGAACTTTTTCAGAGCAATACGGAGAGCATTAACACAGTTCCTATTTTCAGAAGATCTGAGCTAGAACCGACTTTCATGAAAACGCACGGTCCCTTTATATAGCTTTCAGGTTTCTCGAAAATACCACAAGCTTCTTGTAAAATCCAGTAAAAGGGAGTCAGCAACAAATGTCACCAAGTCAAATTTGGCGATATAACGCCAAACCTGGCGCAATAATTTAGTCTCCCAAAACTTCACCGAGGAGCCAATATCTCGCCAATTTGGCGAGATATCATACAAATTACTCGTTTACAGCATTCTTAACAATATAATAGACACAAAATATAAGTTAGGTAACAGTCTGAATAACTTATTTTCAAATATTGAAATCAAACAGCAACATATACTAGATTTTTAGAATGAATTAATAATACAGAAATCTTTTTTACTATAAGAAGTTCAAAATTTCATGCATAATTAGAAGAATATTAAAAGTAGACCGAAATTATAAATTAGTCTTTTAATATAAAACTCTTTATCTCAATAATATTAATTCACTTTATAGATTATGCAATATAAATGCTAGTTTATACAAATATATATGCAAAGAAGAAAATTTGGTCGTAAGTATTCAGTAGAATGTTTGAAATATTACATATTATGATAAAACATAATATTATTGTTCTATAAAATTTAAATTTTTTAATCAATTAAGAAGAATTCCCTTATTTTATAAAAAAAATAAGACGTCTTAAACTTAAGAAAAATTTATAATTTTTTTAAAATATTAAAAAAAATGTAAATGAAAAACACAGTTATAGGGGAAATCATACACTTTCAGTATGCACTGATTTTTAAGCAGATTAATTTATCAAGAGGTCTATTACGATATTTACATAATTAAGTTGATGCATTTGCTGCAAATTAAGATTTTCTCCACACCATTTAGTAATTGTCTCAAAAAAAGTGATGCTATGCATTAATGGTTTAAATGGAATACATCATTGTACCTTGTCAGTTATGCGTAATTCCACAACAAATTATAGTTATATATAGCCTTAATGGTGAAAGACTATCTTGTGACATTAATGTATATGACTACTCAGCGTGTTTGAAATTCATGTGGGGATATGTAAGTTAAGTACATTGAATGTGGTCCTTTGGGTTCTCTCGTTAGGCTTGATTTCGATTGTCAAGCACTGATTCTGTGCGAATGATTCTCGAGTGTAATAATATGTTTGACTGCTTAGTTGGCGGGAATGCTTCCAGGAAACATTAAACAGGCTCACTGGACATCTATATCCGATTACTTTCATTTGAATTTTAAATAAACAAAAAATGAGACGGTTAAAGGAACGAATTATAATTCAAACAATGCTTAAACCTAATATGATAGTTCACAAGATAAAAAAGGGTATTCTTCAAGATGAAAGTAAATTAACTCTTGAATATATAGTTCACTCATGAATATATAGTGAACGAAAAAAGCATTCTTACTGTCACTAACATTATGTAGTATGCCTCGTTTACTAAATACTACGGATAAAGGAATACAAAATAAGCAAATACTGCTTTACGATGGAACGTATTTCAATGTTTCTGTGGGAAACTTTAATAATACAAATACCACCTGCAAAATAAGGTAATATAAAACACAAAAGATTAATCTTTACCTTCCTGTTGCAAAAAATAGACCGTAGCGCTCCAAATCAAAATACCCCCCTCAAACAATTCATCCTCTCGTGCTGTGGGTAATAGTCTGTATTTTGGGGCATAAAAAACACTTCCAGGTTAGTACCTTTTAAGCTATTCGGATATTATTGTCATTGTTTTGAATCTTTTTCAAATTAATTTAAGTTTTCTCATACAGAAATTTGTATAAAGTCACCATATTTCATACGCTGTGCAATTAACTCATTTGTATTAGAACTGTGCTTGGATCTAACATTTTTGTTGAGAATTTCCTCACAATTGTTATTAACGATTAAGGTTATAGTACTAGGAAGAAATTTCATTAACTTTAAAATATCATTATCAATAGCCGAATACTTAAGTCTGTGTACATGGAACAATTATAATAAGTATTTTTTCAAACATTACTGTTACATTAAATACAACATTGTGATCTAACCTTACTAAAAATGAAAACTTGTTCTAACGAGACATTCAAAATCTACACACCATTTTGTAATTGTCTAAAAAAAGTGATACTATGCATTAATGGTTTAAAGGGAATACATCATTGTACCTTGTCAGTTATGCGTAATTCCACAACAAATTATAGGTATATATAGCCGTAATTGTGAAAGCCTCTATCTTGTGACATTAATGTATATGATTACTCAGCGTGTTTGAAATTCACGTGGGGATATATGTAAGTGAAGTGCATTGAATGTGGTCCTTTGGGTTCTCTCGTTAGGTAATGGGCTTGATTTCGATTGTCAAGCACTGATTCTGTGCGAATGATTCTCGAGTGTAATAATATGTTTGACTGCTTAGATGGCGGGATTGCTTCCAGGAAACATTAAACAGGCTCACTTCACATCTATATCCAATAACTTTCATTTGAACTTCAAATAAACAAAAAATGAGACGTTCAAATTAACAAATGTTAATGCAAACAATGTTTAAACCTAATATGATAGTTCACAAGAAAAAATGGGTGTTTTATAAGATGAAGGTAAATTAACTGTTCACTCAGGAATATATAGTTAGTGGAAAAAAAGCATTCTTACAGTCACTAATATTATATAAAATGCCTCATTTACTAAATACCACTGATAAAGGATTCAGAATAAGGAGATACTGATTTCCAATGGAACGTAGTTCAATGTTTCTGTGGGTAACTTTAATAATACAAATACTACATACAAAATAATATAACATAAAACACAAACAATTCATCTGAGCCCTCGTGTTGCAAAATGTAGAACGTAGCTCTCCAAATCAAAATAAAAAATCCACAAACAATTCATCATCTCGTGCTGTGGGTAATTGTCCGTATTTTGACACAAAAAACACTTCCAAGTTAGTATATTGTAAGCTATTATTATATTATTACCATAGTTTTTAATTTTTTTCGAATTAATTTTTCTCCTACAGAAATTTGTATAAAGTCACCTCATTTGATAGGCTGTGCAATTAACTCATTTGTATTGGAAATGTGCTTGGATCTAACATTTTTAGTGGGAATTTCTCCACAATTGTTATTATCGATTAAGGTTATTCTACTAGCAAGAAATTTCATTAACTTTAAAATATCATTATCTATAGCCAGTATTTAAGTCTGTGTACATGGAATCATTATAATAATTATTGTTCAAACATTATTGTTACATTAATTACAGAATTGTTATCTAACCTTACTAAAAACGAAAACTTGCTCTAACAAAACAATCAAAATCTACATACCATTTAATAATTGTCTCAAAAAAGTGATGCTAAGCATTAGTGGTTTAAAGGGAATACATCATTGTACCTTGTCAGTTATGCGTAATTCCACAACAAATTATAGGTATATATAGCCGTAATGGTGAAAGCCTCTATCTTGTCGTGATATTAATGTATATGATTACTCAGCTTGTTTGAAATTCACGTGGGGATTTGTAAGTGAAGTGCAGTGAATGTGGTCCTTTGGGTTCTCTCGTTAGGTAATGGGCTTGATTTCGATTGTCAAGCAGTGATTCTGTGCTTATGATTCTCGAGTGTAATAATGTTTGACTGCTTAGTTGGCGAGAATGCTTCCAGGAAACATTAAACAGGCTCACTTCACATCTATATCCGATTACTTTATTTGAATTTTAAATAAACAAAAAATGAGAAGTTCAAATGAACGAATGTTAATGCAAACAATGTTTAAACCTAATAGGATAGTTCACAATAAAAAATGGGTATTCTATAAGATGAAAATAAATTAAATGTTCACTCATGAATATATAATGAGTGTAAAAAAAATTCTTACAGTCACTAACATTATATAAAATTCCTCGTTTACTAGATAATACGGATAAAGGATTCCGAAAAAGGAGATACTGATTTACGGTGGAACGTATTTCAGTGTTTTTGTGGGTAACTTTAATAATGCAAATACTACATACAAAATAAAATAACATAAAACACAAACAAATCATCTGAGTCCTCGTGTTGCAAAAAGTAGACCGTAGCGCTTCAAATGAAAAATTAAAAAAAAAAAAACTCAAACAATTCATCATCTGTTGCTGTGGGTCGTATTTTGGGGACACAAAAAACACTTCCAAGTAAGTACCTTGTAAGATATTCTTATATTTTTATCATAGTTTTCAATCTTTTTCGAATCAATTTAAGTTTTCTGCTACAGAAATTTGTGTAAAGTCACCTTATTTCATAGGCTGTGCAATTAACTTATTTGTATTAGAAATGTGCTTGAATCTAACTTTTTTGGTGACAATTTCCCTAAACTTGTTATTATCGATTAAGGTTATTCTACTAGCGAGAAGTTTCATTAATTTTAAAATATCATGATCTATAGCCGGTATTTAAGTCTGTGTACATGAAATTATAATAATTATTATTCAAACCTTATTGTTACACCAGTAGGCATTTTTTTAAAAATCAATATGTAGTTTAGGATTAATATCATAACTGGTAACTATATTAATTATCGAAGTAATCATACAATTCTGAAAGTGCACGCTCCCATCTACGCAATGATAGTTTGAGTTTGGGTTGGAGTGCTACGGTCTACTTTTTTTGCAACACGAGGGCTAATGAGACCGGGACCTACAGCTTAAAGCCGATTCCGAACGGCTACGAACATCCATGCCACCATAGGATTCGAACCCACGAACTCCGGTACCGAAGGCCAGCACCCTAACCAATCGGCCATCGTTCGGCTCTACGCAATGATAGTCACTGTCAATTGATAAATTAAAGATAAGGAAATATAAATCAAACTTGCTACGCTGTTTAAACAAAAAAGTAAATTAGGTTCTTCTTAATGGAATCTAATGAAAATGTATTTTACATTAGCTTTATTTACAAAAATACACTTTATATATGCAGTCTTTCTGAAAACATCAATGAATTTCACCGAACCTAACGAGCATTTTAATGTTCTACTTGTGAAATATTTTACCCTTAATTTAGCTAAGTCTGGCCGCTACACTGGACATGTATATTTATAAGTACAATGTAACATAATTATCAGTGCTCGCCACAGCGGGCATTAATTATCTCAAAAATGTAAAATGATATATTTTTTGATTATTTTACAGAGATCCTAATGTCAACACAGACATGGAAAAATAACAGAAATTAAAAAATATTTGAAAAAACATCTTGTCAAATTAAGAGTTAAAGTGAATGTAACTTCTTGAAGTTTAAAGAGACAAATAAAATCGTAGTCAATGAACATATTATAACTTCAATGTAATAGGAAGCACTACACTTTTCTTAAATCCTGTGTCCCTAAAGAAGTATCTTTTCGATAAAAACTGAAGTAGCCTCATTATAAAATATATAATCATTTATAAACTATTGAATTATTATAAGGCGATTTCATGCAGTAGGGCAAATTCTCAAATTGTGACATTTATGTCTTTAGTTTCAAACGGAAGGGCAGTTTATTGTTTGTCTATTGGCTGTTGTAAACATGAAAATGAATGGGAAGGGCATTATAGTCGTTCGTGACTTTGCGACAAATTGCCTTATTGTGCCAGTATTATGTGATCCAATATATGTATCCAGAGATCACAGATGCCCCTTATAAAGACAATAGTTTTTTGTTTATTTTTAATCATAAAACTTTATGAAACGACATAAAATATATATCGTCATAAGAATTGTTACTAAACAAAGATAATGGTGTTTTAAAACTATCTACTAAAACAAAACTGAATTACAAATTACTCACCAGTCCGCAGATGATATAACCTCTCTGATTCCTTTCACCCTTTTCTAAGTTTTAGGACGTTTTACCAAAATTTTATTTTCTCAGTTTATTTTTTATTGTAAATAGGCTGATTCATGAGAAGCAGAATTTTAACAAGTTCAAAAAATTTAGAATTGCACTGTTACAATAACTAGTGTCGCACATAAATCCGTAAGAAAATATGATAACTTATTTTAAATAAGTAAACATTTATTTTCATTGTAAACATCCAACAAAACATCGATATTGAACTATACACAAACTAGATCTAATTTATTACTGGACTTTTCTAATAGTCATTGACACAAGTTGAAAATTAAACAATGCATAAGCGACCAGAAAACCAATGAGTAAGCACTAAACCTATACATAAAATAAAAACTAACATTTAAAACATTAGTAAACCAAAAAGCTTTTGTATAACCGTGTCTGGCGTTTAAAATCTTATTCAATCCCTGTTTAGATGTTTTCTATTTTTTTTCTCCTAGAAAATAAAGTCTACTACAAAGTATTCATCGTAAATATCCAACAAAATATCAATATTCAATTATACACAAACTGGATCGAATTTATTACTGATTTTTCTTTAGTCGTTGTCGCAAGTTAAAAATTAAACAAAGCATAAGCGACCAAAAAACCAATGAATATGCACTAAACCTATACATAAAATAAAAACTAACATTTAAAACATTTGTAAACCAAAAAGCTTTTGCATAACCGTATCTTGCATTTAAAATTTTATTCAATCCCTTCTTAGATGTTTTGTATTTTTTTCTCCTAGAAAACAAAGACTATTACAAAGTACTCATTGTAAACATCCAAGAAAATATCGATATTCAACTATATACAAAATGGATCGAATTTATTCCTGATTTTTTTTCTTATAATCGTTGTCACAAGTTGAAAATCAAACAATGCATGAGCGACCAGAAATCCAATTGCACTAAACTTATATATAAAATAAAAATGAACATTTAAAACATTAGTAAACCAAAAAATATTTTTCAGAACTGTATCTCGCTTTTAAAATTTTATTCAGTTCCTGTTTAGATGTTTTGTATCTTTCTCTCCTGGAAAACAAAACCTATGGAGTCCATTATAACAATATTTGTAGGATATATTTACAACCATTTTTATAATGACCTTAGTTTTTTATAGTTCTTTGAGGAGTCTGTGTCTTCTATGAAAAGCATTTTTTAAGAAGAAATTTTTGCCGGTATATCTGAAGAATTTCTAAGCAGAAATCACATATCTTTTGTCTAGTAATACCTAAACTTTACATACAGTTCCCTAAAGTATATAGACAAGTGCATATTGAACCTTCAACTTTTAAATCTTTTAGAATAAATAATGACCAAATAGGTAAGAAGCCAGAGTCCATAGATTCAAATTTCCCTACTGATATGGATGTCCATTGTCTTTCGGAATCCTCTTAAGAAGGATTGTATTAGTGTTGCGAAACATTGAGTGTAGCTTTAAAAACCAAAATAAATATTTACAACTGGCGCAGTTAGTTTGTTTAGCTGCGAGTCAAAATAAGAAAAAATGTGAATATAATAGAACGTTAAGGTAAGGCTTAGTATTTTTTTTCAAAGTGTCATATAGAGAATATATACAAAACCAAACATAAAAAAACAATATAAACATTTAAAATTAAAACTGTAATTATTTAAAAAACAAACATAACTCATTAATCTTTATAAATGTTCTCTATGATATTAGTTGCTCCTTTGATCCTGCTTTTATGACACCAATTTAGTCAAGTCAGGTTTATAGACAGTCGTGTTAATATGAATCAAATCATCTGAATTTTTGATAGGTACCCTATTCCTGATCTTACGTAAAATAAACTGTATAAAACGTGTTTATTTTTAGATATTATACTTTAGTTATAAAAATAATGTAGGTTCACTTGAAATTTTAATATGGGTTACTAGATGGCTGGCGAGGCATAGATTGCTGATGCCTAATCTATATCTTAATAAACACCGATAAACAGGCACAGTGTTTTTTAGATGTATAGCTTAATAAACTGAAAGTGAAAGACAATGCTAATAAGTAACAATAGTATTTACAGATAGCAAGTTTTCCAAAGGGCAGAAACTGTAGGGATGAAGTCCATAGGAAATTGGTTGATTCATTTTAAAGAGCGCTGACGGTATTTCGCTTACGAGAGCTAATGAGACCCGGATCTAAGACTTAAAGACGATTACGAACGGCTAAAAATATCCATGTCAGATGTAGAATTCTAAGCCACGAACTCTTGTACTGAAAAGATGCAACCTATTAGCAGCCTTGACCATCGTTCGGCACACATAGGAAATATTGCTCTTCCTCAAAACTCACAAGAACAGTGATATACGTTTCAAAGATTATACACAAATGGAGTGTTAATTAATTGGGACTTAGAAACTAAGTTTGCTTATATATAAAAGCTAAAATTTTGCTTTATCTTTTTAAACATTTCATATGTGTAGTTACGGTTATGGAAAATAATCTTAAAAGAAATATATTTTTTTTAAATTTATGTTTAAAAAATGAAATATCTAATTATCTTGTTGTTAATAAAACAGAAATAAGCTACTTTTTAGATCATCTAGTTTTTTCTTTAAAAAAAACATAAAGAGGAAAATGAATAAATCTATTACTTAGAGTGTCACCGCTAATACTGTCTATTGTTAATACTGTCTGAATATATTTTAGTGAACAACAACTTAAATATCTAGATCAGTAATGGCAAACCTACGAAACTGCTTCTGACTCTGACCAGTCCAGAATTTGTTAAATGATTCAAGCATTGATTTTAAAACATAAAAAAGGGAATAGGCAATATTATAAGAAATATTTTAAGATTAAAATATAAATACCCAGTATTTTATCTAGATTAGATAACATTCACACACACATACATGCACACATATATCATTTATGGCTAACTGATTTTTTGTTGCATCACTGCTGCTGGCCTTTCATTGACAATCGGTCCTATGGTTGGCGAGTTTTTATATCACGTCATAAATCGTAAATCAGGTCACGAAGTTGAAAAAAATTGGTAACTTATGTGCATGTATACCATGTACGTTGTGCTACTTTTAAAGTTATTGAATCCTAAATATAAATATTGTTAGTCGTAGTCCTGTAGATTGACAACGGTTTTACAACCATATTCATTGATTACCCGCCTTTTTTACCTCACGTTACTCTTCTACCCTATCACCAATTTAAGTTACAATAGAGAGACTCCTTTTGACTTTAAATGTTTTGAATGCAATTTAGTAAGGTTACAAGTCATTATATTTTATTAGAATTATCTATTTTAGCTCAGATATTGGTTCTTTCTATCGTAGCAAGAATAGTAACATTAGCTAATTTCTATTTTGGTTTCCAAAGAAGCCTCTTTTGGATGGTTTATATTTACAAAGATACGTTAGAAATTTCAATATAACAGCCTAATTGAAAAAAAAATGAAACTTTAGAAAACACTTCTTTTTATCTATTTTGGGTGGAATTCAACTAATACATGAACAGAAGCGTTGTCAAAATAGACACAAATACTATTGAGTTGAATTCCAGACAGTATAAAACACAATAGTTAATAGAGAGTACTTTAAAAGAGTAAAAGCAATGTGTTATTAAAACTGTCATCTTTTTCTGAAAAAGTAAGTGTAGCAGTTCCAAATACTAAGTACCAATTTTACTATACAATTATAAACCCTTAACCCTTTACCAATCAGATAGTCACCTGCTTACGAATACTAAATATATATTGAACAAAATAGCCCAGTTCTGAAATACATTCTCTATTACTTATCTAGGGTAAAAAATAATTGCTGCAGTCTAATGTGTAGTTTCATTTAATCAGGTGATTTTTATCGATTTAATTCTCAATATTTTTAAACAACTGTAAGTGTCAAATTTTCCTAGAATAAGTTGGAAATTGACAGTGGTTAAGAAGCGAAATAGTTGTTTGTTTATCTAGCTTTGGGTCCCAAAAAATCTTTAAGTACCTCAAGTTGGAGCTTACAATAACTAACCGTTCTTACCTAAACGCACAATTGAGATACTAGAATCGTTCAGGGAGACATTCAGGCTGCTCTAATGGTTAACTCGATTCCAAATGTGCTTAAAGATAGCTCAGTGGGCATGTTGTTGTGCTTCAGTACCGGAGTTTATGGGTTCGAATCTAATTTCTGACATGAGTGCTTGCAGTCGAATCGGCTACGATTGCAGTACGCAGTATATAGCAATTGACTAGAAAAGTCCTTCCAACAGCAGGTTTCAAAACAATGTAATTCAGCTCATACTTACACTCTAAACGTACACTCTAACTTATACAACTATCCTATGAAAAAAAAAGTACATTATCATAACTCCTGACTGAAAAATTAAACAAAACAGGATGAATAACCATAGCTTAATTTCGCATTTTCATTCTGTATTTAGACAAATTTATTAATGTTATTACTGAATAATTCTTATTACTAAATGTATAGATTTAGAACTTTTATAATTATAACTAACATGTCATCAATAATTTTTTTAATTTTTCAGAATTACAAAGGGCCCAAAACGGCAGGTAAAAAAAAGGGGGTTTGCTTTTTGGATGAGAATTATCTTGCAAGAAAAAATAATCGATGATTAAATTTAAAATTATCACATATGTACCTAATTATTTTTATTATTTAAGTCCAATATAAAAAACATATTTACGTAATATCTAAGTTCAGTGATAAAACTTATGAAAATAATGCAGACTATATTTAAATAACACAGGCCTGCGATGAAAAAAATACAAGGAATGTGACAACTGAACTTAAATATTTTTTAGTACTGATTTTGAAAAGAATCATTAAAAATGTCTATCACGTCACATTTTTTTTGAAAAATTCAATTTTATGTGTTTTTTTATAAATATTTCTCACGTATTTTGCTTTGATATTTTTCTTCGTGTTTTGACATTTTACCATGGTGAAACCCTCAAAATACCCTTCTGTGGTAAACTACAAAAGCGCAGTTAGTATTTTAGGGCTTTTAAAGCTTCAATGTTGATCCAGATCACCGATTAGACAGATTCCTGGAAGCGCGCGGGCCTGGGAATGCACAATGTCCCTCTTCATCATCCCTCCCTAACGTCGCAATCGCTGTCAACCTATAGCTACGGTCGAATCCTTATTAGTGACCTCATGTAAACACCAGTACTTACTCTGTGAAAATGGCTTCAAGTTCGAGAAGCTGTGAAAATATTCCTGATGACTTTTGCTACATTTGCAGCGAATATAGTGTCATTAAAACATCACAGGGTACTTATTACGGCTTTATTTTGCATATTTTGGCATGAAACTTGAAGACCAAGACAAATCTTGGACTCCTCATAAAGTTTGTGTGCAGTGTGTGAATGATTTAAGTTCATGGTTCAAAGGAAAGAAGACTTCCTTACGATTTGGAATTCCAATGGAGGGAGCCAAAAAACCACTTTGATGACTGTTACTTTTGTTCTTGCCATACCCATGGATATAATAGAAAAAATTTCAAGCTAATATCGTACCCTACAAACATTCCTTCGGCCATACGCTCCGTTCCTCATGGACCTGATGTGACAGTGTCTTTGCCTCCGACAGAATTACCAGTTTTTTCTTCCGAATCTTCTGACTCTGAACATTCCGAAGTTAAAGAATCCGATACAGCAGTGTTTCTCAACCTTTTAGTATTCACGGCCCAATTTTCAATCATAATTTTCATCGCGCCCCCCTCCCCACCGCGTACAATAAAATGTATACAATAATAATGTATTTTGAGCATTATGGCGCTAAACCTGCACTACAACCTTAATTTTAAACTTTGCAAATTACCAAGAATACGGAAATTTATTGACATTTTGCAACACTGATACTCAGCATTGAAAAAACAATAATCCTATGCCTTTTTATTGCTCTTGCGTCCCGCCATGTCAGGCATTCTCACGGTTTCGCGAGAAGTTTCGATTTGTCTGGAATTTGTCTAGTCAGCTTAAAAGTTAAGTTAGGAGCGTGCGCAGATGTGAACAAATGTTTTCTCATAGGGAGAAGGAGAAAGTTCTATGACGCCAATTTCAATTCCAGACAATCTCATTCGAGTCGATCCTTCTTATCGCTATTGAATCTATTCTTAATGTGTATGTTATATATATTTTCGTGTAATTGCAATTCACGGTATTAAATATTCACGGCAGCAGACTTATGCAGAATCATGGATAAATTTTTAAGCGGGCGTAAGCGAGCATTAGACGATAGACAAGCATCAACAAGTACACAGATGAGCGTGGTTCCGAAAATAAAATCAAGAAAATATTCTCAAGAATACTTAAATTTTGGGTTCACTAGTACTGAAGTAAATGAAGGAGAAAGGCCCCTGTGTATCATTTGCTCAAAAATGTTGGCGGCAGACAGCATGAAACCTAATAAACTTAAACGACATTTGGAAACGCTTCATAGTGAGTACGTAAACAAACCCAGAGAATTCTTCGAATTAAAATTAAAATCATATGAAAAGCAAAAATCATTGTTTAAAAAAACTTTGTCTGTGAATGAAAAAGCTTTAATTGCCTCTTACAAACTTTCATATAAAATAGCCAGATGTAAAAAGCCTCACACCATTGGTGAAGAGCTTATTTTGCCAGCCGCAATTGAGATTGTAGAAATTATGTTTGGAGATAATTTTGCAAAACAATTGCAGTCTATACCTGTTTCAAATGATACTGTTGCCCATCGAATTGCTGATATAGCTGAAGATGTAGAGTGTCAGCTTTTGTCGAAGTTGCGTGACAAATTGTTTTCAATACAACTCGATGAGGCAACAGATAGTAATAAAGATGCTCATTTCATTGCCTATGTTAGATTTTGTGATGATTTGTCAGTAGTAGAAGAATTACTTTTCTGCAAACCAATAGAACTCAAAGCAACAGCACTCGCATTATTTGCTATCTTAAATGATTTTATGAACGAGGCAAACATAGAATGGAAAAATTGCGTCGGAATATGCACCGATGGTGCTCGTTCTATGTCCGGAAGATTCCAAAGTATTCAAGCACTTGTGAAACAAAAATCGCCACAGTGCGTCTGGACACATTGCATGATCCACAGAGAAGCTTTGGCTTCCAAAGAAATGAGTCCTGGTTTGAATATTGTGTTAACTACGGTTGTAACCGTAGTAAATTATATAAAAATGAGACCCCTGAAATCAAGAATCTTTTCCGCACTTTGTAAAGACATGGGTGCAGTACATTCAACGTTACTATTTTATTGCGAGGCAAGATGGTTATCACGAGGGAAATTTTTGCAACGTGTTTATGAATTAAAAGAAGAAATCGCCGTTTTCCTAGAAGAGGAAAACAGACCGGAAGCTGAGAATTTTCGCGATAGTTTATTTGTGATGAAATTGAGCTACATGGTCGACATATTCGAGAAATTAAATAACTTGAATCTTCATCTGCAAGGAGCAAATACACATATATTGGATACGAGTGATAAAGTTAATGCTTTTTGTAGGAAATTGGAATTGTGGAGCAGAAATTTAAAGCAAGAAAACTTAACAATGTTTGCAAATTTGAATGATTGTATTAAAACTTACAAGGCTGAAGAACAACATGTAAAAGTTGTTTTTGCAACCATTGAAAATCATTTAGCAATGCTAGCAAAGAATTTTAAAAAGTACTTTCTTCGACAAACTGATATCAAGTTACAAGTGGGTGAGGGATCCATTTCAAAATACTCCCGAAGGACTCTCAATTGAAGAGGAAGAAACCTTCATAGACTTCACGGCAAGCGGCGAAACCAAAAGACAATTTAGTAATAAATCTCTCTTTGAATTTTGGGCAGGAGTGGATGATGAGTTTTCTGCACTAAAAACAAGGGCATTTCGCATTCTACTACCATTTTCAACATCTTACCTTTGTGAAACTGGATTTTCTGCGGTGGCTTCTTTGAAGACAAAATATAGATCTCAGCTAAATATAGAAAAAGAACTGAGAGTGTCTATTTCTAATATTAAACCCTCCTTCGAAAAACTTTGCTCTGAAAGACAGACCCAAGGAAGTCACTAATAATTATTAAATTTGTTTTTAATTTAGTAAGTTGTTTTAATTTAATAAGTTAATTATTAAATATGTCGAAATATATTTTGTTTTGTATGTGTGTGTGTTCTTTCCTTTCAGTCACTTAATCAATTTTTTTAAATAACATTTTCTCTTGGATATGCTCGCGTCCCCCCATTAGTGTGCTCGCGCCCCCCTAGGGGGGCGCGCCCCACAGGTTGAGAATCACTGCGATACAGAATATAACCCCATTGAAGAAGACTCCCCTAGACTTTTCTCTCAGGTTGAACTTAATGATTTGACTAGAGATCTTGGCCTTTCTAAAGAGGCAGCTCAATTATATGACTCCACATTGAAAGAAAAAACTTATTGGCCAAAGGAACCACTTTTTATTGGTACAGGAATCATGAAAAGGAATTTATTCAGTATTTTGATGAAGACGAGAACCTTGTTTATTGCTCATATGTTCCTGGATTGATGAGAAAATTTAAGATTCCCCACAATAAAGATGATTGGAGACTTTTTATAGATTCGTCAAAAAGGAGCCTTAAAGCCGTTCTACTTCATCAAGAAAACCAATGGGTGTCTGTGCCAGTTGAACACTAGGTACATTTAAAAGAAAGGTATGAAAACCTAGCTCTCGTTCACAACAAAATAAAATATGACAACCACGGCTGGATCATTTGTGGTGATTTAAAAATCCTCACCATGCTTCTTGGTCAACAACACGGGTATACAAAATTTCCGTGTTTTATTTGTGAGTGGGGCAGCCGTGACAAAACTCAACATTGGGTCAGAAAAGATTGGTCCAAAAGGCAGAATCTTGTGCCAGGCACCAAAAATGTAATTCGAGAAAGCTTGGTTGATCCAAAAAAAATTTTTACACCCTGCATATAAAATTAGGTGTTATGAAGCAGTTTGTTAAGGCTCTTCCAAAAGATGGTGATTGCTTTAAATATATGTGCAAAAAGTTTCCTGGATTATCTGAAGCCAAATTGAAAGGGGGAGTCTTCGTAGGACCAGACATCTGAAAACTTATTAGGGATAACAAATTTGAGACATCTGTGACATTAAAGGAAAGAGAAGCTTGGGTTGCCTTCAAAGATGTGGGAAAATTTCTGGGCAATCACAAAGATCTCAAATTTAAAACATTTGTTGGCAACATGCTAGACAAATTTCAAGTGTTGGGCTGCTCCATGAGTGTAAAATTGCATTTCCTCCAATCGCATTTGGACTTTTTCCCCGAAAAGGAAAAAAAATGTACGTAACTAAATTTAAATGTCTTTGTTTCGTATTGAGTTTCAAATATATTTCAAACTTACATTTATTTCATGTATAAACCTTAATAAAACGTAAAAACAGGTCATTAGGTTTTTCTAGGAGTGTTTTTCTTATAAAATTAATGTAAAAAATTTAATAACGAGGGAACTTTTTTGTTTCGCCCTAGTGCGGCTCATGAATTCTGATTGAGATGGTTTTTATTCTTTATATACAAAATGTATACATTTTTAGTTTTAACTGTTGTTTAAAAATTAATATGCCTCATCATAAACAGATTAAATAAACTCACATGAATAGATAAATCCCATTGTTTCCAGTCAGTACAAGCAAACAGTTCGAGAGCATTTTTTCCATATAGGACATTACCAGTAATATGTATATTAATTTTACAAAAAATCCTGATGTGATGGAAAAAAATGGAGGTCATTTTCGAAATCAGCATACCAAATAACTTAAAAATAAGGAAAAACTTCTCTTGTATTTTTCAAAAATTTCAATTTCGCAGGCCTGTGTAATTTAAAGTAAGAAATAATTAAATGAGATAGTTAAAAGAATAACATAATAATGCTAAAAAATGTTAGTTTTTCCTATTTGTTATGTGATAAATCGCCTGGTCTTAACCGGGGATAATAGAGCTTTAAATAATGGCATTAAAAGCTCGAAAAGGGAGGAAGGTTGGATTTCGGAAGTTTTAAAAACGACACTATTTTTCGCTGTGATATGAAACATATTTATACCAACTTTTTTTAGAATCAGATAGATAGTTTAGGAGAAGATAAACTTTATTCGGCTTTACTTTTGAATTTTGCTGAACCTAACTCCTCAAGAATCTAATATGGGTGCCTCTATTCATTCCATGTCCAACAGCTTAATAAATTCAAGGACTTACGGGCAGATAACTTAGGCTATTGTTTTATAGCCGATTTGATAAATTACAATAAAAGTTATAGTGAAATTTTTTTCTGTAGACTAAACATACATTGGATTTTTTATAACTTACAATTTAATAAATGTATTATTAAAATACAAATATAAATTAGAAATTATATAATGCATTTATGATTTATCATCAATCTAATTTATTCCTGTATTAAAATATTTATTTAGATATTATACGAAATTTGACAATTAATTTTAAAAAAAGTGGACTTCGAGCATGTAATTGCTAGTAAATTAATAAAATATTGAAAGTGTTTATGCAGAGCTAACTATTCGAAGCATTTTTAAATTCCGAAAATTGAGCGAAAATTATCAAATTTAAACATTTATCTGGGGATCGTAAAGTGTTTGAAATTTATTTGAAGCTTCATATTTTCAAATAGAATTTGAAACTAATTGAATATATATTTAATTTAGGAAGATTTCATAAGGGATGCTATTTGAGAGTTTTTAAAAAATTGACAAATTTTCTACAAAAATCGATTGATTTTATTTAGTTCTACTCATATGAGAAAAACCGAATTTTATTCCAATATATTTTATGAAGGTATAAAAATTAAATAGTATGCTCTTATTTTCTTTTATTTACTATTTCACACTAAAAAATATTCATATAAAAAATTACCTGGGAAGCACTGGCGAATAGATTAAGCTGAACATTTGAAAATCAAAGATGTTTGAAACATCCACGCCTTTAAGACTATAACGACTTTAAAACATGTAGACTGCTTTTAGTTGATTTAAAGGGGGGGGGGAGCGGAACATAAAATTCTATTAAAAATATGGCCGAACGATGGCCGATTGGTTAGGGTGCTGGCCTTCGGTACCGGAGTACATGGGTTCGAATCCCACAGTCGCATGAATGTTCGGAATCGGCGTTAAGCTGTAGGTCCCAGTCTCATTAGTCCCCTTGTTGCAAAAAGTATACCGTAGCGCTCCAAACCAAACTATTATAAATATGATCGCTTTGTAATGATTTTTCTCTAAAATATGTGCTTATATGGCATTACAATACAATTAAAAATTGTTTAACGTTATAGAGTTTGAATACATTTTAATTGCTATGCAAACCACGAATTAAGATCTCTTTCAAACTTATACGTATTTTGTACGTATTTTTTAGTTATTTTGTGTAAAAGAGTATAATGAGTAAATTTTTAAAGTATTAATCGCACATTTATAATAAATAATCCATATTTTTTAAAAAATGGAATTTTTGGAATTATTTTTTACATTGAATGCAATATTTTGAAAATTTGATTAATAAAAACACCAAAGACATATTACACAAGATATATCAAACAAAAAATATACATACATTAATCTGTAAAAGTTTCAACCGTGCGGATAAAATTCAATTTTAGATATATTGATTTCAATTTGACTGATAAAACATTTCTCTGAGGTATTTGAAATAAAAAGAAATTTATTAATATATTTTAAGAAATACCAAATGTTTGTTACATTTTACACTAGTTTAAACTCATATGATAAGTTGAACGATATAAGTGTAAAATGATAGTAAAATTAATTTACTATACGCTCAGATGTACTTTTTTTTTAATATGACTGCTTAGCACACATGTTAATTTATATATTAGAATATTTTTTACAGACATTAAAATTCCGAAAAAATAGCTGTGTACATTAACATAAAATATTTTAAAAAAGTATTTTTTCGTATACTTTAAGTAGAATCATGCAGTTTATTTATTGATTTAAAAAATTCTATAGTATTTTATAAAATCAGAACATAAAAATGTGATTTTTTCTAGATTTGAGTCAAATTCTCTCAAACATTTTAAAATTTGAATTATAATAAACTTATATTTTCTTTTATAGGTTAAATATAGTAATATTTTTGAAGTTATAATTTTTCCGGAATATAACTTTTTTAAATATCTCATTTTTTTTAATTGATGTAGTAATGGACATCCACATACTCTTAATTTATTTAATACATTTCAATTTATTTTAATTTAATGAATTTCAATTTTTTTCTTCTGTTTTCAATGCTGTCATCTTTTGAACATATGTTAGTAGTATAAGCTTCTTAGTAGACTAGCATATAGTCTGTCATGTGACGGGATCAGTAAAATTTTTAATTCTCCAGAATTGTAAAGTAATCTATGAGGCTGGTAAAAAATAGTTTGTTTTTTGGCTGAGAATTATCTGGTACACGCTGAATAATTTGTTAATCTTCATACTCATCTACAGTCCCCCGATACTGGCAATGCAGTATAGAATAACGTTGAATTCATTTAGAAAGATAATTCAAAGTTTTCTTAGCTACGGGGTAATTTTCGTTAAGGTCTTCCCAATTTTTTTGCGGCAGTAATTAATGGAAGTAAAGGAATGATACTATCATTTCCACTGCACCCTGGAGGTAGAATTTGTTATTAATACTGGTAATAAAATTTTCATTACCACAAAAATTAATCGATGATTAAATTTAAAATTATCCCATATGTACATAACCTATTATTTAAGCCAAATATAAAAGAAAATTATTTACTTAATATTTAAATTCAGTGATAAAATGTGTGAAAATAATGCAGACGATATTTAATTAATTTAAAATAAGAAATAATTAAATGAGATGGTTAAAGGAATGGCGTCATAATGCTGAAGAAAATGTTATTTTTACATATTTATCATGTGACAAATTGATAAATTTAATCCCCTGTTCTTAACCGGATAAAATAGAGCTTAAAATAGTGGCATTAAATGTTAGAAAATTGTAAAATAGGTGATTTCGAAAGCTGCTAACCCTAACTCATCAAGAATCCAATATGGATTACTCTCTCCATTTCAGGTACAACCGCTTTATAAATTCGAGGACAGACGGACAGATATCTTAAGCTATTACTATATTATTATATACGGGATAGGATAATTAATTAATAAAAAATGTCTCTGTACGTTGAATTTTCATGAAAATTTGAATATTTTTTCTTTAAATAAAATTTGAAAGCCGAAAGTTTAAACATACGTTTCTCAAAACATATACTTTATTTATTTTAATCATACAGGGTATCCATAGTGAAACTGCCCTACTTTAAAGTAAACAGTAGCTGAAACTACTTTTAAAAGAGTTATGTAATAATATGTAAGGAAAAAGAAGGGATAGGAATTTATGATAATAAAAACATTAGTTCTAAGTTTCACCTCAAAAGAGCTTTTTTTGATGAATTATACATTTAGCCATCATTCAGTGTAGTTAAATTCATTACATATTAAACATGACATAGATTTACAGTTATATTGCTGATAATTTAGAAAATTTGGTGTCGTCACTTTGTAAACATTAAACGTTAACAAAGTGCGTTAGTCGTCGACGCTAACGTTTGTTTGATTTCTGGTGTTGCAAAACACACACTATAAATTAACGGCGATTTCGGTGACAAGCAGATTCGTTATATATATATATATATATATATATATATATATATATATATATATATATATATATATATATATATAACAGTAAAAATTGAAGTTGTCAAAGTTCTAAATTATGAGAGTGGCGTCGTTGTTTTTCCGGTTTGGGTGGTCACGTGACAGGGCGAGAGAAGTATTCCTTTAGATGACGGAATGTGGTGGGTGGCGTAAGACCTACGTATTTTCGATATGGAAATAAAAGTTAATAACTACGACTACTACGACTACCTTATTTGATTGTAATTATGACATTATTATTGTAATCGGTGACGAACTCCTGAATATATTACACAACACACACACACACATATATATATATATATATATATATATATATATATATATATATATATATATATATATATATATATATATATATATATATATATATATATATATATATATATATATATATATATATATATATTTATTTATTTATAAATAGTGTTTTTAAAAATAATATGTTATCTAAAAGAATAATTTTTCTCACAAAAACGTTATAATTATAAGCTAAAAGTCGTAAATAACGAAATTTAAGGTATGTCATGTTTTAATCCTTATCTTTACACAAATATCCGTATACACGAATTAAATTCGAGTAATACCCAATATGCATTAGAAAATGGTAGCAAGTAGTTGAATAAATTATAACTTATAAACAAATCTATGGACTATATTGAATTTTCCTAAACATATGTATCTAAATATACATAATATATAACAAAACAAACGCAGACTTATTACTGTTGCTAGTTTACATATTATAAGTCTTAATTGTTGAATGTGAACGGTAATTTAAAATGACTCGAGATTTCTAAAGGATTAAATTCTTTTCAATTCTTGCAAAGATAAATACAATAAATTCTCGAGAGATTATAAATTGCAGATAGAAAATATGAACCGGATTAAATATAATTTTGCAGAAACTTTTTTTTCGAGTTTAGAATTTTCCAAGAAAATTATACGAGAAGTATAATTCTTCATATTTATAATATAAATAATTTAAGAAAATCATGTTTTACATCATTGTTTACTGCAATTGCCATCTTTGAATATCTGTTATTTTCTCTAGAATTTAAAATTTTTATTTTTACAGATTTACATTTTTAATATATAATTTGCTTAAGCTAGAAATTTTCTTTTAATTTCGTCAAATAGTTCGCTGCATAATATTTTCTACTTCAATTTCAATTTCTTCAATTATATCTCTTTATCACTTTTACTCATATATCTTGGAAAATTTTCAGTGATTTCAATGATTTTAAATAAAATTAATATCTGCTAATATATGCATACAAGATCTATTAAATTAATTTTGAGTAAATATACGTGTATAAAGACAAATCCTTGGCGAAAAAGGTGAAATTCTACATGCCACATTTCTATTAAATTTTACAATTGTACTTGTTTAAGCTGTTTTATTTGTATTAAAAGTATTTAAATATATTATTTGTGATTGTTTGATTTGATAACGCGATCACTTAAAATATTCCTGAATATTAATATTATTGTGAAATTTGATATCTTTCATTTTCTTCAGAAAAATTTCCCATCGGTTATTTCATAATTTACTTCAAAATCTTGTGTACAAACAGAATGTAATAAACCTTGGCTTCAATTTGGCGAAGAATTCCAATACACCGATATGGAGTCAATTTGACATTCAAACCTTGATTCTAGCATAACTTTAAAACTGGCTATTGTCGAATACGCATGGCTTTATCTTCAGATACTGTGATTTGTAGGGTCGACTCCTATTGTTGTCAAATGTTTTTGAAGCATTTCAGAATTGGTATGAAGAAATACGAACAGGTGTCATTAGCTATTGTATAGTAATAATTCGACGATAGTGTAGTAACAACTCGCGTAATAGTAATTGCTTTTAATAATTTTGTGTTCGATATATTCATACAGTATATACTCCTGCTAAACGGATATCAAATAGTCAAATGCAGTATAGTTAATTATAAACATTAAGAATTAATAAACATTTTTACACAATTTTGGTTATATTGATTAAACACTTCATTTACTTCATCTGTTTCGGACTAAAAACTCTGGTTTTCATTATTGAAAATAATAATGTTACTTTCTCGTATATACCTTCTGTAGCTACAATGTTCTAATCATTCAATTTGACTTCAAGATTTTGGTTGATGTTCACGTTCTGAATTTTGAATTCATATGAGTAAAATTTTAGTTTTAACAATTTTTATGCAGCCTCCACACAATGGCCAATTGTTCACCACTTCCTGATGGTGACCTCAAACTATGGTTTACGGATTGCCTACACACGCTGAGCCACTAAATGAGCCGAGAGCATGGATTCGTCGATAGGGTCTACAGAGCACTTTAGTTGCTCATCTGGTGACTATTGATCTTTGGAGAAAAACCGCCTCCGAAGCCATCGTCGGCTAAGGCTAATTTATCGTCTACTACCCTCAACCACGATAAGCCATACCCCGTCCAGACGGTGGTAATGGCTTGCAGTGGACCGTAGAGTAATGGGGTCTTTACACTACTGCCGGCAACCGGAAGTACCGTATCACCTCCCAGTTACTGAATGGCTACTTCCGGCTACTTTCCGTTCTCATATGTTGTTATTTAAGAGAACACGATATCTTTTCAACAATTTTTATAGTTTAAAAAATTGATAAATATTGCATATGTAATTCATTTTAGTATTCAACTAGAAGTATAGTTTAAAAAAATTGTATTTAAGCTCACTTTTAAATAAAAAGAGCTTAATATGTAAAAAATCTTGTGTTTTTAAAAATTCCTACTATTTTTTAAAATACTTACATTTTTTTCAATTTTTTCTAAGATTTATTGAAGTATGTTAATACAGAATACTTATGAACTTTTAAATGGTTCTAGAATTACAATCAATATAATTCTTTGTTGATATCTATAACTTATGTAAATAATTTTGAAATATTCAAGATATACCTTTCATACTTTGCATGCATATGCAAAAAAGTTAGATCGATAATAAAAGCTAATGAAATATCCAGATTTTGAAAAGATTTTAAGTACTATCTCCCCTTAAATTCATAAAACAATTCGTTAATATATCGAAAAGGTGGATATTATGTGGTTTTCTAAAAGGTGTAAAAGGTGGTTTTAGTGTATATATTTTTTGTAAAAATATATACACTAAAACCACCAATAAATTTTAATATATAAATTGGTCTTGTAAAAAATTGCAAGACCAATGAAAAGAGTTAATTTTCTATTCTATGAGCTCGTTTACGAGAAAGTGGTGTGAAAGCTACTTCCGATTTTTAGTTATGATTCCTGCAATTTAAAGTTTTATCTAAAGTTGTCACAATTTTTGTAAGCGTATACCTTTTTGCTGAAATCAAGATAAAATGCAATCCTAAGCACTCGTTACCTTTTGAACGAACTTAGTAACCTTGACAACAGATGGCACACATTCCTTTGAAAATCCACAAAAACTTCCTTCCTATTGAATGTTAATAAAAGGCGGCTTTAAATGAAGAAGAACGGACGGCTAATTTAACGAATCTCTTTATTATGGTAGGAACATATGTTGCGTTAAGCTTCTCAAAGGAAAAGACATTCACTGATTTTAACAAAGAGTATGTTTGAATTTCCGCAAATAAAAACACTTTTTATTTTATATCTATGACAAGATAAAAAATTCTCACTGTCCAGAATGGTGCATGTTTATTTTAAGCTGCAAAAAGAATATTTTTAAGGATGCCTCTAATTAGTTTTAAGTCTAATACAATTAATCATATTAATGTAAATAGGAAGGAAATAGACATTTCTTTATTTTATATTGAATACTTTGTTTTCACAAGTCTTTAGTTTTGTATTTAATGTGTATTTGAATATTTTAACTTTAAAATTGTGAGGTAAAACAAGCAATTCTTTAACCCCCCCCAACTATACAGCTATTTATTTATTCTTCGATTTAAGCCTGTGTTGAATAGAAAGAATTTTAATTTGAATAAACATGAATCTTGAATTTTGGTTTTCTTTTAAGCCTATTAATTATTATAAATGTTCAAAAGTAATCAGTAATCAATAATTAAATCAGGTAATTGCTTATCTATTTTTTATCCTTTTTAATTTGATATGCAGGATCTGTAGAAAACGAAATGATAAATCAAAACAGGTGTCTATTGCCGAATAAAACTGTCTTGAATAATCAAACACATCACGATGAATTGAAGGTACAAGACACGAATTAAAAATTATGAATTATGTTAGGTTTTAAACACATGTTTACTGCTTAATACGAATGAAATATAGGCAAAAATTAATAGAATTACACACACAGAATAACAAGCTAACAGCCATTTTACCTTATACCACAATTTAAAAAAAAAAAAAAAACTTTACATGGTGATGTCATCTGTAGAATAGAAAAAAACATTAGAACAGAAACTATAAAGTGAAATAACAATAATGTATTATGAAATAATTAAAATTTAAATAGTCTTTTATGAAGACTGAAAAAAGGTATACATAATTAGTGACTACACGAAAACTTATGGAAACAATATCTAGATTATATTCTTAGAAGACACTATAGTCTACTTTTTGCAACATGAGAGCTTATAAAGCAGGCAGCTTCAAATTAATGTTCTTCTTTTTCTGCACTTTGGATCGAAATAATGCTAAGGTTATTTCAATTTATTCCCGACCAAGCAATTTTTATACAAATGAACAAGTATGAAAGCTAATTCTTAAACTTAAAAAACCTCTAGATACACACTCGTGGTTGCTGAAATAGAAAAATAATGTCGAGTTTGACTCGACATTGAAGAGCAAATGTTTAAAGCTGACTCTGCATGATTAACAACCTTCAGCGCAAGTTAGTACTCATTTAAAAGCCTTAAATTTCCTGGTATTATTTCCTCCTTATTTTACAGATGTTACTACTTCAATGCTTTGTGATGAATGTCCCTAGGGGTGATTTCAAACCTAAACCTAGTCTAAAATATGAATGAGAAATATACAGAACGAAGTTATGGTAGAGATACAGAGCATTCTATATTTTATTACTAATGGCAGACGTTATCGAGGAGGGACTTCAGGAGTCCGCTGTTTTTCCAAGCTAGATTTAATTTCAAGCAAAAGGCCAACTTCATTCTAAGATTCTAACCAATCATTACCCGTGATGTGAACCCGAGCTCTCTAGCTATTTCTATAGCATTATAGGTAGAGAATTTGCTAGCTATAATGCCGGCTAAGAGGTACTGCTTTAATGAGGACAGCTAAAATATTACGACTGAAAATTGAAAAATTTAGATTGTAATCGTTTGGATATAACAGAAGTATTAAATATAGTACCTATATTTTCTAAAGATAAGATAAGAATAATCGCCGAAATAAAAGGGCTTTAAATAAAACGCATCAAAGGTCCATGCATTGTATTAAACTTTAATTCCTTATAAATTATAAACTTCATGACGCATAAATGTTTAATAATACTTAAATTCTTTGATGGTTCTTGCATTTTAAAATAACTTTTAGTTCGCCTTCAAAGTATAACAATTTCTATAGAAATTTTAAAATTATTTCCATTTAAAAGTGCTAGTATTTAGGTCTAGCAATATAAGGTAGTTAATTAACGGGTGAATTAATTTATGTTGTTTCAAGAATGCAATATAAACAACATTAATCTTTCCCGTCGAATTATCTGCTCTAATTACGTTTTATATGCTTAGAATTAAAAGTTGATGCATTACCTTTCAGCCAGTAGTATTTTACCCTTTTCTAACTGCTCTTTAATGATTAAATTGTTATTTTCAAAAACTTAACTATCACTAATTTTCAAGTTTAACGAACAGTTCTTAGTAACTTCAGATTATGAATATTTAATATGGGGCTTCTCCTAAAGTTTTGTTCCTCATTTCCCTTCTATGAAATGAATATTATTTTCCTATTTCTTTTACCTCACAGAAGATTATTTTAATCCGTTTCCATTTATGAATCTGGCGATTTTGGAGACGAAAGTTATTTTATTTGGTTATTTAATACATTCCCTTTAAATATTTTCTGAATATATTATTGGCAACTTACTTACAATAGCAAATGTTCGATAATAAACTTTGTACGTTTACAAATAATCTTTTACCCTTTTGATAATGATAAAGTCATCTATTTTTTGGTTAGACTTCCTGTTTACAATTTTCCATGCATAATGGGACAGAGAATATTTTCTGTCTATTCTTCTGAAAGTTATATTATATTAAAATGCGTACATATATCAGCACATATAATATTACAGATTATGCCCTGTATTACAGAGATGTTTGATTTATTTTCCTTTGATATAAATCATAATGCAAATACCTTTATTAAAAAAATATTTGTCTCAAAAATGTGTTTTTGATTTAATCCAAAGATATATATTTCAGCTTCAATTCTATTCTTTCTCTTACCAATCACAGTTTAACGGCAACCGAATTTGAACTCCTTCAATAAGGATAGTGGATTGTTTTACCACTACGGTCTCTTGATTTGCTGCACGAGGGCTAAGGAGACAGGGTCTACCGCTTAAAGCCGATTCCAAACAGCTACTATCCATTATAATCAAAAGAGAATGTTGAAAAAATAGCTTTTACATAAGACAGTTTTAAGACTACTATTCATCTAGGCTATATCGATTCTGTTTCGGCAATCACGACACATAGTCAAAAGCTGCAAACCAAACAAGACAATATGATAAAGCTACCGGAAGGATACCACCCCAGATTGCAAATTTAGTTTGCACCAAACATGCAGCAGTCTTGCTTCGCAAGCCTGCAAACTTGCAGCAAGTTCAGCAGGAGCAGTCTGCAAGTTTGAAACAAGACTGCAGTAAGTCTAAGAATTTTCACTTTCTTCAAGGTTTTCATGACAAGGTTGCCACAGTTTTGCAGCAAAATAGCTCTGCAAAGGAGTGGTCACTTTCTGTTCCGTCCAACTTGCAGGAGTTTTGCTGCAAGTTTATCGAGTCAAATTTGTTATGACAAGATATCAGCCAGAAAAAAATGAAACTTGCCGGAAGTATGCATGCTATCTGGGACTGTACTTTAAGTATATTACGCCCTGAATGTGACGCTGAATCTATTCGATATGTCAAGAAATCCCATGCTGTTAATTTCTTTAGAAATCGTACTGCTAGTGGGAATAAAAAAATTGCAAAGCTCTAATAGTATAATTCTACAGTTTAACAGAAGACCTAAAACAAGTAACATCATCCCATCAGTTGTTAAACCAATACCATACAGTTTTATCAAGCTGTAATATTTTTTGGTTTAAGTTTCAATTATACTGTAATACCAATCATTTCTAAACCATATACGCAAAAATAATATAATAAATGATTTAAAAATGTGTGGGCTATACCGATTTACAACACTGCTTCTTTATAGATTCAAAATGACTTTTGTAAATGTACTATATTATTAATAATCGCTCTTTAGTCATGAATAAATATATCCTTAACAATGAGTATCATTGCATAAAATTTTGTCTTTTACAGTATATTATTTATGTTGTCTATGTAATATCTCAAAGGATTTGAAGATTTAACCCACAAAATAAACTTTATAGAGGATATCATGAATTAATCTCTGTTATTTTATTTGTGACATTATCTTCACAAGTATAGAGAAAAAGACTTCGTCAACTCTTGAAGTAAAGTTAAAGAAACAAGTTAACAAGACTTTAAAAATATAGTCTTAGGCGGGAGACGAAGAAAGGCAGAAGGTAGAAAGAAATAAGGATAAAAATTTTGTTGTGCAATATGAATAAGTATATATTTATAATATATTATTATAATTTTAAGGGACATATTACCTTTTGAACGAAAAATACTAAAGTAAAACAGCTTATTTGTAATTAAACCCCAAAGAAAAAGTTGTTTTCTGTTTTGATTAAAATATTTTTACATTATTAATAAGGATATAATTTTATGAAAATATATTAAAAAATTACATTCTAAAATATATAAATAATGTACATGAAGTGAAATAAAAAGTAGAAAGTCATTTACATGCAAAATAAATTTAAAACTTGTAAGATAGAAATTAATTTTTGTATCAAATTAATGGAAATTATAATTTTTATTCTGTGAACCTTTCTAATATTAATACTAGAAATATATTTTATTTTTGACTTTAATATTGTCTATTAATTAAATTTCCAAATTTTCAACAGATTTAATATATATTTTTAAATTTTAAAAACACAGTATATATCTATATACTTTACATAGACATTTGATACATAAACTTAGTATCTAATATAAATATTTCAAAAGTTATCTTTCGGAAAGTGAATGTTGTTCTCTTTATTTGTATATTATTTCTTCATTATAAAAAGATATTCTTCTTTAATAATTTAGGAAAACTGTAGATATTTCTAAAAATCTAAAGTGTTATTGAAGAACTAGTAAAAAACCTATTCAAAAAGGAGCATGATATTTTATTATATGAATAAGTAAAAGGCTGTCATTATGACAGTTGTAAATCTCGAAAGGTATTGAGTAAACTTAACATGTAGATTTTACATTATAGTCCAGAACAAGACGTTATAACATATTCATAAACGAGGATGTTAAGGATGTTTTCAAATTAATGCAATATGTACGGTTCAACGATTTCATAGCAAACATTTAATTAAAACATTGTTTTAATGAATGTATTTACATGCTTAGTATTCATAAGCTACTGCTATTGTTTTGCCAATTTTCTAGAATACCGTTAGTTTCTGGGTTATTATCATACAGATAATCTTGAAGAACAAAGACGTTATCGTACATGGGAGTAATACGTAGGCGTTTAACCTTGTAAAGTTTTTTTTTTTCGGACACGAAAGATTGTTATTTGCATTGTAACCAAAGAGATAAGAAACTCATGACTTTGTTTTAGATTTTGATATGGAAATTTTTACGTTCTTTCCTGGTTACAAACTTTTCATAAAACTTTGCTTTAAAAGATATTAACCGTTATGAATAAATTAAACAATGCGTTCTGTTGTGATAGACTGTGCTGAAGAGAACACAACTTCTAAAACGTCAAAGATTCAATTTTTAAATTTAGTTTACGGGATAGTTATTTTGCTCCTGTATTTTATTTTACATGCCATTGTAACAATGAGTTATCGTCCTCAGCGGCCATTTTTTTCGTCTAATGATGCTATGTTCAAATGAAAAAAAATGGTTTGAGCATTCCCTGCCTCTGCTGAAGTTCTCCGTTCACCCCGTCTTGGCCTGCTTTTCCTCTGAAGGGGCCTTCAAATCTACTGAGAAAAATCCAATGACTACAGTTGCCAGGAGTAATGACGACTGACCCGCTTTAGCAACTCCTTTTGTCCAATGGGGTCGAAGGGAGGGATCACTGACATCGCTTTCGTCCATTGGTCAGTCTCCCGTGCTGGCGTTGTCCAGTACTGTAACTCATTGTTACATCCACACAATAATTTCCTTGATATTCAAATTTTTAAAAATAAAACAGATATATCTACTCATCTGGTACTAAGAACAACATGTGGAAATATAGTTTTAGTAGCTTGTGCGCAAATCTAAAAATGCAGATTGATTCCTGTAAACATATCCCTTCGAGCAGTGATATTTCAGTCTGGAAAGGAAGCCATCTTGAAACTGAAAGTTTACGGGTTGGGGGCTAGAGACGGTCTAGGATCCACCGTGTTCGTTAAGGATGACTTAGACACATAAAATATGTTTGTGGTCACAATGTCCTTCAAGTTTTCAAACGATACTTCTGAGGGTGGAAGGTCAAGCCTGGAGATTTTCTGATAAATCCCTGGTTCAAAAGTAAGAGGACACAGCGGAATCAGTGTTACTAGTATCCGTAGCATTCCTTATGTTACACGTGCTAACCGGGTAGGGCTAAATAATAAATAGTTTCCCACCCATGTTTGGAATGAATATACACTCATGTCCATAAATTAAGGATAATGAAGTTCAGGCAATGAAAGACACAAAAGCAAAACAAATTTGACTTATAAGGGGAACACATCTGACAGGCCTACGAGCATATAGACCAATGTTCTCTAAGCGTCTGTACACGGTCTGCCTTGAAACTGTCGTACCGGTAGCTGAAGAGAGCTGACGAGACAGGTCTGATGCTGTGCTCCGTCTGTTTCTTTTGGCAGTAACTGCCAAATACCGGTCATCATTCGGCGTAGTAACTCGGGGGCAACCTGTGCTGTAACATCTACTCACATTACCATCATGTTTGAATCATTGCCAAAGTCTGGAGATGACACTCTGGGCGATTCCAAGTTCCTCGGATACTTCCAGCTGGGTCCGTCCACATTCCAGTCGTCCGATAATTCTACCACGTAAAAAATCATCCAAATGCTTCCTTTGTGCCATAACTATGCGGTTATTGCACTGAAAGGCTTTTAAAGCGCTTGTGAACAATTTTACTTCTTTGCTACCATTCCTTATATACCCCTTTCATACACTCTCGTCATTGTGACGTACTATCCGCGCCATCTGGTGGTTTCCTGCAATTTGCATATTCTTCTTCAAGATGTGTGTGATAATTCTACAGGTGAAATTTTTATTTTAGAGCTCAATTTCTGTGTGATTCTGAATTATCCTTAATTTATGGACATGAGTGTACATGTCTACATTACTACCTGCTATGGAAAAAACATATCCCCTCAAGTATATTACTTTTTGGTATCAATTATTTCTAAACCGTAAACGCAGCAATATAATGAGTTATTTAAAAACGTGTGTGCTATAATATCCTATATACAAATTCGTTTCATTACAAATACAAAAGTTTTAAATTAGCCCGCTTAACCAATTTTCACCACTAGAGAAATAAGAATTTCCCCGAGAATAAAAAGGAATGTTTCCTTTGATGATTCTTTCTTATTATAGTGAGATTTTTTTCTCTATGCAATTCAACAGGGAAAAGTTGGATGAAAAAGAATTTTCATACAAAGGAAGTCTTTTTTTTCCCGAAAATACTCATTTTGCCTCCTGCTTTTCGTTTTTATCTATGGATGTTAGAGTACAAATACAACAGAATATGTGTGTTTTTAGGTAGCACATATAAAGTTATACCTATTTCTTTATGCTATTAGTATCAATTAGCTCCTTCCTGCCTAGCATTGGGTCTGGGTTTATTAACCCCTTATTGCACAGTTTTTTTTTTTTTTTTTTTTTTTTTTTTAAAAAAAGCTTACCAAAAAAAAAAAATATTTTTAATGTAAAAAATACAATTTAGAAAGTTGTCTCGCCAAGAAAATTACAAAAAATACAAAAATAATCAAAATTTCTATTGCAATTTTGGATTTTGATTTTTGGACATTGCAGAAAATAGTCGACTATTGTAAAATTCGGCTATTACTACACAAGAAAGAAATAAGTCGTAAATAGAAAAAATGTATGTATTTTATACTTGAATAAGTAAGTGTTATTGCTTATAATCCCGTGTAAATGATACATATCAATAAAAGGATTTTTTTTTGCTTTCACATTGTTATTTTAAATTCTCGATTGCATTCGAGAGTGAAAATTATAGCAACATAAAATACAACGCCGCTCGAATTATCTCGAATGTGCACAGTTTGGCCAGTTTAGCGCGCTCGAGTTAACTCGAGCGTGCACGTTAAGGGATTATAATACCGAAATTAAGTTTATATTTATTTAAAATTTAGATTGTTGTTTTATAGTACAATAAAATACTATCCGAAATTTCGAAAATAAAAGAACTCTTTATCACAAAATGAATAAAATTTTCATTTGAATTAAATATTTTTCATGTACTTATGAAAAGTATTCTAAAAAATCAAAATAATCAAATTAGGCGATATGTGACATTTTAGTAAAGGAAAAAAGCGTGTTTTTCTAGATCACTTCAGGTGACAAGGAGCTTGTAAAAAGTTTAAATGGACAATGTGAAATTATTTTTTAATAAAAATAATGCTTGTTGTACGCTTAATTTTTAAGGCTACAATGGACGTTTAGAGTGAATTTTTTTTATTTTAAATGAATTTCGTTGAGGATTGACTATATTATTATTACTATTGATATATTGTTGTATGCTTAATTTTTAAGGCTACAGTGGACGTTTAGAGAGAAGTTTTTTTTCTTTTAAATGAATTTCCTTGAAGATTGACTATGTTATTAGTACTATTGATATATTGTTCTACGCTTAATTTTTAAGGCTACAGTGGACGTTTAGAGCGAAATTTTTTTCTTTTAAATGAATTTCCTTGAGGATTGACTATATTATTAGTACTATTGATATATTGTTGTACGCTTAATTTTTAAGACTACAGTGGACGTTTAGAGAGAACTTTTTTCCTTTAAATGAATTTTCTTGAAGATGGAGTATGTTATTAGTAGTATTGATATATAAATATCTTAAAAATTTGAAGGCAAAATATTAATTAGTTTTGGAGTTATTAATTATTGTTTCATAATTAGCTGAATTGAAAATGCTCCAGGAGTATCAATTTTGTATAAAATATGATAGAAAAAAAATTAAGTATACCTTATAGACTTTACAAAAAAATGAAGTTGTTTCCATAAACATTCATAGAAAATATAAAGAGAAAAAATAATTATGATGATGATGATACCCATATTTTGCAGAATAAACAGCTATAGCGGTTAATTAAAATGCATAACTAACATATGACATGCTTCAAAACATACCCGTTTCTATTAGACTTTATTTTATACACTCTAACGTAAATAATACTGGAATTTAAGAGACAATGATCTATTTTCAATGCGCCTGGAGTACTTTAAACATTTGTAATACATGAAAATTTTTGCTAGGTATTATTTCTATACCAATAAGTAATGATAAAATGATGGGAATGAAAAATTCTTTTTGCTCCGTATTCCTAATGATATATTCTTTCTCTATTACCTAAAATCAAAAATTAGAATTTCCGGTACATTTTAGCCAATTTGAAAGTCCACCATCGCCTTAAAAGAATATTTTTCGAATAACATGATTTGTACTGCACTGAAATCTGTTATTACCCCTAACCTCCACTCTTATTTTAAACTCTTAAAAATAATATTTTCATTTTGACGATTTGTGTAATGAATAATTATTAAAATATCCCAGAATTAAATGTTTATTTATTTCTCATTCAAACTTTTAAAGATTTCCTATTAGTGTGTTTTTCATGGAACTGGGTTTATATTTACTCTGATTACACAGGATTTAATGCAGTAAAATGGAAAAATCAGTTGGTAAAACTCTGTATAATTTTAAATAGTTGTCTTATATAAATAGTACTTAACCAAAGTGAAAATCGATACCCAGTTTTGTTTACATAAATTCTTAAGATAAAATGAAAAAATAAAAACCATTAGTCTGCTGTGCATTCGAGATATTTTAAGGAATATTGTCGACGACTTAACCTTAAATAGTCTCGTATTTTAATTAAAAATATTTTTGGGTGATTTATGAGTCATGTAATAACGTTATACATTTTCATTATAAAATTCTCTTCAAAATATAAAAATTTAAAGTAATTGAAATTCAAAGTCTCTTGTTGAATTTAAATATTGCTCAAAATTCTTTCTTTTGGTCTTTTGAGTTCCTTTGCTCATAGAAGTCTTAAAATTTTTACTAACTTACTTGAAACTAATTATGAGTTTGGAGTCAGAGCTATTGCAAACCAAGGGACTTGTATCTGTACTATTGTGGACGGGGATGGGGGAGGATTGTTAAAGTGTCTCCAAAGACGCCTTGACATTTCAGTAGCCAGTAGCCTGTTTGAGGGACCATCAACTGACCATCACAGTTAACAGACCATCAACTGTTAGCATTTTCCGTACCTATGGGAGTCACGACAAAGCTAGTCAAAATATATCCTCGGATAGTCCAATTTGATATTAAAAGTTTCCTTCTAATTACGTACAGACCAGTCTTAAACTAGTCAAAGTGGATACAGGACTGGTTCAACTGGGAATTTCAGTTGAAATATGAAGAACAAAAGTGTTCGTGATTTTTAGATTTTGTTGAAAGTAATGTTAAAAAAAAGGAATGTCACCATTCGGCCTGTGTTCAATTGTAAAACCTATTAAAATGAGAAGAAAAAAATATGAAGATGTTTGCAGAAACTAATTTGACTATTCTAAAATCATGCAATAAAATCAAAAAGCTATGCAATAAATACTGATTATTTAAGTAAAATTTAATTACTCAACCTTATTTCTTAAAAAGAAAATGAAAATAAAAATTACACTTCTAGACGAAATGTTTCTTGTAGTGCCTGTTATAGTAGTATACCAGAGGTGAAGAATTTTGTAGCCATATAAATATGGCAGTAATAAAAGGCCACATAAATATACCTATGAATAATACCCCTCTAAAAATATAGTTTTTATATAGTTTAATCAACTTATTGCTATTATTGTATATTTAGAAATTATACATAACAGCATTAAGTCATTAACTATTTTGCATAAAGAGTCGCAATTTAAAATATTTTATTTTTCCAAAAGTGAAATCAAGTATTTTAACAATTACTTTTAATTACCTTTTTCTAACAAGCAACTACTATTTTAAATACCACTTTAAATAAAATAACCAACTAGGAATATTTTTAAATAAATTATTTATGTTATAAACAAATATTGTAGAAGTATAATATTAAATTATAAAAGTTAAGATAGCAATAAATCAAATCTAATAATATTCAATATTCATTATTAAGTTCTATATTATGTAATTACATATTAGTACAATTGTTAGCCTTTATGAATATCGCCTGTATACTACATCAAAATTATATCAATTGAGTAAAATCGGAACAAAATCAGAATGTTTAATAAATAGGTTAAACCTATTTATTACACATTCTTTATCAAACATTATTTCTTGAAAACTTAAATACCACTTTAAACAAAAATAACCAACTAGGAATATCTGTAAATAAATTTTTTATGTTATAAAGAAATATTGTAGAAGAATAATATTAAATTATAAAAGTTAAGATAGCAATAAATCAAATCTAATAATATTCAATATTCATTATTGAATTCTGCACTATGTAATTAAGTATAGTACAATTGTTAGCCTTTATGAATATCGCCTGTATACTAGATCAAAATTATATCAGTTGGGTAAAAACAGAACAAGAACAGAATGTTTAATAAATAGGCTAAACCTATTATTATACATTCTTTATCAAACATTATTTCTTGAAAATATTGAGAATTACTAAACTCGACTTATTATTAATACCATGGGATAAACAGTAACAAACTTACTGAATAAGAAAAGTAAATATAACCGAAAAAATTAGACCAATATGCTATACCATTAACTATTTATTCTATCTTTCAATAAAACGACAGCATGAGACCAAGTATTTCCTAAGAGTTGGAATTTTCCTAATGTGTAATAAATAGGTTAAACCTATTTATTACACATTACTTATCAAACATTCATTCTTGAAAACTTAAATACCACTTTAAATAAAAATAACCAACTAGGAATGTCTTTAAATAAATTCTTTATGTTATAAAGAAATATTGTAGAAGTATACTATTAAATTATAAAAGATAAGATAGCAATAAATCAAATCTAATAATATTCAATATTCATTATTGAATTCTATACTATGTAATTAAGTATAGTACAATGGTTAGCCTTTATGAATATCGCCTGTATATTACATCAAAATTATATCAATTGAGTAAAAACAGAACAAGAACAGAATGTTTAATAAATATGTTACTCTATTTTAAATACCAATTTAAATAAAAATAACCAACTAGGAATAATTTTAAATAAATTCTTTATGTTAAAAAGAAATATTGCAGAAGTATAATATTAAATTATAAAAGTTAAGATAGCAATAAATCAAATGTAATAATATTCAATATTCATTATTAAATTTTATATTACGTCATTAAATATTAGTAAAATTGCTAGTCTGTATGAATATCGCCTGTATACATCAAAATTTATTAATTGAGTATAAACGGAACAAGAACAGAATGTTTAATAAATAAGTTAAACCTATTTATTACAGATTCTTTATCAAACATTATTTCTTGAAAATATTACGCATTACTAATCTGAATTTATTATTGATACCATAGGATAAACAGTAACACACTTACTGAATAAGAAAAATAAATATAACCTGAAAATTTAGGCCAAGATGCTATGCCGTTAACTATTTATTCTATCTTTCAATAGAACGACCTACTATTTCCTAAGAGACGTTTAGTAAGAGAGGAACTAGATCCGGTCAATGTCATTTCCGGCCTCTTATGTCGGAGAAGCCTTAGGTTAACTTATTTCCATTTCCTTAAGAGCTGATTAAATAACATTATATAGGACTGATAAAAAATGTTATGTTAACTTATTTCTCTTCCTTTATATCATTATTAAATAAACATTATTCTTTGAAATGACAGAAAATGATTTTGATACTTCTGCGTACTTTTATATCTACATTACGAATTTTCATTAAAATTTAAAGAATTTCACCAGGTAAGATTTCAAAATGTACTGCTCCTTTATTTAAAATTTAGATTTTATGAGTTTTTTTTTTTTTGGAGTTAAACAAAACTGCTACAAGTTGTTTGTGAACACATTCGTAAAAAGAGCATATGTTGAAGTTATTTTGCATTAATGTCATTGACTAATGTTTCCTATTTATTCATTCCTCCGAAATATTTTTAAATACTAATAATATTTTGTACAGGGAATTAATACCTTAAGGATTTTTTTTTAATTTAAGGTAACTTTTTAAAAAATACACTGCGTATCCCATAATGGTATTATAACAAGTGTGGATTTTGTGAAATTAAAAATAAAAATTTGTTTAAAGGTTTAGAAATTTAAATGAATAAAAATATTGAGAAAAATATTTTTTCGTTCTCAATTTATAGTATTTTAAACCTATATTTTTTTTATTCGCAAAAATATTCTTTATAACTTTAAGGATAAAATTTAGAATTTAATGATTGGTTCTCCAGAAAAAAATATAAAATTCAATTTATAGGTAAAAATTTTCCAAAATCAAATTCTTTTACATGTTTTATTTTTAAAAGTTCGGTTTAAGTTATTCTATTTTAACTCTATCACACACAGCCTTAGGCAATTTTAAATAGGTATAAAAACCATTTCATTTTATCCATATAGAAGCTTTAACATTCAGTTCAAAAATAAGCAATGTATACATAAATTAAAAATGAGAAAAATTAATTATTTCAGATTAAACATTTCAAATTAAAATAAATAAGATAGTTAAAAATACTCCATAGGCATTTCATATCTTGTTATATTTTGCACTAATAACATCATTTAACTCATAATTTATAAAGCTCACTTTGATCTACTTAAGCAGAGCAGAGAACAACACGGTAAGTCACTTCTTACACCCGATCCAGCCGAAAACATACGGAAAAGAAACAACAGGTTAAAGAATAACTGGGTAAAAATCAAAGCACATATATATATATATATATATATATATATATATATATATATATATATATATATATATATATATATATATATATATATATATATATATATATATATATATATATATATATATATATATATATATATATATATATATATATATGCAGTCCAATAATTATAAAACTGTTGGACAAAGAGAAAGCTATGCAGGTAACAGTAATAATGATGCAGTCGGGCCATTGAAAGAGACCGATACAAGTCTAATTAAAGCTTTATTTTAGAGCTGCTAAAACGGACATCTTTACTAGTCAACGACAAACAAGAGGAAAGGCACAAAATAACTCTGCTCGAACAGAGGTTCACCCATGAGCGAAGACAGAAAGAATTTTCCCAAGGGACAAGAAACTTACTCAGCGAATTTAACTGATAAGTAAGATCAGGGTAAACGAGGAGACATTTGCCGGCGACAGCTGGATAACGTGTTGAATAGACAGAAAGTTTTAGTATAGATAAAAATAGGAAAAGTATAGATAAAATTTTAAGTCGAGGACGCTACTTTGATTAAGAATATTAGAGGCTTGGAAAAAGATTTTAAGGAATTAGAATGGGAGAGAGGAGGGTTTTAAGGAAATATTAGAATTAAATTATTTTGATATATTACATATATATATATATATATATATATATATATATATATATATATATATATATATATATATATATATATATATATATAATATATATATATATATATATATATATATATATAACACTGCGAAAAGTTGATCCTCATGTTACATGAAATTTAGCTCCTCTTATATTTTTAAATGGCCCGGCTTGCTGGGAAAGGAGAAGAATAATTTATAATCCTAATATTGAATACGTCGTCGGGCCATTCCATAAAAGGTCTCTGTGAGTCCGTGGTGAAACTTAACTTTTTATTTAAGATCAATGACAAAGATACGTTACTCTCGTCAAAGATGATAAGGGAATGATACAGGAAAACACTAACTGGGATTCACAGCGAGATGATGCAGGTAATATTCCCAAGGAAATGGCAGCTTAATCAACGTTCTTAACAGTAAAAAGGAATTTAGATCAATGGAAAAAGTGAGCCATTTGCCCGGGCAAGCTGTAAACTCTGGACAGAAAGTTTGCATTTATTTCAGAGTTTTTTGGAAATAGATTGGAAGAATTCCTTTAAATAAGATATTTTGTGGCTGGAAAAATAAATGAAAGAATTTAGGAATGAGAAATGAGAATTTTAGAGATATTTTAAGTGTAATAATTTATATATATATATATATATATATATATATATATATATATATATATATATATATATATATATATATGTGTGTGTGTGTGTGTGTGTGTGTGTGAAACATCCAGTGTTAAGGCGAATGGGAATAGTGTTTCTTGATAATAATAAGTTTATTAAATCATCGTTTCATTTAAGAAAAACTTGCGCCATTTTCATTTATTCGTCGATTTAGTTCGCCACGGTCTTGGAGCGCTACGGTCTACTTTTTGCCACACGAGGGATAATGAGACTGAGACTTACAGCTTAAAGCCGATTCCAAACGGATACGAACATCCATGCCACAGTGGGATTGGAACCCACGAACTTCGGTTCCAAAGGCCAGCATCCTAACCACTCGGCCATTTATTCGTCGAAGACACGCTTAAAGTGTGTTGACAGCTCCATCTCCACTCGCTAACTGAGTCATACCGATTCGCTTAGTCATGAAATCCTTCAAATATCTTTTCGCTTGACCGGATGATCCCAAAATCTTACGAAAGCGTGGATCTTTTTCATTTATTTTATTATTATAAAAGATTTCAACTTTTAAAATCGTTTATAACTCACGTGATTTCCTACTACCCCTTTTTTTATACCTGACATACATATATGTCAGGTCTAAAAAGGAGGTATTTGGAAAAATTAAGCGAGTTGTAAACGATTTAAAAGGGAACTCTTTCTTAACAACAAAACAAATGAAAAAAACATGCTCTCGTAATCTTTTAGCATAATTCGGTCAAGCGACAGGATATTCGTCGGGAATTTGATGAGTAAACAGAACAATAAGAGTTAGCTAGCGCTAAGGCGTAGAGCTGTGAGCAGCATCTACGCTTGGCTTCGCCACGAAGCAATTAAAATGGCTCAAGTGACGCCTAAAAAGGAAACTATACTTTGAAATAAAGAGATGATTTATCAAAAAAGACCGTTTCTCCCATTCGCCTACTACTGGATACGACATATATATATATTAGAAAATGAGTATACATTTAAAAATGAGTAATTCGCGGAATATTGTAGGTAGAGGGGTAAAAATTAACAAGTAGTAGGAATGACCAGGGCTTTTATTGTAATCACAAAAAAAAATTTTTAAATGATGAACAGATGACGATGGATAGCAAAGAGACAGAGACGCTGTGTGAGAATTGTGTATATGAGCTGTAAAGGGAGAGGAATTCAGATGTACCAGCAATTGCAGCTTGATAAAGTTACCAGTAAAGGCACTGTCAGTGAAGCTGTACTGTCAGAATGGGCAATCTACTACTGCAGGCGTACAATATTAGCGACATAGAAGGATATTTGAACGGATAAAGGTCCCATGACAATTGCAGTTGTGAAGAGAGTAGTTTTGAAGTTCGAAGCCAGGGGTTGTTCAGACGATATGAACACGTAGTGGCCGAATCTAATGTTGCTCTAATGTTGCTGGTATCGGTCAGGAAAAATGGAGGTTGTAGCAGGTTCGTCTATGCATAGGGAAGTCAGCGTTCATGCAGTCGAACTTCTCCTTGCCATTCCATACAGTACTGTTTGGGAAGCAATAAGGAGTAACCTTCGATGCTATCCGTACAAAATCATGCGTTATCAAGAACTGTTATCGGCGATTTTGTAAAGCGAGGAGCATTTTCGATGTGAGCGTTTTAAAATATGGCAGATGACGATTGGTTGTCTAAAATGTTGTCGACTGACAAATCCCATTTCACACTAAGAGGGTCTATCAACTCCCCGATATGCAGATTTTGGCTTACAAAAATCACAGAACTTTCGTGAAAACTCCATTGCAAGTCGAAAATCACGGTGTGGTGTGTATTTACCTCAACTATCATTATCGGGTCCGTTGATTTCGAGGAAAATCGTGAAAATGAAAGGTGAAAGTACGCCGATATGTTACAGAACAACATCATGTTTTCCTTTACAATGTCATTAAATATATGCAGACAGCTAATTAATGACTTACAGATTAATAATGTCAATTTGACCTTGAGTATTTTCGAGTTTGTTTGCATAACTACATTGACCCTACCCACTCGACAACATTTTTTCTAAGTAATAATTAAATAATTTATAAATGACCGTTAAACTTTATTCTGTTTTAAATAATATAAAAATTTCCAAATCATTTATGCCAAAACCCATTATTAAAAAGAAAGAGAAATGATATGTTGAAAGTACATTATTTTATTATTTGAAAGTGAATAATTTAAATTAAGAAGAAAATATTCGATAAATGTTTATTTCAATTAGGGAGAGTAAGACAACAGGAGAATAGATATCCGAGACATTCTGTAATTATTGATATGTACACGTAAAAAATAAAAGCTTCAACAGATATTCTTAAATTAAAGTATTAAAATTTACATAATAATCTCCAAAGCATTACCTTTTAATGAAAAATGTTCAAATTTATTATTTTATTTTTCATAATTTTAATTCCAAATTCCATTTAATCTCTCTGCCAGACTGAATAGTTAGAGAGTTTAAAAATTTTTTTCTTTCGCACATTCAAGAAAATACAATGAAATGAAAATTTATTCTCTCAGCACATATTAAGAAAAATGTTTCTAGGACTGCCTAGCCAGGTAGGATAAAATAAGCTTTGAGTAAAAAGAAAGTACAATATTTCTTACTGAATATTGCATTAGTTGAATGCATTAAAATGATCTTAAACTATTTATTTTTAGAGAAAATACTACATAGTGAATACATCTCTCAAATGTATGATTTACTAACATAAAACTATAAAATGTAACAAATGAACATTTTAATCCCTTTTTAAGTTGCATAAATAAAAACCAATTTAATATATGGCATCTTAAATATTAAGATATATTATCCATAAAAATATATAAATATGTTTTTCTTAAAATTTTTTAATATGATTGTGGTTTAAAAGAGAAATTGATATATGAAGGGTATAACAAGAATGGAAATCCTATCTGGAATAGGTGCCTGAACTAGCCAAAATAAAGGTAAAGAATGAATAATTTAATTCACTTTTATGCTTCATAAACAAGATCTTACTTAATATACAACATTTTGAATATTAATATTTATTATGGTTAACGGCATATGGGTATTATATATTTTTAACAATATACTCCTAAGAGAAGTTGTCATATACAGAGTGTAACAAAATCTGGAAGAAGTGACAGAACTTTCCCAGGGCTTTCCTTGAAGGCTATATATCGAACGGCAAACCGCGGGAGGGCAAGCTCTGTAGATTGAATGATTTCGTTTGGTTTGGTTTGGAAAACACTACTGTCTACTTTTTGCAACACGAGGACTAATGAGACCGGAACCTACTGCTTAAACCTGGTTCTGAACTGTTACGAATATCCATGCCACAGTAGTATTCTAACACATGAACTCCGGTACCAAAGATCAGAGCCCTAATAATTTGGCCAACGTGTGGATGAAGATTGGATGAAATGTCGTATATATTTCAGTCATTATCAGGTGTTATTCACTCTAGAGATGGCACAACATTAGAACAGCAAGATGGTTGATATGCATATTACAAGGTATGTAGAGAAATAATAAAAAGTTTTTTTCTTTGCATTTCTAGCAAATTGCAAAAAAAACAGGTGGTTCAGATATGTTTATTGGAATGCAAGTGATGTATTTCAACAACAGTTCGGAGATTGCTTCTAATTCACAGAAATGTGACATAACAGCGATGTGTTAATGTGGTCATAAATGGTTACACTTAAGATGCAGCGATGTTTTGAATTACAATATGGAATAAAATTTCGTGTTATGAACAGGAGAAGAGGTAATAAAATTTAAATGTTAAAGGAGGCTTACAAAGATAGAGTTTTGTCACCGCCGCAGGTTGCTGACACACTACGTTCGGGAGCGGGCATTGAAGGCGATCCGTACGTAGGATCATAATCGATTATGAAAACAGATGAAAGCATCAAACGAAGAGGAATGTTCTGAACAAGATTGCGTTCAAATACACAATTTTCAATTATTAAATCACATTTTTACTCGGAATTGCTCAAGTGTTCGAAAAAAGGGGTACACAGCGTCAGACCACAAATTATAGTCAGCAGGATAGTCCACCACAACAATGCTTGGCCCCACAGGTGTTGGTTATGATTGAATACCTAAACCAAGAATACATCCCTGTTCTTCCCATCCACCATGCAGTCCTGACCTAGCACCCTGTGGAATTTTTACACATTAAGAAGACTATGAAAGAGCGTCATGTCCTTCTGAAGACTTATTGAGCCATTAACCCACGAGGTTGCTCGCTACCCAAGAATGCACGCTGCGCCTCGGAGGCACTGTGCAACTTTTCTCAGTCAAATACCAACACAATTGCTTTTCATGAGTAACAGAAAATTTGTATTACTCAAACTACTTTATTTAGAGTTTAAAATTTATTTCGGATTATTTGAAGTATTAATTTTTCAAAGTATTTTTGACTGTAGAGCTTTTTTTTATTCGTATTTCAAAAGTACAAACATAAAACACATACAAGTTAAAAACTTAAATCACTATCTTTATATTCATCTTTATATTTCCCAATTTTATCAAATAACGATGTATTTTTCACAGAAGAAACGTCCAACATACCACAAACTCTAAACAAAAATGCAAAATTTTATGCGCTTTCACTGGGTCTCTGAAGCTCGAATAAATTAAAACTATGTCTCTCTGATCATAATATTCAGAGAAAATTATGGAAATACATATTTTAAGGGTTTAGAAGACCTATAAGACTCTATATGAAAGCTACTGAAAATATTGGAAGTTATATTGAGTGATTTTGTGTGAAATGCTTTTATAACTTTTGGGTCTCAGAGACCCGGTGCGAGTCCTAGAGGGTTAAAACTCCTAGATATGAATAGAACCATAACCACAGCTGTAACAAATTGAGATTGAGCAATGCTACATCGACTGACAGTAACTCTGGTTTCATTGGATTGCGGTACAAGGCACATACTTTTAAAATTATTACCTGTTTTTACTTTGTAAGTATGATTATTTAATGTTTTTTTTTCTCATTAATTTTGAAACAGATCTCGTATATGCAGGATTACAAACGGTAATACCACAGAAGAAGTATAACTTTACCGACAGCGATTTCCTAAGTTGTCGTTATCTAACTGAAAAACATTTTAGTACTTCTACAACAAGTTTTTGAAGGCAAAGTCATTATTTAATCTACTATATACATAAAGAATGCGAAAAATATATAGATATGAATACGAAATTGTTTCCAACTATCTGGGGATTACGTTTCCGAAAACACGGATTGGCTGTGGTAAGAAAATCGTTTGACGACCTCCCCCCCAGATCGTCCACTTCGTTCTATAAAAATTTTGTCCTCTGGGGACAGCTAAAATATTCGTTTAATGAAACTGGCTGGGTTTAAATAACAGTTTTCTATAAACAGGGTTTACCTACAATTTGACGGGATAAAATTTTTAGCCATTCAGGGTTATTTTTCGAGTATCATGAGAGAAAACCAGCAGATGCGACACGTTTTATGTAATAACCACCCAACTCCTGGGGCTACGTTGAAATACCACCCTGTTCTGTGGCGTTATACTTGCGTGGGACCTGCCCACCTACTTAACTGGGGCAGGTATGGTGGTAGATCTCCGCTGGGATGCATGACTAAATAAATCCTCCAACTAGCTTAGACGGGAAACACAAATTTTATTTACAAGATTTATGAAACATTAGAGTACAACAAAATGACATATTTAGAACCTCAGAGTTTGCCTAAAATAAAAAAAAGAATAACCGAGCATTTTCATATCCAAAAATCCAATTCTCTCGCTGCAAAACAGAGAGATGTCTTTAAGTCGCAAGCCGAAATCCAACTGCCCTCACGAAGATCTTCTCCCCTCCTTCGGGGGAGGGGGTCAGCTTTCTCGAAACTTGATTTCTCCCAAAAAGAGAAGTCCTCCTTTTCAGATGTACTACCGGCTTGTAAAACCACCAACAAGAGAATCCGAAAAATCTGCCCCCCTTGCCCCACCCCCTTTGCTGGCCTGCTCCTATTTCCCAAGAAACGACGGGTGGAAAAGGTCAACGGGGGCGATTTTGCATATATCAAGAAGGGCATACATATACTTAACACTGGTCGTGCGGTCCAAATTCCTTACATTTTATATAATCACTTATATAAGCAAAAGCATATTTATCGCATATTTTTATTACATATTCAGTGACTTGGCGATCAAGAGGGCGTGAACTGGTAAGTAGGAATAATAGATAACACAAAAAAATCGCCAAGATATAGTAAAGGGGGCTATTTAAGCATAGATACGAAAATAAATATTATTATAAAATGTAGGTAGGATTAAAAAAAATTATAAATACATAGATATTTTTACTCCTTTGATTTCAACATTGGATATCATATTTATTATATATTTTGTTTCAAACAATTGTTTTTAACTTTCACAAATATTCAGCGTAAAAAATAAAATTAAAAACTTAAAAATGTACTCTGAGTATATAAAGAGATAAAAAGAAAATATACTTTAATCATTTAACAAAAATAAAATTAAATAATTTCCAATAGTAATATTGTAAATACAGTAATTAAATTAAGATGTATCGCTGCGAGCTTAAATAGCGGGTTAATTCGAATGATGAAAAGTAATTAACTTCGTAATTATACTGCATAAATTTATTTAATTCTCTTATACAAACACAGTTCAAGCGGGATGAAAACATAATGAAAGTAATTAAAAACTATAGCCTGAAAAAAACCTCTATTTCTAAGTAATGCATGGAAATTAACCCCGAACCAGGATGTACAACCTGTGCCTTAATCTCTCCGTAAATAAAGCGGCAACATCCGTTTAGAGATAAATGAGATCGTAAATCTCAAGACTGCGACATGTTTTAGCGAAGTGGAAGTTTAGAGAGTTCAAGTTCATTACGCGTAAAAATGAATAAATAAATAATTTTACAAAACAGCTTTCACTCCAGATATAGAAGAGTTTATATTGCTGAGGTTTCTCGAAAAACTACAAGTTGTGTTTTTTGGAAATTTATAATAGCGGAAGGTGTAATTTTGTAATCGTTTTAAAATTCTTTGAAAAAGAAAAAAAATCGGAAAGTTTATGTATGTAAAGCCAGTGCAGTTCAAATGTTTGTCAATGCAATCAAATATGAGATCACAAAAACAGGTAAAGTGCAATTAACCATTTCAAGAAATTATATTAACAGCTTGCCTGATTATCCTGAGTTATCACGGGTTCGTATATATTGCAGTTGATTATTATCCCGAGAACACTCGGGTGAAGCAGAATTTCTCAGAACGATTTCTTTTATCACGGTTTTACTCGGCCTGGAGGAAATGAAAGGAAATATTCAGCTTTGACTGGCAATTTGCAATGTTTTGTTGGTTTCGCTGTTATTTCGGTTTTAAAATGATTGAAAAACTAATTTCAGAAAATCATCGTGACGACTCTTCTGCTACACCAGGAACACACAGCATTAGTCTTTTACCACTCAGGTTAATCTCAAGGTATTTTCCAGATGTTATTCCTGCTACTGCAAAAAAATCAAATCCGACGAGACAGTGTACTCTGTACTCCGGTAAAACAGATTCTAGAGGTAAGCCAATAAGAAAAGAGACCAGATACTAGTGTACAGAACGTCAGGTATCCCTTTGTGTTGTCCCTTGTTTCAAAAGCTATCATACAAAAACTAATATATAACTTTTTTTCCATTTGCCCAAGATAAATCGGGATAGGAGACTAATGTTAAAACTAAATGCTTTCATACCTGTAACAAATTAAATATTCAACTTAAAAGATACATATTTTGTTTTGTTTCATTTCTTTTTATTTAATAATGAAATAAAAAAATGTGATGATTTTTTGCAATTTTTTGAAAACATTGTAAGGGAAGTGGTTAATATAGGAAAATTAAAACCTGAATACATATAACGTATATATTTAGAAATATGTTACCTGAATATGGTACTTTCAGATCTATTTAAATGATTGTTTAAAATATTTTCTCAATAAACTATAAAGTTACTAAATTGATTACATATAAATTTTTTGCAATAAAGATCTTTGCGCAATATCTTATAAAAACAATTTTAAAAAATCAAACATAGCTTTTCGCTTGAGATTCTCGTATATTAATAGAAAAAATTAATTATTTTTGTTAGTCATTTTCTTTTGTAACAAAACTTATGAACACTATGACATATTAATTCGTTTAGCTAAGTTAATACTTATTTTATGAACTTAACTAAATATGAGCATTAGCCGAGAATAATGTAAGATATAAAAGGTAGCAGGTAGCTGCCATCTCCGGAAAATTACTGTTTTCCATATTTCTGCTGGAAGTAGCCCAAACTTTGAGAGAAAAAAAAAACAAACTCGCAGACAAACTACAACTTTGGTTGCCGCAAGTAATTCAAAAGATGATAAAAAGGCACAAATTTTCTTCAATGTACGCATTTAAAATTTGATTTTTCTATGTCAAATTGTATTTGAATTAACTTGTCCACATACAGAAACTCACCGACAAGGTTTCAAAAATAGTATTTTAGGACACAGGAATGTTCAAACCGTGAGGATCAATCAAAATTTCAAGTCAAATTCTTCCAAGATTTTTTTACTACAATACGAATCGAGAAAATAAAAACAGGGGTTGTTAAAGTAAAGGAAATTTTCTGGCGCAGTAGTTAATATCGTTGGCAACCTTTAAATATTACATATTATTTGAAAATGTACATTTTATAATAAAATAGACACTATCCCGCATCTTCAATCATGTTTATGGGCGTTAGCGGTTCAAATGTAAAATCTGAACCTTAAACACTCTTTTCAATTACAGGCAGGATAATATTTTTATTCGTTTACCATACATTTTGCTACTGACTTTTACCTAAATACATAACAGAATAGCCGAACAATGGTCGAATGGTTAGGGTGCTAGCCTTCGGAACCAGAGTTTGTGGGTTCGAATCCCACTAAGGCATAGATGTTCGTAGCCGTTCGGAATCGGCTTTATGCAGTAGGTCCCGGTCTCATTAGCCCTCATGTTGCAAAAAGTAGATCGTAGCACTCCCAAACCCTACATAACAGAATATATGCTATGATGATCTAAATTTATATTTTTTCTTATTATATTTGAAGTTTTAAATTCTTTGAAGGAAACGATAGTTATCTGTTTAAAACTAAATACTAACAATTTATAGAAGTAATCAAAATCTATATTTTTTATGTTCTTACATATGTATGGATGAATCAGTGATATCAGAAAGGATATCTTTTTTTATATCTCTAGAATATAGCATATAAGTTTTTTAAAAAACTTATAAACCTAATCAGTATTGATGAATAAACTTATGATTTCATAATATATATGCATCATTTGTAGTTTTTACACAGCATTGGCTTTTAAAGCTAAGAGGGTTTTTTTTTTTTAATTCGAGTATTCCTTCCATCCAAATCTCTTTTTCGAATAGTTGTTAAAATAAAATTCTTTTCAAAGTTACATAATTGTACTTCCATGTATAGTTGTTTCTTAAATATTTTAATATATATTTATTTACTAAGGTTGAAATGAAGCATGACTAAAAAAATCTTTCATTAAAAGTTTATAAAAAAACTTGGTGTACATATTTTATATTTCCAATGCGAAATTTTGTGTTCTATTGTTCTTATAAGATTTTAAAATTCCTTAGTGCAAAAGAAATCTTTAATAAGAAAATAGAAAAAATTGCCTCACCTCCCATATATAAAAGTCTAGTTAACCCCTCTCCCGTATCGAAAACAAATACTGCGTACGACCCTAATATCAAAGTTAGTTTTGTTAAATAGAACATTTAAAAATTAAATTTCGATATTTCCATAACATCATATGTTACAAAAATATTACTTTCGAGAAGTTTATATACTTTTCAAGAATTTCTAATTACGTATTAGTTCATAGTGGAATACAAATGGAACCTGTTTGAAATGTACAATATACAAATGTTAAAATACAAGTGTTCAAAACATTTATAAAATAACGAAAACTAACGAAAAACACCCCCAGACTACAGAAATGTATTTGTTAAAAAAATTTCAGTTCTACTTAAATTGGATTGTTGTCGAATCAAAAATACTTCATTTATTATAAGAATATATTTGTAAATTTTGAATTTAATATTATGGAATTCATATACATGATGTATTATGACTTGGTGCTTCTTTTTGTGTCAATATTTCCTGAATGAAGTACTTTGTCTTGTTTTTAATATTGAAAAGTATATCATAATTGTAAAAATCCCTTTAATTAACACTAATTAAATAACACTAATTAATGAAAATACTTTTCTTAAAAACACTCACCACAAGCGACAAAACTCTGCTCTTTTTAGAATGCTTTTAAGTTTTACAAAAATTTTTAATAGCACTCAAACTGCGAATAAAATAATTTATTTTTGTTATTTCAAGGGGAATATATCTTTAAATAATTTAATAATCTTATACCAAACGAAAAAAAATTAAACTTACCCCAATGATATTTTCTTTAATTTGTATATTAGAAATAATTTTTCTTATCAAGTGAAATGTATGTTATATTCTGTAAACGCAAAGCTTTACAGACATTTGGGGTTTAAAAAATCTTAATATAAAATCAGGTAAGAAAATGAAATTTTCTTATTTGCTATAAAAAAAAGTATTTCTGGCGTAAATATAATTGAGATTTACAGAATGAAAAAAGATAATTAGCTTCTGTTTGATTAGAAAATTTATTTTCTTGTTTGCTAATTTTAAATGGTTATATTGCGGGTAAGTGGATTTCTACTTTTTTTTTCACTTGGTGGACATATATTATGTGTTATGAAAAATGTAGTACTTCATAAAATAAAACTAAATAAATTGCTTTAAAAACTTTTTTATTGACCGAGGAAAAGTTTTATTCTAAACAGAGAACAGTTTATTTTACATTGAATCATTGACAGGCTATTCTAATGAAGATTTTTGCTCAAAATGTACTATTTCCCTTGACACTTAAAATGAAAATTTTTAAAAAAAGATCGTTCCACCAATATAGTTTTTAATATAAAATATAACCACTTTATAAGAACAAAATTTGCAGAAAACCCCTGAATAAAAGTTACTGGCTATTGATGAAAGCGAAATTATTTTCCTTAATCATTCCCTTTATCCAAAATTACAGTGAAACATTTCTGTACGAAAATTAAACCATTTGAACGGTCGAAGAATTGGTTCAATTTTCATTGAATATTTTGCAGGTTAATGCTTCCATTTGTCTTGAAAAATATATAAAATATTTTCCTTAATATTTTGCATTTTTATCTATTTGCATCATTCTTTTAAAAAATTAAGTGAATTTTAACCTTAGAGAAATATTTATTTTACCATGTAGTAAAAACATTACAAAGAGAATTTTCAATGCAGACTGTCTATCGGTAGAAATATTTTCACCATAAGTTAATATTGATCAAATATAATTTGAAATGGACATTACTGAGTTACTGCACACGTGTTGTATTTTGCACGAGTATTTTTCACACACAGTGTACGAGAACTACTACTGAAATCATGAATTTGCTTTTTTCTATACTGACAACAGTGACATCGATGGTTAACACTCTTTAAATATGAAAAGAAAATATTAGATTAAAACTAGATTCCAGCTGCTTAATTAGAAATAACAAGAAGATGTGCGTTTAGTATAAAAAATTATTAAGATCAGGATAACAATGTGATTGTTTATATTTATTTAAATCAATAACGTCACAGTCAAGTGCTAATTAGACTTTGAATAGAAACTCTGAAGAATTTGAATAAGTATCATTTATCTTCATGCATGACCCTACATTGGGAAATGATTACATCTTCGGTTAAAACCTTGATGGAAGCTGTGAATTCCGATTTGCTGGTAATGATTCAGATGAAATTTGGTGTTTTCTATTTTAAAATTCTAGTGAAAATTAATTTTATTTCCTCCCGAGTTCAGATGAATATATACTGTATCCCATCTCTTTATTGGATTATTTTAACCTGGAACGGCAATTTTTGCTTGTAGTAAATTAACTAGAGAGTTTTTCAGAGTAAATTTAATACTTATAAAATTTTACTATATAGATATATGTCAGGTCTAAAAAAGGAGTAGTTGGAAATTACGTGAGTTATAAACGATTTTAAAAAGGGAACTCTTTTATAATAATAAAATAAATGAAAAAAGACTCACTCTAGCGTAAGTTTTTGGGATTATCCGGTCAAGCGGAAAGATTTTTGAAGCATTTGATGATTAAACGAAACGATATGAGTCAATTAGCGCGTGGAAATGGAGCTGTCACCAACTTTTCCAGGCTTAGCTCCGCCACGAAAAATGAAAATAGCGCAAGTTGCTTTTAAATGAAAGTATGATTTAATAAACTTATTATTATCAAGAAAGTTTTCCATTCGCCTTAACACTCGACATTACATATACACACACACACACACACACATATATATATATATATATATATATATATATATATATATATATATATATATATATATATACATATGATCAGGATTTCTATTGAGGAAAATTATTATAAAACATAATTAATATGCCTTTTTATACTGATGAATATTACACAATTTTTTTTAAACATTTAATCATAAAATATTAGTAAACTGTTTTTAAGACACGATTTTCCAGTTTTCTAAAATGACCATAATGACAATCACAGTTAGCACTTTTTGATTAAAAAATGTTAATAGAATTAAACCAGAATCCAGAATTTAAATTTAAATACAAATTACACGAATATGTACATTCAGGTTAACGGGCTCGATACATACGGTCCAGTTGCATCACCACCTTTGATACCTTTGATTCAGGTTAACAACTGTACTCCATTTGAATCAATAATATCAATGAAGGATAAATTACACCTCGGTGTCATTAATCTTCATGATCCGACTTTTAAGAAATGAATGCAAAATTCGTTCAGAGCCCTGAAGAAGAAAGCTGTTGATTCTGAACTGCTGCAGACTCATACGAAATTCCGTGAGTTTCAATTTTGAAATGCCACGGAAAATCAGTTTTTTCTCCTCTTGAAATCAAATGGTTATACTGTATCCTATGTTTTAATAAGTTCACTCAACCTTGTACAATAACTTTTAATTATTTTAAATTAAATAGCTATTTAAGAGGAAATTTATTTTTACCAAAATTTATCTATCAAAGATATAAATATTATATATAATTATTAAGTAATTATTACACCTTTATACTTGGATTTATTTTACATGGATTTTAACAATATCTTTAATTTCAAGATAAAATATTGATAACTAGTTTTAAAGTCACGAATTTTCTATTTTCTAAAAAAATCATAGCGACAGTCATGTTTAACGGATTTGATTAAAAAACCCAATTGTTTATGTGATTAAAACCATACTCCAGCATTTGAATTTAATTACGAATAACAAGAAGCTATGCGTTCATGATAACAAGTACCTTATTTGAACTAATAATATCAATCAAGTGTAAATTACACCTCGGAATTCACTTTGAACAGTTAGACTCGGTGTCATTAATTTTCATGCATGATTCGACTTTTAGGAAATGAATACAAATTCACTTAGAATCCCAATGAAAGCTGTTGATTTCGAACTACTGCTGAGGATTCAAATTAAATTCCACTTGTTTCTTTTGAAATGCCATAGAAAATCAATTTTACCTCCTGTTGAAAGAAAATGGTTATAGTGTATCCTATCTTTTGATGAAATCACTCTAAACTGATACAACAACTTTTAATTCTCCTAAATTAAACAATTTTTTGAACAAATTTATTTTTTAAAAATTTTTTCTATGAGTGATAAATATTTGTGAGTGTGTCAATGCTTCCTATCAAGCAAAATTATTATTAATAAACATAAGTAATAGGCATTTATATATAGATTTTCTTTACACGGATTTTAACTAAATTTTTTATTCCAAGATACAATTGCGGTAACTATTTTTAAAGTTGGGAATTCTCTATTTTCTAAATGTACCATTGCAATAACCATGATAAATAAGTTTGATTAAGAAAAAAAAATGAATTCTTTATGTGATTAAAACCATAATCCAGCCTTTAATTTCAATTACAAATAACAAGAAGCTATGCTTTCAGGATAACAACCTACGCCATTTGAATCAATAATATCAATCAAGTGTAAATTACACCTCGGAAATTAACTTGGAACAGTTCGACTCGGTATCATTAATCTTCATGCATGATCCTACTTCTAGGAAATGAATACAAATTCCCTTAGAATCCTGATGAAAGCTGTTGATTCTGAACTACTGCTTCGGATTCAAATGAAATTCTACGTGTTTCTCTTTTGAAATGCCATGGAAAATCAATTTTATCTCCTCTTCAAATCAAATGGGTATGCAGTATCCTATCTTTTAATTGGATCCCTTTAACGTGGTACGATAGCTCTTGTTTCTCTTCGATAAACATTAGATTTTATTTCAGAGAAGATTTATTTTTAAAACTATCTCTATAAATGAAATCATTCACACTTATTGTCAATGTTTTGTATTTTCAAAATAATTATTACATGTGGAATTTAATTATTTTATGTATTTCTTTATGTCAGACTACTTAAATACTTTGATATATTTATTTAACAGTTGCAAAAATTTACTTCTAAAATTTATCTCATTTTTCCTAATTAATCACCTTTAAACTCTTTTCTAAATTAAAGCTTTTAGATCATTATCATTTTATATTTCTTACGTGTGTTAAATATGTTAATGAATAAAAAGCTAATACAATATATTTAAAATTGTTTATTTCTTTAGCCTTATTAACAGAGTAAAACGTAATTTCAATATACCTATGAAATTATAGAATATTATTGAAACTGAGCATGTTTCTGCTTAATTAGTAAGCTATAAAAACTCTTATGCAATTTTCCAAAGATTAAGTGATTTATGTTGATTTATGAAAGCTTACATTTATTTTTTCGTTTTAAACAAGATTTATACTTTTACGATGATGTTTATTCTGTTATATTTCTGTGAATAAACATTTACAAATTTTGGAGTTTAAATCTTCACATTTATCTTTACAAAAACATAATCCCAGTGTATCTAATTCCAGATAATCTAATGGAAAATAATAAATCAGCACGTTTTACTGATAGATGATTCGAATAATCTCCCATGGGAATAGAAGAATAAAATAAGATTTTTTATACAAAAAGCTCCCAATGTCGTCTAGTTTTAACATTTCTTAATTAGTCATTTTATAGCATTTTCATTCGGGAATATGTACATCAATTCTGAGAACTCATTAGGACAAAGGTTTGTTTATGTTTTGAGATAGTTTTTATTGTCATCTTGAAAGTCTATTGTCTGACATTTGAATTCCAGGTAAACTCTTTAAATTTACGTTAAAATTTGCTCTTGTCTCTTCTCAGAAATATGTTCCATTGCAATAAAAATATAAAACGCTTTTATGTTTTTATTTTATTTTGTTTTTAACTAAGTACGTATCTGCCTGCTTAATATTAAAAAACTATGTTGCCACTTACTTATTGTCTCTCTCTATTACCTCTATTTTACATTTCAGTTGGATAAAAGAGATACGTTGCAAAGGAATATGACAAGGAAATTGGCATCAAATGTTTAGAATTATTCAAAAGATATTGAAAATATTTCTGCTACTAGCCCCTTCCTGTAACCCAAGTATTGATCATCAATTGCTTTTTTTTTCATATATATCTTAGTTCAGTTTTTTTCTATAGATGGCGATACTGGCCGAGTTTTCTGGAGTACAGTGAGAGGTGTTGCTAGTGCCGATGTGGAGGAATGTGGTTCCATTCAAGTGATGGGGAGTGACTGTAATTTGGGTGCATGTGAATTTTCAGCCTTCCGAGTTAACGTGTTCATAGAGTACCTTTCTGAAAGGCTGAGTTTTATTCTTTATAGAGCTTTATTCAAGTTTATCAAGTTCATGTGTTTTACAGTTTATGGAATTTTATTAGTGAGCTGTTTTACTTAATGTCAAGTACTGTATATTGTATTTAAGAATTTGTCAAGCTGCAATTCAATGCCAAGGCATTTAACCTGACTGAATAAATTGCTGTTCATTCAAATATGACGTCTGTTTTTTTTAAGCAGAGAGACTTTTACAACAGTTACCTTTAATCTTGAGAACATGTGTTAGGTGTATCATTTCTGTGTTGCCAAAAAATTTAATTAAATGAAATGAGTGTATCAAAAGGATAAATTAACATAAAAATTAAAATAAATTCAAATTTATAAACAATAACATATATGTATAATAAGTATAATAAGGAGAGCTGCACAACACTCCGGTTTTCCTACATTTCTATTATCCTAACTTCGTATTTATCTAAGTCTTCAGGTGTAAATATACGTTAAACAATCTTACCAGGAAATTATATTTTGGTTCAACTGTTTTTCTCACAATATCACTCTCATTACTTCTTTGCACTATAAATGTATACTTTGCATGCTTAATTTAAAAAAATACCGTTTTATATTAAATATGTTTTCCTTATTAAGCTACTTCCTAATTTACATGCATAATTTCTACAATTGTATTTACTTATAAATATACCTCAGTATGAAAATAAAATTATTTAATGCATTACTTCGACATATTTACGTATTCCAAACATCACGACAATTATTCTCATATACATCAAACATGAAAGTGCTATCAAAAATGTGATTAATTTTGGTCTTAATTTTCACAGTTTATGTCTTTAATAACCTTTAGTTTAAAATAAATACTTCTAATTTTCACTACAAAAGGTAGTCTGTATGTAAATAATGTTTAAAAATTAGCGAGGGATGAATTATCCAAATAAAAACACATTTCCTATTATAAGCAGCAATTGTTTATCTCATTATGCTTTTACTATGCTTTAGTTTACAAAAAAAAAAAACGTTTATATTTGACTCTATTTTCCATTACAAAAGAACTCAGGATGTCTGTGTCTATGGAATACTCAAAAGCAGTAGCAACTGAATTATCAAAATCAAAATTGATTTTTGGGAGCAATATTTTTATAATCCACCAAAAGATAACACCTGTAAATCCACCAGATTTAGCAAGTCTTTGGCCTGGCATTAGGATCTCAACTAGAAGAACTTGCGTTCACGTAGATGTATTTTTTGTCATATGAGTAGAACACTATATAAGATTTCTCTGGAGAATTTCTCTCTTTTTCTGATGAACTTCAGTAGTCGTGTTAAATCTTCTCACTGGTATCAAAAACAGCTCAGCACGGTATTGGAATATTCTGATGGTATAATAATTTTTCCATTTAACTATAAAAAATTTGCTTTGATCCTGATGAGTTGGAAAAGAATATTATCAAAAGTGTTTGTGGGCATTATATATATATATATATATATATATATATATATATATATATATATATATATATATATATATATATATATATATATATATATATATATATATATATATATATATACAGTGAAACTTCCCCTAGCGGCCACCCTTCTAAACGGGCAATTTATCGTGGCACGGATTTTTTGACTCACAGACCTAATGGTAAAATAACCTTTATCAGCGTCCACCCGACCCTCCCTAAACGGCCACCAAGCGGGATTGCCTCTTTCATTTTTCGGGAAATTCTACTCACTCCATGCTTTAATTTTGAGCTAAAAAACACAAGGTCGGGTTTATGGTCGGATATAAGACAAAGGAATAACTTGAGAAGTCCATTCCCGTGGTCTTCCCCCTCCTTTCTAGGAAAAAGTAAATTTGTTATCCCTTTTTGCATTCTCCCCACACCCTTCAGATAGGGAATCCCTATTGCACCATCCATAAAAAATGAGGGAGGAACTGGACAATCAAGTGTTGGAGGTATCCTAGGGCCTTTGTTTGGAATTCCAATCCGTAAAGTTAAGGATGAATTGCACCTCTGTCAGCAAAAATGTCATTCATACCAGTTTCATTTTATTAGTTGATCAGTGATCTGAGTTGCAATGATGTCGAAATACGTTTTTCTAAATATAGAGCAAAACATTGAAGTTCTGCTTGACTATGAGAATGGCAAAATCGGCAAGAAAGTTAGGTGAATTATTTAACTGCTGAAGAACGGAAATCAACAAAGTCATTATAGGAAAGAATTTGATTTTGAAGGAGTACGAAGGCTGCAGAAAAAATACTAGCCTTTTTTAAAAAATATATAAAGAAGCATGAAATAAAGTACTATTTTCTCTTTAGATAAGTTTTAAATTTCATTTATATAAGGAAAATATGTCAGACTTGTTTATATTACGCATTATAGCAATTATCTTATAATAGTAAATAAAACAGTTCAGAGCAACCAACTCCTCTAAGCGGCCAAATATTCTCGGTATGGAGGGGTGGCCATTCAATGAAGTTTCACTCTGTGTGTATATATATATATATATATATATATATATATATATATATATATGTGTGTGTGTGTGTGTGTGTGTGTGTGTGTGTGTGTGTAATAATTATTTCTTCTAGTCACAATAATGATGTAGCCCTATTGCTTTTACTTGCCTGGGATACTGTGCAACAAGGAGCTTAATCAGCTTAGCAGAAATAGAAATGCAGTCGGCCCTCACTAAAGAGAACGGCACAAGTATAATTAAAACTTTAGATCTACTAAAAACAGATATCTTTACTAGTCAACGACAGACAAGAGAAAGACACAAAAATCACTCTGCTCAAACAGAGGTGCACCCAAGGGCGAAGAATGAAAGAATTTACCCGAGGGACAAGAAATCTACTCAGGGAATCTAAGTGTTAAGATCAGGAAAAACGCAAAGCCATTTGCCGGCGATAACTGGAAAACATATTGAATAGTCAGAAAATTTACATCTATAGGACAGAAAGCTTTGGGAAATGTGTCAAAAGAATTTTAAGTCGTGGACGTTCCTTTGACTAAGACATTTAGAGGCTGGGAACAATATTTTAAGGAATTAGAATAGAAGAGATGAGGTTTTTAAGGAAATATTAAAGTTAAATAATATATATATATATACATATATTGTATAATACATGCAGTGAACTAAAAATTAATAGCAGAAAAAAGTAATCTGTAAAATAGTAATTTGAGTAATTTTACAAGTATTTAGAAAAAATGCTATTAACTTTTCCCTATATTATTAAATTTGAAACCTTATAGTTCAAAACATATATAAAATTATCAAAAACATAAAAATTTGAATTATTATTTAATACTGTTTTAAAATTTATTCCTTTATCGTAATATAAGGTTCTTAAGGGCCTTAAATTTTATTAGAAATGTATTTTATTTATTCTAAATTTCCTTTTTGCCCTTTAGTCTTTTTCATGTAGCAAACAAAATGTCTTAGAAAACAAATATTTTGCCCTGACCTAGCAGAAAAACCTTCCTTTTCTATCTCCACTTCCTTTTTCTGTATGCGACTGTCAGTAGGTTAGCGAAGACATAACTGAGTAAAATTTCATGCTGTAGCAAGAAAGTATTTCTTTAAACAAACTATTCTCAGTATTGTAAGGTAATAATATTTTATTCAGTGTACTACTTTCTCTGAATATTTATAGGAACCACAATAAAATCTAGCTATTAAAAGGTATAAATCTTCATTCTGGGATTATTTTACATATTAAATCTGTTTTGATAATCGAAAAGTAACTAACAATAAAATATTTTTAAAATATTCTCAATATTACTGGTTTAACTGATAATAGTAGTACACAGTGAATGTAGATCAGCAGAGTACCCCTTCCCACACACAATTATGGCCATTTCACTTCAATTGTCTCTGTCCCAGTATACTTTAGGGTTGGGCAAATAATCCTCTGGAATGTTACATACGGCTGGACACAAAAAATATTAAGGTGCCAAATTAATATTATAACTTAATATTAAATAACGAGGCATGCAGACCTATGACTAAAACAACAGTTCTTTTTATTCAGTGATATCAAAATTAGAGTTTCAATCATTTACCTCACTGAGAATCCAGGTGGAATAATCCCTTTTCGAGCAAATTACTTGGTTACTACAAGAACAATTTTAAATATTTCGAATATTAAACTGCAGTTAATCTTCCGTTTGGTAACTTTTTGAGTTCTCCAAACACTTGAAAACCGCAGGGACTTAACAGCGGAATATATTGAAAACCTTCCACAAAAATTATGCCTTCAGACTTGCATCCGTAAAATACCTTCCTTTAGCAACCCTTGAGCTACCATAAAGTGCAATACATCTTGTCGTTCCTTCTGTAATGTTTCTATTTAAAAGTATGAACATGAAATGCATTTCGAAATGTTTTCTATTTTGAAATTTTAAAATTCCGATTTAGCGTGACACGCTTAGCCTCGTTGACCGAATAAAAACGAACGTTTATGCCAACAGCGGTATTCGAACCAGCGAATTCTCGAACTGAAGAGCAGCGCTCTTCTATTCGGTCATCATTCAGAATTTTCTCTATTTCACCTTTAATACAAAGTTCCACATGAGAAATTCGCCTCTTCGACTTAAAGACTGGTTAATCCTTCCTAATTGGCCATCGAGAGGAAAATCCAATTCAGAGGATTTAATGAGCTGGGAAATCCCAAACGATTTACATCTCCATTAAAAAGCAACCCGACTTAAATTATAGATTAATATAGACTAAAATGAATACATTATATACTAAATGATACGACGAAATTATGACACATACGAAATGTTTCGAAATGTTACGAAATGTTACGAAATTCGTCTTTTCGACTTGAATGACTGGTTAATCCTTCCTAATTGGCCATCGTGAGGGAAATCCAATTCAGAGAATTTAATGAGCTAGGAATTCCCAAACGATTTACATCTTTATTAAAAAGCAGCCAGACTTAAATTACAGATATTAATAAATTATGTACTACATGATACGACGAAATTATACACATACGAAATGTTACGAAATTCGTCTCTTCGACTTAAATGACTGGTTAATCCTTCCTAATTGGCCACCATGAATGAAATCCAATTCAGAGGATTTAATGAGCTGGGAATTCCCAAATGATTTACATCTCCATTAAAAAGCAGCCCGACTTAAATTACAGATATTACTAAATTATGTACTGAAATAAATAGGTATCCCCTTTCTATAGTTAAAGTATTTTTAAATGTATATTTGCCGATAAGTATTCTGCGACTGAAATTATACTCAATATTTCATCTATTACTACTGCAAATCTTTTTTGGAAATAATTAGTAATATTTAAATATTTGATAAACAATTATGTAAACTTATTTATAATTCAAAGCATCTAACTAGGCTACTTTATTATTCAACAGTTTCATATTCCGTTAATCGGAAAAATCTGTGGAAAAATATACAGAATATTCTGGACTTGAATATTTATAGTATTCCAATCACATGTTTCCACAGGGATATTAAATCACCCAGGAGAAAAACTTTATTAAAGGAAAAACGCGAAATATTTGTATATATAAATCAAAATGTACATGGCTTATCTCGAATTTGCTTCGAATTATTTATAACATGTAGCGAACAAATTTTCTTTTTAGGGGATTACAAGTTTGGATTCCCCCGTCTCTAAAAATCATTTTCATGCTTTTCTGAATGCCATCCTTTCGTGATATGATTTATTCTAAATCGCTTCATGTTTTGAAATTTAAAAAAGTAAAGATTGCAAAAGGTTTTAGAGCCTGCAGTCGAAACGCATGAATGCGGGATTTTCAATATATTTCTTGCTGAAAATCATTTTATTGAAATTTAATGTTATCGTTAAACTATAAATATTTTCTATTTTACTTCATCTTTTTTTTTTTGAAATTTTTTTAAAACTAGTGCAAAATTTAAAGTGACAAACATTATATATATATATATATATATATATATATATATATATATATATATATATATATTCCAATGTGAAATAGACTGTGAAAAGAATACTTGAAATAGGATATCTATTTATAGTTAGTACTGATAATTTAGGTTCAACTGTAGTTTATAATTAAAAAATCAGCATTGATTTCACTAGTGTTGTCAGCATACATAATTTTACTTTATATAATTTTAAGGCAAGGAAAATAACATATTCACGTTCAAAATGGCTAATATTTGAATAATATCCTTTTAACATACAGTGACGATTTTGAGTCGTCATTTATTTCATGTACTATTTCATACATTAGTCTACCATGTCTAGAGCTGTTTTGGGTTTGCTCTTCAGTATATTATAAGATTTAGTTTATTCACACCTGAGTTAATTCCGTTTCAACTTCTACCCTTGTACTTTCTCACCAGTACGAATAACAAAACTGCATCCATCGATTTTTCCCTTAACATACAGGGGCGGTTTTAAATCATCATTTATTTCATGTGCAGTTGTAGACTTTAAAAAATCTAAAAAATATTTTTAAATTACTCTGTTCAGTATATATTATTAGATTATTCAGTTTCTTCCCACGTGGGTTAATTTGGTTTCAACAATTTTCAAGTTGTTCAACTTGTCACCACGACTAATGACAAAACTGCATCCACCGATTTTTTCCTTTAGCACGCAGTGACTAGTAGCCATTTAGATCTTGTGCCGTTTTACATTTTAATGAATATTTCCGTCAGAAGCTATATTTGGAATACGCCATTCAAAATAAACATTTTATTATTTAGTTTCTACAAGAGTGAGTTAATTCGGTTTGAACACTTTTCAAGATATCTACCTTAGCCGCTTGAATTTAGTACCAATATTATTCCTCGTGAGAAAACAGTAGACCGTAGTGCTCCAAAACAAACCAAACGAGTACCAATAACAAAACTGACAGAGATGATTTCTACTCCTCATTTATTTCACGTGCAGTTTTAGACTTTAAAGAATCTACCACGACCAAAAATTATAGATTATTAGATTATTCAGTTTCTTCCCACGTGAGTTAATTTGTTTTCAACAATTTTCAAGTTGCACACCTTTTCCCCAGTACAAATGACAAAACTGCATCCACCGATTTTCCATTTAGCACACAGTGACTAGTCGCAATTTAGATCATGTGCAGTTTTACATTTTAATAAATCTGCATCGTCAGAAGCCATATTTGAATTACGTAATTTAGAATAAACATTACATAAATTAGTTTCTTCAATACGGAGTTAATTCAGTTTGTACACTTTTCAAGATATCTACTTTAGCCTCTTCAAACCAGTACCAATATTAGTCCTAGTGAGCAAAACAGTAGAACTTAGTGCTCTAAAGCAAATCAAATCAGTACCAATAACAAAACTGCTTCCACGGAGAAGTAACACGTCAACCTGTACGTACTTCAAAAGCAATGTGTTCAGTGTACGATTCTTTCTCCAGAGGAAGGTTGTACAATTTCTTGTGTTACAGCAAAATATTTTAACCGATATATTTTGGTTTCAATTTATCCGATCGATAAGGTCTTTAACCATTGAGTGCTGAAGAGTTTTCTTATTTATATGCTAATAGTTAGGAATGAAATGCGTAGTATTTTTTCGAGAACAATAGAAATGGTTATAATTAACACTAATTATTATGTAACAAGTAATTTTCACCAAAAAACTTATTCTTTATTTTCACTTATTACGAGAATGTTTTGCTGCACAAATTCCATGAATTCCTTTTAAATAAAGTTGGATCGTCTAATTGCATTACCATTTTTTACTGCATACATCACATTGTCGCAAGTTTCGCCCAGGCAGTTTGTGTAAAGAAAACTTTGTAATTATTGGTAGTCTTCGTGTGGCATTTTTGCTTGCTAACCATTTCCCCTCTATAGCATCAATAATGATTAGTATAACACTTGTTGGAAAAGTGAAAACAGTTTTTAATTTCTATACAACAACGAAAAGGTTTTTTTTACTACAAATAAATAAATAAAACATGCTCATTTTGTCTACCATAGCACAATCCACGACTCTTATTTTAATTCTTGTATCATTAAAAATCACAATTGTGTAAAATGAATACAAACTGCGATTGATATGAATTCAACTGCTCTCAATAGATGCGAGAATTATACTAACCAACAGCAGCGTCTCCGCATTTTCAGTACAAAACGAGAGAAGCGCTATCGTGCTACTCCGCTTTTAAACGTTTAATTGGTTGCAATACTGAACTCTCACATGAGGAATCTACGTATACTTCACTGGGAAAAATTAATCCTAATCTGAATTGCCTTTTTAGCAAGTAGATGTTGACATGTGCTAAAGCCTTTTATAAAGCCCTTATATTATGTTAATATGTACAATTTGAAGAAGCAACAAATTCGGTTTACTATTTCTTTCCTCTATAAAAAAAAGGCATTTATTTCTCGTGTAATAACGAAAAAGTTTCACCCAACTTATTTTGTTTCAAGATAACGTGGAATAAGTTGTTGAGACTGTTCAAATGTTTTCTATATCACACAAGAAATTCGAGTATATTTCATCTTCAAAAGAAATCTTAATTGAGTTTTTAGAAAGAAACTCATTGAAAGCAGTATACAGTATAGCAGTGATACAGCAATTCGACTACCATATTAAGCAATATTTGAGACTATAGACACTAGTTTTATGAGAAATAATGGAAATGAAAATGACAGTCAATTAAATGTAATATAATAACCCAAAAAACAAAGTTGTCTTTGGCAGTTATCTTATTTTGTATAGATTTGCACATAAAGTTTTTGTCTATAAATTTTTCAGTTTTAAGAAGTTTTAAAAGATGATATTTTATTTCAGTTTTATATTTTAGTGGGTATCCTCTGTAGAGGAATGTTAGTTAATGTAGGAGAAACCAGCTGTGTAGAAGGTAAGGTATAGTTTGGTTTTGAGCGCTACGGTCTACCATTTTGTTACACAAGGCCTAATGAGACCGGAAACTACTGCGCTTAAAGCCGTTCAAGAAAGGCTATCAACATCCTTTCCACAGTGGGATGGGATTCAAACCTACGAAGCCTCGTACGGAAGATAAGTGCTCAAATAATTCTTTAAAAGGAAACAACGTTATCGCGTTGCAGACGGGTTAAAATGGATGAAATGGGAATATCAGAATGAAATGTTGCCGGATTTTATTTTATTATTTTAAGACCAATTCTCTTCTCTTAGAAATGATAATTTTTTATTACATTTCAAATTAATTCTAAATTTACGATTATTTTAGATTTTAGTTGGTTGGTTGTTAATCCTTTGCAATACAGTGAAGATCAGGGGTGGGCATACATTATGAAAGTAGCAGCTCATGACACGTTCTTCTGTAAAGGGAATTTTGAAAACGTTCTCAACAGGAGAGCTAATGTGTGGAGGAGCTTCTTGGTTTTTGGCGTCGGGGGATTTGAAACATCTAGTCAGTATAGACAAACCAATAACTATACCTGATCTGAAAAACAGTACTTTACTGGACACACAGCAATCAACTTTAGAACATGCTATCATACTTCTTCGAATGGTAGCTGAAAGGAATGGCCATCAAGTTTAGCATGTCTTATTGTAATTTATTTTTTTAACTAGAGCTAAGTTAACTATTGCCTAAATGGGTAATTCATCAAAAAACTCCTATCTGGGTTGTGAATTTTTAACTAATTTATTCATTTGTTGAAACAAATTCCCATCCCTCAAGAATATCCTACGCAGTATCTCATATTTTCCTAAATAATTGTTTCAGCTGTAGACAAGTTTGAGGTAGGGAAGTTTATTTATGAACACCCTGCATTTTATTTCTCTGTGGCAACCATCAATTCGAACACATGCGCGAAGCAATACTAATTTTCATGTAAATGTAGCCGCCTATATAATATTTATTATGTTATCTACGTCACCAATATGTAAATGGCAGATAGCTAATTAGCTTCTTTCTCTAGGATCTGTAAGCTGTGAAATTTTTATGTATAGTGTCCTTTCTGATTAAAAAATTAGATTAGTTTTAGTCAGTTAAGAGTGCACCCTCACTTAAGAAATTTTCTTATGGCGCATGGTTATAAACTTTTGATCATACATACTAAGTAACCAAACGTTCTGCAGTATGTTCTGTAAATGACGGATATGGACTAATTTCTTTTAATGACCATAATATTTTCTTCAGATAAAATTCTCATGCAATTTCTCTATTTTGTTTGATTTTGAGTGATTTTTTAAAATTTCTTTACTTAAACATCAGGAGCACCACCACAACGGTGTCTTTCAATGGTGTTCTCTTGGTAGTAACGGGTACCTGGCGCTATCCATATGAAATTCTGGCGAGAATCAGAATGTAAACTGAACCTGCACTCGTCGGAAAACATCACACAAGACCACTGTTGCGGTGTCCACAATGCATGCTCTCTAGCCCAGCATAATCGCAGCGACAGTGAGTTGCGGTAAGGGGAACACATTTGACAGGCCTACAAACATATAGACCAATGTTCCCTAAGCGTCTGTACACGGTCTGCCTATAAACTGTCGTACCGGTAGCTGAAGAGAGCTGACGAGACAGGTCTGATGCTGTGCTCCGTCTGTTTTTTTGGCAGTAACTGCCAAATACCGGTCATCATTCGGCGTAGTAACTCGGGGGCGACCTGTGCTGTAACATCTACTCACATTACCATCATGTTCGAATCGTTGCCAAAGCCTGGAGATGACACTCTGGGCAATTCCAAGTTCTTCGGATACTTCCAGCTGGGTACGTTTACATTCCAGTCGTCCGATAATTCCACCACGTAAAAAATCATCCAAATGCTTCCTTTGTGCCATAACTATGCGGTTATTGTACTGAAAGGCTTTTAAAGCACTTGTGAACAATTTTACTTCTTTGCTACCATTCATTATATACCCCTTTCATACTCTCTCGTCATTGTGACGTAGTATCCGCGCCTTCTGGTGGTTTCCTGCAATTTGCATATTCTTCCTCAAGATGTGTGTGATAATTCTACAGGTGAAACTTTTATTTTAGAGCTCAATTTCTGTGTGATTCTGAATTACCCTTAATTTATGGACATGAGTGTATGTACATATATATATACATATATATATACATATATATATATATATATATATATATATATATATATATATATATATATATATGTATGTATGTGTGTGTGTGTGTGTGTGTGTGTTTGTGTGTGTGATATATCAAAATTCTTACACTTAAAACATCTCTTAAAAATTCTCCTCTTCCGATTCTAATTCTTTGATAGCTATTTTCCTAGCCACAAAATCTTAAAATTGAAAGGAGTTTTCTCGGCTTGCATTCTTTGAACCTCCTTTCCAAAACTGACTCTGAAATTAATGCAAATTTTCTATCCAGTCGCCACATTTTTCAGCTGTTCCTGGCGAATGGTTCACTTTTTCCACTCTTCCTGTTTACTGTTAAGAACGCTTACTAAGCTGCCGAATCCTTGGGAATATTATCTGTATCATTTTGTTCTGGGGTCTCAACTAGTGTTTTCATGTATCGTTTCCTTCTCTCTCTCTCTTGCCAGAGTAATATGCCTTTTTCTTAGGTCTTAAATAAAAGTTAAGTTCTACGTTATTCTTGCTGATTCTTTATATGGTGTTATGACTGCGTTTTAACTAAAATACTCCTTGACCAGCAAGACAGGTCAATTAAAAGCAACAGGGCTATTCTGTTCAAGTTCATGTAACCGGCGGATGAATTTTCGCTAGTTCGCATGTATATATATATATATATATATATATATATATATATATATATATATATATATATATATATATATATATATATATATATAATGTAATGATATTTTTACCACAAAAAATTAACCAGCATAATTATGTCTATCTTAAAATTATTTTCGGGCTATTCTCTCCTTTTATGACAAACTTGGCTACTATCTTTGTTCTTTCTATCAACTTGGCTTACTCAAAAACAAGAAATATCTTCTTGCATAAATGCTTTACATAATTAGTGGCGCATAAACCAAGACACAGGCGTCGAAATTATCCCCGAAAATTATTAGGTATCTAGAATAGTAAGTTATTACGTCATACACTCATTCTTGTTCCATAGTTAGTTCATTCCTTCCCAAAGATTCTCCCTCATACCCCTAGCCAATATATTTTGAAGTACTTAAAAAGTATATTTATTTTTTAATATATATTGTAGTCGTTAAAGCAATCAAAGATGTATAACATGTAACAAAAAAAAACTATCTAAACGGAGTAACGATGGACCATACGACTTTTCATTACCGTATCCTAAAGTTTAGAACACTGAATTTATTTTTTTGAAAGTTTTGTGCTTGAATATGAAAATTAAAAAACTGAATTCATTTCAAATTCGCAAGTTCTGGTGAAATTAAAGTTTCTACTGGCCATGGAGTTATAGAGGAAAGCAAAATGAAACTTATCTATGTATAGTTAATGATTAAAAACAAAATTAAAGATTATATATATATATATATATATATATATATATATATATATATATATATATATATATATATATATATATATATATATATATAACGAAACACATTTCTACAATTATTTATTATCATATTTTAAAAGCTACATTTAGTACCTTTAGATGAATTTATAGACTGTAATTCTAACGAATGTTTTAACATTAAGGAATTTTATTTCAGTTATAATTTTTACTTCTAACCGTATGATTTTAAGGTATTTATGAAATAAAACTACTTTTAAATTAATGATTCTTAAATATATAAAGATAAGTCAAAACATTAAAATGTAAAATAAACAGATGCGTGAATGGGCCATGATTGCTATTATTTTAAGACTTTTGCGTTTGATTATGAAAAATGAGCAAATTTTATTTAGTTAAAATCAACAATTTCTGCTAATATTCTAGTTTCTATTTACCTTAGAGATCCTTATAGATATCCAAAATAAAGCACATCTATACACATTCGATGATTAAACATATAAAAGTAGTGTTAGGCCATTCAACGTTCTCAGATGAAAAATCATCTTTCAAAGTATTAATTTCGGTAGAAAAGCGAGAAATATTACTTTGCACGGTTTGCCGTTGTCGCTGAAGTTGAGTAAATCTAACTGCAGATTTATCGGTAGGCGCCATTTCTCGAGTCGTAAAAATAAAACACGAAGTTTTGATTTCGCAAGTAAAATATTTCACCGATATTATACCCAACAGCAGGAAGTATAAGTTTTAGGTCCTGTTTCGTAATCGCTGTGGCACCAGATGTTCGGCGATAGTATATTTAATACAAGTATTTTCCCTAATTTACAAATCAAAAAGTAAAAAGAACAAGTAACAACATCTTTTTATACAACACGTAAGTGATGCCATTCAAATAAAGTGAAATGTTAGTTTTTAAATAGCTCGCTGGCTTTTCATTCGCCTCAACAAGTAGGTTTAAAAAACTTTTGCTTAGCCACCATCACAATAAAACAGCTATTGCATCCTTAAAACATGTTTGTATAATTTTATTAAGAAAACACCTTTATGTAATAATGGATTATATCAAGCAGTTTATTATATTTTGAAATGGTCATCTTTGATGTGTAAGGAAAGGTACCACATGCAAAATGTCTTAAGTAGGGGTTGAATCACATGCACAACCTTAGTCTAAGAAGAAAAAAAAATGCTGAAAAGATTTTCAATAAGGAGTAAAAATTAAGGTTATTTATTTCACCATCCTTTAAAAGTCGACAATGTATACTAAAAATTAACTAGTAACAGTTTTTAAACAGTGTTACAAAGAGCATATTTCAAAAATGAAATTACTCTTTTTCAAATAAAAGCTTCTTTTTTAAGATTTTTTTATTTATACCGACAAAATATTTAACAAGCATATTACAAACTACTTTTTCACAATTTTCTCTAGTCTTAATGTCGGATGTCACTCGAAATTATTTCTTAAGTTTAAACGAGCTTAATAATGAGAAGAACTGAAGACTGGAATTAAATGTTGGTGGAAATTATTATTTTTTATCTCATTAGTGAATATTGGGGTCTACATTTGATCCAAATTATTTCGAGTATTAAATAAAAAAAAACTAGTGAAATATTTAGTTTCAGATTTCGTTAATTGCTCGGTTGAACGATAAATTTAATAAAGAGAAGAATTGGATTTCTTATAGGTAATTGGGATAGGGGATGATTATTTCTTTTTATCAGGTGGAGTTAATTTTATAATAATTAAAAAATTCAACACGTTTTCTAAAGGAACATAGAAGACTAATGGACACTACCTATCCCAGGAACTCTATAGGGTATGATGGAGCATGGTACAATGATACTCAGTAAAATATTTACTCTTAGGTAGATTCTCAAATATTTCTTAATGTAATAAAGGGGATAACATATTTAAGTAGGTAAAAACTATTAACACTTTGATTCCAGTAGATTGTTTATGTTGTGGTAGTTTTGGTATTACAAATGCCCTTGACAAAGGAAAGCACGTGAGCCAGAAGCTACACAAAAAAAGGTCTTACCATTAATGAACACATTTGATATTTGGCTAGCTTACAACGATGGGCCATTAATGTTAAGAATGTTTGGTGCCTGTAGGGACAGGCGAGGAATCGTAATCGAGCAGACAAAGCCATCAATGAAGAAGGTAAGTAGTAATAGGGAGCACTTCGGAGATGCTGGTAGACTCCGAAAGCGTAAGCTAAGTTCTTCGGATTGATAATTGAATTGGTTGAATTGTTTAGCATAAATATTGTGCTACTTGTATATTTTGTTGTCCCGTAGTAGTTTTATCTCTGTCTTGAAATACTTCTCGATGTGGAAAATATAAATTGAATGTTTGGATGTGACTTTCTATATCAACTCGACGATCTTCACAGTGCCCAAAAAGTTTACCAACTAAAATAAACTAATACATTTCGCTGTACACAAAACCATTAATGGAAGTTTTAGATGGAAGGATATTTATTTAGAAAAGGTTTCGTGGTTTTCCCAATGATAATTATAAAGTAATTATTACACTAATGATTAGGCTTAAAATCTTAAGCGCTTTATGTTAAGCTGATATTTATTCATGACCGTTTAGTTTTAGGAAGTCTCATGTTGATATGTGTGTGTAACAACTTATTTCCTGTAGTCTCTATAATTATGTAGCCCATATTGTATTTACTTGTCCGGTATACTTGGCAAAAAGAAAGCTAAACAACTAGCAGTAATAAAGATGCAGTCGTGTAAAAATAATGTTACGGTGGCCTAGTGTTTGAGAAAGAAAATATTAAAACTCATTAAGAAATACGTGGAAAATAGGTCTTGATTAAATGATTTTATACAATCAAATAAATGCCTAAGGAATACAACTAGAATTAACTTATCATTTCTAGATATCGAAGACTGCTCTCGAGTCGGCGTCGGTCCTAAAAAAAAGGCGAAGCTTTTTTTTGCAAAGGGTTCTCCCCCAAACCGTGCATGCCAGGCGTTCACCTTCTTATCGGGCAGGGAGTTATATAAAGTTGTAATAGTTATCACTGAAGTTTTATTCTGCAGATAATATTGGTCGCATCTCTAAATGTTTGAATAGTTTAATTAAAATTTTTAAGATAATAGATATCCGAAATTATTAAATCTACAAATTTATAAGAATGCGCAGAATTAATATGAGTGAAATTGGTAAGATTATTTTTATATATATTACCGTAACTTTAAAGGCTTTAAAAGGAGTAAAAATATCAGAATTCTTGGGAAGGCAGAATTTAACAAAGATAGATAAGTCATCGTCTTATCACTTGTGTGATAACCGGGTGCAAAAAAATAGTTCCAATATAGCTCATACACGCCGAACAAGGCGACTGAAGTGAGTGCCCAGTACCTGGGAGTATAGCCGAGTATCCTACCCCTGGGGATTATATCAGAGGACTGGTCCTCCAGGTTGGGGTTGGGGCGTAAGGCCAACTCCCTTTACTAAACTCCTTTGCACAACAGCCTCTGGGGTGCCAGGGCCTAAGGTACCAACCTCAGTTTCCGAGACCAAGGGCAATGAGGTGCAAAGCATATATTATGGTTTGGTTGTCAACCTTACTCAGAACCTTCAGTGTTTAATTCCCAAGTATGCTTGATCTTCAGTTTTGTCGACCTACTGAAGAGATAATAGGCTGAGTCAACCTTTCCCACTCCGAGGATCGAACCTCTGACCTGTGTCATGGGAGCGAAGCGTTACCCTAGCGCCACTGGGCTTCATGTCTAACTCCCTTACCCCATAAAAAATATCAGCTCAGAAATCTCAACAAAGGGCTAAAAATGGTTCGATTCTACCCAAACAACAGGGCTAAAACTGGTTGGATTCTACTCAGACGACTTGGAATGGAAAAGGAATTAAAGAGGAGTCGATAATAATAGAAGACACGGTAGGGTTCAGACAGCAAAGGCCTATAAAGGGCTGTTGTGGTTGTAAAGAAGAAGTCATGTATCTTATGATCAGAGGAGATAGGGAATGAACATAATCATGTGGTTGAAAAGTAACAAATGAAATTTGTGCCAAAACTATTCAAAGTTCGAATCATATGAAAAATTTTAGAACGTATCCAAACACATATTTTTATAGTTGATACACTCACATGTAATGTTAGAAAAGCTCATAATAAATTATTAAATTCTATTTAATCTTTTAAATTAATATTTCATATTCATCCGGTAAAGGCATTCAGTTCAAGGACAGATAACGCGAGCGAAAAAGTTTAACTTATCAAGGAAAATGTCATATTGCATAGTAAATGTATTTCTGTGTGTTTATTAATTTCCTTAATTGGAAGATGAGTTTTTGCTTCTTTCTACTTTCTTCTCCGCTGTGATGGTGCTTTGATCGCCCCTATTCGCGTTTAAGCGACTCTGTACCTAATAAGGATTAAATAATGATATTAATTTGATTAAAATTTAATGATTAAATGTACTAATTTTGACTAATCATGTCTGTGAATAGTGAATGAGTGGCCAGTTAGAGAGTGTAACCTTACTATGTTATTGTGTGTCGGTACCAATAAAAAAGTAAACGGGACTGTACAGAAACATTTTGACTTCAACTGTATATTTCCCAGACCTATATATTCTGCAACATACAGTAATGTTGGAATGCGAAACTTCTGTATTTAAATGGGGCATAAATAGTGTTCAGATGACAAAGAAAGCGTTCGAATGACATTCAAGCATTTTTTACAGACACTAAACAAAGTCTATATTAAAGTACTAAAGTGTAAATAAGGTCTTAGTCAGATTTCCTTTTCCTTTTTTCTTCTGGGAAGTGAGAGAGGCTTAAACTAGGTTGAACAAATAAATGTGTTTCGCTATTTTTTAACTACAAAAATATACAAAAATAGTAAGGGCTACTTAAAATTCAATATTATTATTAATAGCATTAAAAATTTTTAAAAACTTAATAATACGTAGTAAAAATATAATATATAATAATATATAAGTTTATTTTATGTACGTAAATCTAAAAAATTAATGCACAATATTGTGTAATGACTTTTAGTAAATGCATACAAATATATGGTGTAAGAATAACTGAAATTAAAAATTAGATAGAAATTTCAAAACTTTAAATTTTTATTTAAAAATTAAAGTAGATTATGCATATAGTTACAAAATAAATATATTTAAAATATAAATTTATTTCAGTTTTAAACTACAATAAAGTAAATTCCAGAATTTCGAACAGCACTCTACTGAATATTGCTATCTTCCGTCTGTTTAATTTTCTTATTTAAACAGAAGATTTAGTAATTTTCAGGATAACAAAACAGTTGTTATTGTTTTGTTCAGTATAATCGGAAAAATTTGCTTTGACCGAATGAGGCTCCACAATTTATCTCAACTGGTGCCCTTCTACAGCACTGGAATTGATCTTGGTAGCGTTTTACATATTTGTCGGTTAAATTTTGATTTATGGCTTTAGTGATCAGCTTTGTGGAAATAATATGTTTAGATTCCGAGGGCTAATAAGTTGTGGAAAACGGAGAACAGACAGTTGTTGTATATATAATCTGTATCAAAGCTAATGCCACGTTAATCCACGGAGATCATATACGACATTCAGACTTAATGGCATTTCAAAGTGAGTTCAGATAGGGACTTAAGAACAGTCACAGACATTTATTTCATAAATAAAAGTATCGTTTCACGGCAACGTTTATATAATAAATAATTATTAGTTCACGAAAAATATAAAGGAAAAGGTATTCATCACGTGTACTCACTGGCGGCTCGGAGATTATTTAAAGAGATTAAGAAAACGAATTTCCGAAATTTAATAAATATATACAGAGAAAATGTAAATTAAAGTACATTTGCGTTTTCGCAAGTTAAAGGAAAACAATGCAGCTATAACCAAATAATCTTTCATAGGTAAAAAAGCTATAGAAGCATCTTATTTTCTACTATGGAATATAATAGAACCATAATATAGTTTATAAAATATCTTTGAGCGTTGCTTTGGTAAATAAATTCAACTGGTCTGGGTTTTTTTCCGAACAAATATATAACATTTTCCTTGAATAGAGAATATCATATATTTCTTTGAATAAAGAACAGACTTTGACTGTCCTCACTCATAGTTCTCAAAAATGTCTTTAAAATGAGTTAAGATATTTGACTTTTGCATCTCGTATTTTCAGTAATTATTAGAATAGTAATCATTAATAACTTGTAGGAATCCGAAAACTTGGTGTGTAACTTGTTTTCTATAATAAGTTATAAAAAAGTATCATTAAAATTGCAAAGAGCCTTTGAGACGCTGATATTTCATTAAACCTATCAGTTATAAATAGAATCTAAGCTTCAAAAGATTAAACTGAACTGATTTACCTAATCTTTTCAGTTCTTAGCATAACTTCTTAATACCACTTTTTATTCTCTCTCTTTATTAGCTCATTTATGTGTTCAGATAATTTTAAAATTTATAGGTATTCCTTTGATTTTTGCTGTTCAAGCTAAAAGAAATTACATTCTTGGAACTGTAATATTCTTGTACATATGAGTATGTTGTAAACTGAGGGAAATCTAACACTATTTCATACAGCTTTGCCGGACAAGGAAAAATAAATGCATAAGTGAGAGATTAGTTGGTTTATTTGGAATGCTGCTGTCTACTGAACGGGACCGAGAAAAAGAAAGCGTAGCTCAGAGATTAGTTGGATAGCTTTTTTGGTTGGTTTAGAGCGCTATCGTCTAATGTTTTTATACATGTAAGTTAATAAGGCAGGCATAAAAACTGAGAAAATCGCATAAAGGAGCGGCGATTAGGTAAGACGTTATTGTATTTTCTTGTCTCAGCCTAAGTGGGGTAAGAGAGCTTGTTTTTTTGGCACCAGGAATCTTACAACTTTAAATATTGACAAAATTTCGATATTCAGTGAATAAGTAGTTAAGTTTAAGACCAACTACTCAGTATTCAATATGACACAACGTTTCTCTTATAACAAATAAAAACATTAAAATTGATTTAAAAGGTAGGAATGTGGGAATCGCGAGTCAAAAAATGCCTTTTTAAAAATTATAATTGAATTTATAAAATAGTACAAGAACTAATAATATATAGAGAAGGGATGTGGTGGTATATGGATGTTAGGCTGCAACAGGTGATGAAAGATTAATGTCTATAGAATGAACAATGTGTTAGTATGTTTATATCAGCCATTTTATATATTATATAAACATTATTGCATAGCATTTTTAATTCAAAAAATAACGCAAATATTACCAGGATGATGACATGAAACATTTTGCTATCACTACAAGCTTGTAATTGCTAAATTCATTAACTCTTATTCAGATAAAACTGAATTAGATTTATCCGCAAGCTGCTGTTTAATTGAGATCAACTGAACAGATATGTGAAACTGAAAAAAAGAGAACATTATATATATTTTGAAATTTGAATTATTATGAAAACCTAATCAGTATGATATATTAAAGGAGAGCAATTCAATAACAATATAGAATGATTAGGAGATTTGAAATAGGAACTACACGTTGTCCGCTGAAAATAACTATTTGACGATTAAAATTTTATAAAAATCTCATGACGAACTCAACTAGCCATAACATGTCAAGGGGTTAATAATACAATCTAAAATGAAGATTTTAAACCTGCAAATTTGGAAAACCCCTCCATTACATTCATGGTATTCTGGGAAATCACCAGCCTATACACATATGATTAAAGGTGATAGAGGTAATCAGTTTACCATCACTAGATTTATCAGCTGATACATCAGAAGCCTCACCTTTGTCAATGGACAAAATACTTATCCAAATATCTTACTGCTAAGATACTGCTCTCCTGTACATTAGTTAAATTGTTTGCTGTTTCTGCAGGACGACTTGTTTTCTTCACCTCTCCTTGTTTGCCGTTTTCCAAGAATTCAAGATCTCCTGAAATTAATCTAGACTCCGGCGGATCAAAAGGAATAAGCAACAACAACAAGAGATTAATACCCCACTTAAGTCACCCTATTGGAGCCTTATAGAAAATTTATGCTTACTTCCACTAGAAATTATCGAATTTCTAAGAAAAGCTATTTAAGAATTATTCTGTTCGAAGAATCGAATAAAACAAAATGTATCAAAGTTTTATTATAAAATCTCCAATCAATCTATGTTAACACTTTAGCAGACAGATTATGCCCAATAAAAATTTATATTGAAACATTTTTAAGCTTTCTAAAACGGAAATTTTTATATGCAAATATATACAAAATTATCACTTTGATAATTGAAAAATCTCACATCTGGTCACTCTTTAAACGTAGAATATACAAAATAATTTATTTAATTTAAAATTTATTCATCCATAGTATAAAGGACAAAAATGTTGGATGATTTCCCTATAAGTATAGAACAGAAAATATTTTTTTAGAAAATAAGATATGATATGTTAATATATTATAAAATTATTTTACCTTATTCAAATATTTGGAAATCAAACTTTTAAAAGGAAACATCATTCCGTATTTCATTTTTAGCATGTGATATCATAGTATTTCAAAATCAAAAATTAATAATAAAATTAAATAATAAAATTAATTTTAATAAACTAAATGGTGTTTTTTTCCAACTTTCATGCACTGCAATTAAAAAGTTGTTGCATATACTGATTTTAGAAAATTTACTGCTAATACATTACAGACATACAATGAAGTTCTTCCTACTTTTTAGTTGTTGCTTAGTTCATTTAGTATTAATAGTATTTAAAAAGAAATTGTTAAGAAATTTTTTGAAAATTTAATCTTTATTTAATATTTCTAATTATTTTTAAAATATTAAATAGGTGGAGAATTATGCATAATGATTATTGGTTACAAAAAAGAAAAAGTTATTAATGAAACTCACTTCGTGTTAGTGCAAGTCTGCGCATAATGTTAAAAATTAAAAATTCTTAAACAATTTCTCATTTTTTATATAAACATCTTAAATTTTAAAAACAAAGTAGATTCATCGAAACTACATAATAAATACAGAATAAATGCTAAAACCTTCATATATTTAGGATAATTTAAAAAACATGATAAATAAAAAAAATCTTTTTAAATCTAAGTTTCTTAAAAGTGATTTATTCTGTTAAATTAGTGGTAGTCTCCGAAAGTAAAATATTATCAGAATATAGTATCCTCCCTTGGCAGCTCTGTGTACAATACTAGTGTTATTTTGGCACAGACATTTTCCTATGTATTTAAATGAGTGCTGCACTGTCTAAACATTGTGTAAAGCTTAAAGTGGTTTGTATAGTAATTTAATTTTAATTTAAATAGAAATATTATTCAGATTTTTGGGCTTTTATATTTTAAAATCTCAAATTAAACTGAAATGGCAATGTTTTACTTTTACTTATTGTTAGCACATACAGACACTTTACTTCATATATGTATGCATAAATTGTTCCTTGAAATGATGTTTTTAACGTATTTTTCCTAATTATTATACAAAACTTTCAACGGTTTAATTAATTAATTAATTTCTCTTCGTCGATTTACGACCAACTTTAGTTGATTGGCTCTACCAACAAACAGTTTCTTTGAAGAGAGAATTACCATAAATTTTCCTTGGACGATAGAAGAATAATGAATAACTTTATGTTTTTCCTGAGAAAAAAATCGGTTAAATCCCTTTTTCCCACTAAAGAATGAAAAAGGAATTAACACGTAATTTTTTCCACAGGTTTCAAGTATTCAGTAACTCAGCTTATTTTCATAAATATTATGCCTTTGTAAATATTTTGTAGCTTCCAATATGCAAGAAAGTTTAAAGTATTTTTATTTTGTATGTCAGCTTGAAAATATGTTACATACCCTTAAAATGAAGATAGTCAAATAAGAATTTTTAAAACGCGTCAAACGTTATGTATTTTCATATAGATAAATGGGTCTGACATTTATGCATTCCCTTGTAGCTCTTTCTTTGCGAACTAAATTTTTAAGTGCTGTTCCTTACACTTTTATAATTCTTCAATAAGGTACATTCTAATATATTCGAAAAGTTCAGAATTTCATCCCTCGAATTGCGTAATTAAAATGAAAAAATGTATTTTCTTAATTTTCTTACAAGTTGATTTTATGATTTAGAACTAAGCATACAGAATACTTACTGAATTTTCAACAGCATTATGCTAAATTTTTTCTTGCAAGCAATGAGTAGCTCTACTCAGTTTAAAAACATTCTCAAAAATTATTTATTTAACATTTTTTAGTTAAATAATCATTACCTTCTTTAATTCACACGGGACCATAATTTCCTAATATTTCAGAACACAACTATTTAACAAACATTTGGAGTTTATTTTATTAGTTTCGTTACATATATTCCTCATACATGTGTTATTTATAAACATCAATTCTGGCGGAAAATATGTAGAATAAAAAGTAAGTTGTACCCTTAATATTATGATGGGTGATTTTCAAGTTCATAACTAATCTGGAATATCACATGCACATTATACAAAAATGTTTGCTCAATTTTTAATCTAAAAAATAGGTATCTTGTTATATACAGAAGGGCATGCAATACTCTTCTAGAACATTCTAGGACCACATGAAACTTTTATCGAGAGCTTCATGCGGTAAACGTAAATTGTACCATGAATTCGTACATAACGTTGAATTTATAACTCTAAATAAGGAAATAATGTAGCTCCAATTTAGTGAATTTTATAGTAATATCATCTCACAAATTAGATGGGGTTCTAGTTTTCAAAATATATATATATTAAGAAGAAAACACATATCCTTAACAGCGAGCCAACCTAAACACAAAAAAGATCCTGGATAAATATAAAAGCCACTGAGTTATTAGGAAAAGAAAAGTTATATCAATCTTTCTGCTCTTGTTCAGAAACGCATCGCAATCTTGAGAAAGCTAACAACGCAAAACACACACACACACAAAAAATAACTCGAGTTCTTTCTTCGTATATTCTACAACTTATAATATTTACGTGTAATATATTTCCAGGAATGGAGACCCGAAATTTACTGTGAACTTCTGATAGTAAAAGAAACTTGTTTGCTTCCCTTGAATAAATGTACTATAAATGGATTTTTCCAGACATTGTGTTTGGAAAAATTATACTACATCCTACGCTACAAGACTTTCAATATATATATGTATGTATATATATCTATCTATCTATATATCTATATATATATATATATCTATATATATATATATATATATATATATATATATATATATATACATATATACATACATATATATACATACATATATATACATATACATACATATATATATATATATATATATATATATATATATATATATATATATATGTAATATGTGAAAATTATTTAACTTTAATATTTCCTTAAAAACCTCTTCTCTCCCATTCTGATTCCTTTAAATCTTTTTTCCAGCCTCTTAATAGTTTAATCAAAGGAGTGTTTTCCACTTAACATTCTTCCCAAAGCTTTGTATCCTAGAAATGTAAATTTTCTGTCTCTTCAGCACGTTTCCCAGCTGTCGGCGGCCAATGGTTTCGCGGTTTTGATAATCTTGCATTTATTTCGCTTATTAAGTTGTTTTTTTACCGTGGGAAACTTCTTTCTGTCTTTGCTCTTCGGTGCACCTCTGTTCGAGCAGACTGATCTCTGTGGTTTTTCTTCGCCTGTTGTTCAGTAGAATAGATGTGTGTTGTAGCAGCTCTGAAATAAAGTTTCAATTAGACTTGTGACGTTTTTTTCAATGTCAGCCCGACTGCACTTTTATTACTGTTAGCTGTTGAGCTTTCTCCTTGTCCAGCAGTTTTATAAAAATGGCATATATATATATATATATATATATATATATATATATATATATATATGACATGTCGTGGTGCAGAGTTAAGGCAAATGGACAACAGTCTTTTTGATAATAATAAGTTTATTAAAGTAAAACATGCGCCATTTTCACTGTTCGTGTCAGAGACACGCGTAGAGTGTTCACAGTTCCATGTGTACGTGCTGATTGAAACTTATCTGTTTGCAAGCTCATCGAATAGCTCAAAGACGCTTTCGCTTGACCGGATGATCCTAAAAGCTTACGCTATCGTGGGTCTTTTTCATTTATTTTGTTATTATAAAAGAGTTCCCTTTTTAAAATCGCTTTTAACTCACGTAATTTCCAACTACCCCTTTTTTAGACCTCTCACACACACACACACACACACACACACACACATATATATATATATATATATATATATATATATATATATATATATATATATATATATATATATATATATATATATATATATATAGTACACTCCAGAGTACCCGCCTCGAGACTATCCGGGCTAGTTTTCTTTTATTGTAATTAAAAAGAGAAAGCAAGGAGTTCCATTAACAACATTGCCAAGGTATTGGAATAGAACGTGGTCTGCTCTCCCTCTACGTGTTGTGATGTGACATAAAAATAGGAGCTTCCTGTTCTTTTTCGTTCTATTGTCAGTCTGTCACGGAAATCAATTGTTGCCACAATTATATTTCTAATCATAACTGCACACTACGAACAGTATTCGTAAATTTGTCTTGGGGTATGATTAATGATTTTAAAATTTACCATAGTGAAAATTTCAAAATGACTGATAAACAAAACAAGGTTGCAGTGACTGTGGAGGAGAAAATATCAACTAAAAAAATATATAGACTCTGATGTAACAAATATTTAACCTTTGAATTAGGAGTTAAGAAAAATACAGTGTGATTGTTCTAAAAAAACTAAGCAGAAACAGGAAGTGGTTTGTTGCACAAGCTAGTGGAAGTGGAAAAAAAGAAGAAAATTCATGCTGAAAGAATAAAAAAGTTAAGGAAGCTTTACTTTTGTAACATGAACACTTAAGATTAAAATGTATAACTACAACTGAACCAAAATTGCACAGAAAAGTTTTAAAACTTAAGGGACAAATAGAAAGACGAGGTTCAGAGTTTACTTCTAGTTATAGATGGTTAGGTCGCTGGAGAAAACGATTCGATAATACCGTAAGTAGGGAAACAGTATGTCTCAATAAATAGTCTATACTGTATTCAAAAACTATTTTTTCTAGCTAATAGAAAAAGAAGAAATTTCTGAGGAGCAGTTACACAACTTAGATAAAATAAAAGGCCATTGCACCAGCATGCAAGAAAAGCAAGGAACGAGTCACCATTTAGCAATACAACCAACTATCTAAAGCTTAGGTTTATATTAATAGGAAAAATTAAAAACCCAAGAGTTTTTTAAAAAGAAAAAATAAGGAATCATTATCGGTAGATTACGCACATAAAAAAACAATCTGAAATTTTTAAATCCTTGGTTGCAAAATGAACTCGTACCAACTATAGAAGAATACCTAAAAAACAACTATTTTCGAAAAAAAAATTCTGCTAATGCTTGACAGTACACCTTCTTATCCGGCAACTGATGATCTCAAAGATAGGATTTTTTTAGGTTTGGTTTGAAGCGCTAATGTCTACTTTTTTGCAACACGAGAACTAATGAGACTGGGACCTACAGTTTAAAGCCTATTCCAAACAGATCCGAACATCCATGCTACAGTGAGATTCGAATCCACGAACTCTGCTACCGAAATTCAACTTCCTCACAATTCGGCAAATTATCAGAGCACATCAGAGCTTTATTTTTATACAATCTAATTTAACAGCTGTTTGTCTATCCATGAATCAAAGAATCCTCGAAAAGCAAAAAAAAATATCAACGGCGTCTTCTCAGTTTATTGATATCAACGACTGATAATAATGAAGACTGTGTAGCCACTTTGAAACAGATGGACATGCTAAATATCATAAGGGGGATATCGGAAACATGGGAAGACATTCCAAACTTATCACTTGTAAGGTCTTAAAATATTCTTTTGGACTATGAAAATGGGCATTCCAAGCTTGATAAAATGTGTGAAAGCAAAAGGGAAGAGGAAAAACTGTTAAGTTGCTAGAAAATTGATTGGCTGGCAGGATATGGCTGCAGAGAACGTTACAGAATGGAGGGGGAACAATGAAGTTCATAGAACAACTGACAGCAATATTACAGAAACGATGAAACAAGGAGAAGTAATAGGAGAAGAGAAGCAGGAATCCTTAGATGACAGGAAAAAATCCTATTCCTCATTCGGAAGGGTTCGATAAGATCAAAGCAGTTTTGAAGTAATTCAGTCCAGCTGATTTCTTTTGCGTAAGTGGAACAACATTGCTTCTTGGTAGATAGCTTTAATGCAGAAAAGGTCATCTATTAAGGACTTTTCCAAGACTTTTAAGGTTATTTTTCCATATCTGTGTAATCATTTATCGGTGAAAATTAAAATGAGTTTGAATCAATTTTCTTAAGAACTAGGCATAAGATTTACGTTATTATTTATGTTTTCTGAATTTAAGTTATGTATTAAAGGATTTAAGTTAAAATGTAAAGAGTGACCATTTAACTTCTTTCCTAATATGTTCTTGAAGCATGCACTGAAGTGTGTAAACATACATAAACTACCGGTACAAATCCTTTTATTTTTACTCGAAACATTGCCGGCAACTCTTTCTGTGTTTAGGATGTAGACATACTACGATGTCACGTAATTCTATGACTATGTCTTCTGCAATTATGACGTAGAATGCAGCCGCGTTCACATTCTACGTGGCTTGAGATAAATGGAGGGCTTAGTACTCAATAAGTAGTGAGAAAATACGTATTAGAACAGTGAGTTTTGGTATAAAAAATTGTCTTTTGGTATTGGTGGGCAAAAAAGAGTTCAGAGAACTACATGGCGTTTTTGTTATCCATTCTGCCCTTTCATTTAGGGCAAACATTCGGAAATGTACTCTGTATTTATATGTATATGTATGTGTGTATAATAATATGTATATACAGGTAAGATGACTTGAACAGAAAAGTCATTAATATTGCCAAGACACAAATAACATTTATTGACAATAAGTACAACTAACATCGTTCTGACTGTTGAAGTTCTAAGACTATTTAATTAATATTTTCAAGCAATGCGAAACTTGAAATACTCGAATTTAAAAAAGTCTATAATTGTCACCACATTACTTCCTTGTATTGTTTGCAACATTTAACATAATTTTGTTCCACTTCATTCAAACTTATAATATTGTTCACTTATAATATTGCATACTTATAATAATGTTTCAATTAAATGCGAGATACGATCTTCCGATATTTTAATAAAGTGTACAATTTCATATTTGCTGAACTATTACCTTTTAAAAACATTAAGATATTATGCAATATAACTTCAAGAATAATTAGAAATATATATATATATATATATATATATATATATATATACAACAGTGAAAACTATTTAGTAATTCAAGAGTGATTAGAGCTTTAGTAGAACTATTTAACTGCCAATGATAACGTTTAATCGATATCGAGATTTTTCTTAATATATGCATATAATAATGTAATAAGGTAGGTAATATACTAGGGCACAAATACTTGTTACAAATGATATATATACTAATCAAAACATTCTACTGATATAAATGGAGTTATGTTCAGTGATAATATTGTTATAATATTACTTTTTTATAGGTTACAGATTTCAATCAAGAATGTAGGTTTATCTAGAAGGTTTAGTTTGGTTTGGAGCGCTACGGTCTAATTTTTGCAACACGAGGAATAATGAGACCGGGACCTACTGCTTAAAGCCGATTCCGAACGGCTACGAATCCATGAATCCCGATTCCGAAGGACAGCACCCTAATCATTCGGTCATCGCTTGGTTTATCTAGAAGGTACAAGATTACTAAATACAAGATTTCAATAACTCACGTCTAATCGTTTCTGAATATGCTGCATACTTTAGCACGTACATAACGTTCGTAATGGTGAAACTAGGAAAAATGAATGCAGGGTGGACAAAAGGGATATTTAAAATTTTAAAAACAAATTTCACTTGTGTATTCATACAGACGTAATCTTAAAGGTCGTGTAACATGCGACCCTGTATATATGGCGAAATAGCAACAAATTTTTTTTCTGATTCGAATTTTTTGTGAAAAGTGTGAGAATATATCATCTGGCAGCAAAACTTTTTGAACCATATACATTTTGAACCATATAAATTAAATCTGTTGAAATATTTTCGTTATCGTACTATAATTCAGCACATTATTCTCCAGAAAAAAAAAGATTTATAAACTAAATACTTTTGTTTTAAAAGAGTTTTTATTAACTTGTGTTATATCTTTTAAATTAGTCAATATTGACTAAGACATGGATAAAATGAATTTGTCCTTCAAAATCTGAACAACAATTTTTTCTCAAATATAATAACTTAATTTGTAAAAGAAATTAAATATAATAATAGATTTCCATTAAAAGTTTAAAGAGAATTAAACAATTTCAATAACAGTTAAATCAAAACAAATTTCAAAACCAATTAACTGGTTATCTTATTATGTTTTATACCTATCGCAATGACGTGTCGAAATCCACATACATTTTCTAATGTTGCAGAAATAATACATTTAATCATTGTTCAGTAAAAAGTAAATATTTTCGTTACGTAAGATAGATGTAGCTTTCCTGTAAAGTCTTCTTATAGTCTCTAAACTATACCTCGAGAAAAATGTTTTTGTTGAAAACTTGAAGCGTATCCAGTCAATTGTTTACCCATTTTATATTCAATTTCGATTTTTACTTTATCAACAACAATTTTGTAGTAACTGAGCATTTTATTTGACCAAGGACCGTTTTATGTGAATTGTTTTGCATTGTGTTTTTAAAGAAAATAGTTCTATGTTTCTTAAAGATTTTACTTCAGGCTTGTGAAACAAAACAGTATATCCTAAATTTAAGTTATAGCAGTAGTATTTATTACCCAACAGTGATAAAACTTGCATCAGTAACCGAATAATGTGTTTTGTATGTTCCCTAAATAGTTATATCTTAAGTTATCTGTCCGTCTGTCCTCAAATTTGTGAAGTAGTTGGACTTGAAATGGCATGAGACATCCATATTGGATTCTTGATGAGTTAGGGTTAGCAAAGTTCGAAATCCACCTCTTCCCCTCTTTTCTAGCATCTAATGCCCTTATTTCAAGCCCTAATTTCCCCGGTTAAGAGCAGACAATGAAATTTATCAATGTCACATAATAAATAGACAATAATAATTTTTTTTCTAGCATTATGACGTCATTCCTTTAATTATCTCATTTAATCATTTCTTATTTTAAAGTATTCAAATATCGTCTTCATTATTTTGATACGTTTTATCATTGAACTTAGACATAAATTTTCATTTATATTGGGCTTAAATAATAGATTAGGTACATATGTGATAATTTTAAATTTAACCATCTATTAATTTTGTTGCAATGAAAATTTTATCACATGTATTAACAACAAATTATATCTACCGCCAGGGTGTAGTGGAAAGGATAGCTTCATTCCTTTATTTCCATTAATTACTGTGGCAAAAAAAAATTGGGTGAAACGTTCATTTGACATAGCTAAGAAAAATTTGAATTATCTTTCTAAATGAATTCAATGTTATTCCAAACTGCATTCAAGGTAACGGGAGAATTTACAGGATTATGAAGATAAACAAACTATTGAGCTTGTATTAGATAATTCTCAGTCAAAAAACAAACCATTTTTTACCTGCCTCATAGGGTACTTTACAATTCTGGAAAATTAAAAATTTTAATGATCCCGTCATATAACGGGCTTTATGCTGGTCTTTTATTGGTAGTGTTTATCAAATTTGGATGTATTTATTATATGGAAGTCTTTACAACTATAGTTTAATCTTTATTTTTGCTGTATCGTACAGAAAATGTATGTAGAAAAGTGTTTCAATTGTTCAAATATACGATCTGACCCGATTTCGAAACTCCTGATCTCTGTTTGAACATCCCTGATGTTTCATCTCAATTTCCTAGTAGAAGAAGTAAAAATACCTTAATTGTTAAAATAAAAATTAAACACTGTATTAAAACTGTCAAGTGTAACACATTTAAAATATAAGTAACTGCCCGTTTATTATTTGTTTAAAGTTACTGCATTCAAATCCCAAAACCCATAAATGGTTTATAATTTTGCAGAGATAAAATATTTACTTATCGTTAACTGAAAAGTTAATACTTTAGTTACGTAAGAAGAGATAAATTTTTACTTCTATGAGATCCTGTTATAATATCGAATTGTACCTCCAGAAAAAAATATATTGAACACCTTAAAAGTATCCAGTTCACTGTTAACTCATTTTATATTTCATTTCAGTAATTTTTTTTTTGTACCAATAGTAACTTCTTAGAAATTGGGCATTTTATTTGGGCAAGGACCGTTTTATGCGAATTCTTCTTTTCATGATGTGTATTTCCCGAAAATATTTCTATGTGTGTTTCGGATTTTCCTTTCGGCTGCTGACATAAAACAGTGCAATCCAAATTTAACTTCTAACTGTAATTTTTATTACCCAGCAGCAATAAAAATTGCATCAGTGATCGATAAACGTGTTTTGAAGCACTTCTTTTATTGTTCCTTTTTTTCAACTTTGGGTGTTTTTATTGAATGTGAGTACTCAACCCGTTATTTTATTCTCTATATTTACTTTCACTTACAAAATATATACATAAAAAGTTCTGTAATAATCCATACATTCAATTTCAGTAGTTACGAAAATCCTTATAGGTTATTTTAACCGCACAATTTGAAAACACTATTTTTGTAACTATATGCATGTGTTTGTATTTATAGTTTATAAGCTTGATAACTCAACATTACAGCGTAATAGGTGGAACAATTTAAACTTTTGAATACAGCCTTAGTTTGAAAGCACCAGTTTTTGAATTTTGCCATCGTACATATTCGAAATGATTGATGATAGAAAACAATAAAAACTATTAAATATATTTACCAATAACAGTTGAAAAACTAATAATATTTCATTATATCTACAAGTTGTTAACATATCAATGCTTTACGACTAGTTCATAACACAAAACTTACTCAATACCATGGATTCGTGCATTCGTCCAGAGGCTGTCAACAGAGCTAAAAATAATATTAGGCTAACAGTGGGGCTTACTTCTTTTCTAGACACTCGATGTAGACAGAACTGCGAAAACCCTCTGTGATATTCCAGAAAATTTTGAACCATTTAAGTTAGCAAGAATTTTGGCGATATTTAGCGAGATATCGTAGATAATTCGACCAAAATAAGGTTCTAAACAATTGTCAACTTGGCTATAAGTCGCCAAATAGTGGATTTAGTCATTTTCCACTGTATTAAAATTTACATTCGTATGTACGGCATGTCGACCGAAATTGCAAGGAAACTGCGATAGGCGAGATACTTTACGGCAGTTTGCATAACATTTCACATATACATTTTTCTAGTTTTCCAATTTTTTATAAAAAGAAACAGGGTATATTTATCAAATACGACAGTTTTATCCAAGTAAACGAACAGTTTCTGAAAGTCATACTGGAATCGTTTGTCCGTAATTTTCAGGACTAAATCATGAACAATAATTTAATCTATGTCAACATTAATAGAATATATTTTTACAATTAATAAAGAAATACATAAGTAACCTGTCTGAAATTTCGGTTAGTAAATTTATGAAAATTGTTCTGAATACTTAATGTTAACCAATACTATATGTAAAATAAATCTAATTTTAACATATATTATAATTAGAATGTATTTGTGTCTAAACAGAAAACAACATAAAAACTCCTACCGAACAAAATAAAATTATGTGTATTAAAAAAATTAAACATGAACAAACACATTAAATTACATGCCCAATAAATGGAAATTGCCCTATATTTAATAAAACTTTCAGGTTGCTAATGAATTATCAAAATACTTGAAATATTATTCTTGTTTATTATAAAGAAAGAAAAAATTAGGCGCCATACTGTTTGGAAGCTAGCTTCAATGGCTCAATGTAATGCATGTACTCAAAGGATTATTTCCCATGTTAACATAGCTGAACGATGGTCGAATGGCTAAGGTGCTGCTCTTCGGAACAGTTCATGGCAATACACCACTGCTCGCATAAATGTTTGTAACCATGTAAATTCGACTTTACTTAGTAGGTCCCGGTCTCATTAACCTCAGTTTAGCAGAAGAGTGAGCAGACTGCAACTCTTCAACCAAAACCATGTTATCATGTATGTCAACAAAATGGGAGATCCACGAGTAAAGAAAAATAATGAGCTACCTGCCACAGCCTTCTTCTAAGATTTTATATGAAACCCAATTTTTAAAAAAGATAATAGAAATGTTTCTTGGAAGATATTCTTGGTGCACAACAAGCCGCCTTGAAATGATTATATTATTCTTTATTCAGGACAGCTGCAGATTAAGGAAGCAATTGCGTGAAATATGCTCATACAAAGTGGATGTTTGCACTTGATAGAAGAATCTAGGGCAAGTGTATGGATGGCGACAACACAAATAAGAAGAAATCTGAACATAACTTGTAATCCACTTGAATTAATAAGCTATTTTCCCAATAAATTCTTCAATAATATCGTTTAGATGTAGAAAATACTGAAGTTTGCAATTAGTATTTATTATGTATCACTGTTGAGATCAATTTTGTAGCATTTGGAACAGATTTTATGCAGTAAGTTTCAGTCCAAATAAAACTCGATTTCTATTTCATCATAGTTTTCCTACAATACAATTGGTTTTTTGTGGTTGTTTCTAATGACACTAGAGCTAGCAAAACTCCAAATCTGAGGCTACTCGATTTTAGGCTAGGTTCGTGTACCATTCCGAACGATAAAAGTCCAACATTTTGGCCCGAACTGGTCCTCGTAATTTGGAAGCATGTACTAAGCAGAAGACTATCTAGCTTGACTTGGAGAAGACTGCATCTACAAACTTATTTTAAACCTTTGACTGTCCCCATATGAGAATAAATATGATGTGCATTAGGTATAAAGTCTTACATTGCACACGTCTAACTGGAAATATAACTAAATATGAAACGGTACACCAGATTATTTTCTTCTTAAAATATAGTTGTGTATCACATGACGTATACAAGGGTATATTCTATTAGATATGTATACCATGAGATGCACAGCACATGAAAAGGATAAGTGTACTAGTTGACATTTGTGAATATGACCACCTTATGACTGGACTCACAATTCTCAGGTTCTGAGTTGACGAATCATCATTTGTCGATTCATCCACCGCGGCATTATTTATACTTAGTACACTATCACTTTTCACTTGGTATATAAAAGTGCTCGAAAATTAAACTCAAAATTTCGCCCTCAATTTACGTAAACTACCATATTTTTCGGTAAGTATAATACGGATTCTATAATTCGGATACATATTTAAATAATATTGCACAATTTTAATTTGATATTTTTTATTACACACATATATATTTTCTTATTTTTTATTACATCCATATATATTTTTGACTTGATTACTTTCCTTTGAAACGTGATAAGCATTCTTCTTGCTTTATATTATAAGATTAAAATTTTCATCCTATAATATACAAATTTTACTCCAATACATTTATATGCTTATATACGACACAAGTCATTAAATGTGTTTAATATTGCTATAGAATGAATATTCGCATCCCATTCGGTTATAAATTTTCATCTATGACCAGTCTGATCATAGTATATTGGTATAGTATTCTGAAATAGCGGGAAAATGGAGGTTTTTACTGTTGACGAATAGTAAAATAAAATATTGGATAAGACAGCTTAGATATTCCGATTGAAATAATGTTTCTATTTTATATATCACTTAAGGGAACAAGAAACCTTCAAACCAATAGGTTTAGGCCCAGCATCTGAAATGATCTTTGGTTGTTAAAAATTGAGGAGAGTTATATATCTTTTAACTTTACTATCAAAAGACATTTTTAGAATTACATGATTATTTTACTGTACTAAAACCTCAGACATATAACCTTATTTTAAACTTATAATTTTTTTTCCTGTTTGACGATAGAATTTGTCATTTATAAATATTCTAGATGCATTATTTTTATGTTTTATTATTAAAACATTTGGCGATTCACTATCAATATGTTTGTCATTAAAGTTGGCATGCTTTTGAAAATACTCAAGTATTTTCTCGAGTTACAGATGATTTGATTATCTAAAATGAAGAAAACAGTTATTAAAACATTCTATAATGTTATCCAATTGTCTAATATAAATAGTACTTAAACGTATGTTGTAATCGATACCTAGTTTTATTCCTACAGAAATTCTAAACATAAAATAAAGAAGTAAATGGAATTTTTTTAAATATATTTTTGTGTTTTATATGTTTAATGTTTCAAAATTACATACATAAGATTATTATAAAAACATCATTAAAAATTGAAATTTTAAAAACTGAAATTCAACGTGTCTTGTTCCTTTAATATGTTAAGGAATTTTTTTATTTATTCATGAATTGCACTTGAAAATGCCAAACAAATACAGCCCGGAATTTCATTTCATTTTCATCTGTCATATTGCTTTTCCACACTTTTACTTGTTTGTTGGCGTCATAAAACTCGACGAATGCTAAAATATTGAGTGCTCTTCAAGTCATTTCTCGGTATCTGGTCTTATTTACGTTAGAGTAGCCCGACATTTGAGAAGTGTTGACAGATTTTCGAAGTGCTTAATTTATTTTTCGGATGTATTTTGGGATTGCTACGAAACAAAACAAAGTCTGAGGCATCACACGTGACACTTTAAAATCATGTACGTGATATCTGCATTCCTTTAGACATTTTCTTAGAGGTTTATATTTTACTGCTTGTTTTAAGAACTTTGTTTATAAATGTGTTGAGACTCCATATTTTATAAGATAATAAAAATAATATACAGAGTTTATAGATTGAGAAACATAAAATAGTCGCTTTGAACTCAATTTTTGATTTTGAAATTTGTGTTTTTAAACATGTTTAATTTAACTAGCATGTACTACTTGATGTTTTATGTACTACTTGATACGACGAAATTATGACACATACGAAATGTTTCAAAATGTTACGAAATTCGTCTCTTCGACTTGAATGACTGGTTAATCTTTCCTAATTGGCCATCGTGAAGGAAATCCAATTCAGAGGTTTTAATGAGCTGGGAATTCCCAAACGATTTATATCTCCATTAAAAAGCAGCCAGACTTAAATTACAGATATTAATAAATTATGTACTGAAATAAATAGTTATCCCCTTTTTGTAGTTAAAATATTTTTAAATGTACATTTGTCGATAACTATTCTACGACTGAAATTATACTCAATATTTCATCTATTTTTACTGCAAATCCCTTTTGGAAATAATTAGTAATATATTTGATAAACAATTATGTAAACTTATTTAAAATTCAAAGCATCTAATTAGGCTACTTTATTATTCAACAGTTTCATATTCCGTTAATCGGAAAATTCTGTGGAAAAATATACAGAATATTCTGGACTTGAATATTTATAGTATTTCAATCACATGTTTCCACAGGGATATTAAATCACCCAGGAGAAAATCTTTATTAAAGGAAAAACGCGAAATATTTATATATATAAATCAAAATGTACATGGCTTATCTCGAATTTGCTTCGAATTATTTATAACATGTAGCGGACAAATTTTCTTTTTACGGGATTACAAGTTTCGATTCCCCCGTCTCTAAAAATCATCTTCATGCTTATCTGAATGCCAACCTTTTGCGATATGATTTATTCTAAATCGCTCCACGTTTTGAAATTTAAAAAAGTAAAGATTGAAAAAGGTTCTAGAGCCTGCAGTCGAAACGCATGAATCAGGGATTTTCAATGTATTTCTTGCTGAAAATCATTTTATTGAAATTTAATGTTATCGTTAAACTGTAAATATTTTCTATTTTACTTCATCTTTTTTTAAAAAATTTTTAAAGCTAGTGCAAAATAAAATATATATATATATATATATATATATATATATATATATATATATATATATATATATATATATATAATCCAATGTGCAACAGAGTGTGAAAAGAATACTTGAAATAGGATATGTATTTACAGTTAGTACTGATAATTTAGGTTCAACTGTAGTTTATAATTAAAAATTCAGCACTGATTTAACTAGTGTTGTCGGCATACATAATTTAACTTTATATAATTTTAAGGCAAGGAAAATAACATATTCACGTTCAAAATGGCTAATATTTGAATATTATCCTTTTAACATACAGTGACGATTTTGAGCCGTCATTTATTTAATGTACTATTTTATACATTAGTCTACCATGTCTAGAGCTGTTTTGGGTTTGCTCTTCAGTAAGTTATAAGATTTAGTTTATTCACACCTGAGTTAATTCCGTTTCAACTTCTACCCTTGTACTTTCTCACCAGTACGAATAACAAAACTGCATCCATCGATTTTTCCCTTAACATACAGGGGCGATTTTAAATCATCATTTATTTCATGTGTAGTTGTAGACTTTAAAGAGTCTAAAAAATATTTTTGAATTACTCTGTTCAGTATATATTATTAGATTATTCAGTTTCTTTTAACGTGAGTTAATTTGGTTTGAACAATTTTAAGTTGTTCACCTTCTCACCAGGACCAATGACAAAACTGCATCCACCGATTTTTCCCTTTAGCATGCAGTGACTAGTCGCCATTTAGATCTTGTGCCGTTTTACATTCTAATGAATATTTTCGCCAGAAGATATTTTTGGAGTACGTCAGTCAAAATAAACATTATATTATTTAGTTTCTTCAATAGGGAGTTAATTCGTTTTGAACACTTTTCAAGATATCTACCTTAGCAACTTGAAATTAGAACCAATATTATTCCTCGTGAGCAAAACAGTAGACCGTAGTGCTCCAAAACAAACCAAACGAGTACCAATAACAAAACTGACAGGGATGATTTCGACTCCTCATTTATTTCATGTGCAGGATAAGACTTTAAAGAGTTACCACGACCAAAAATTATAGATTATTAGATTATTCAGTTTCTTCCCACGTGAGTTAATTTGTTTTCAACAATTTTAAGTTGTACACCTTTTCCCCAGTACAAATGACAAAACTGCATCCACCGATTTTCCATTTAGCACACAGTGACTAGTCGCAATTTAGATCATGTGCTGCAGTTTTACATTTTAATAAATCTACATCGTCAGAAGCCATATTTGAATTACGTAATTCAGAATAAACATTAGATAAATTAGTTTCTTCAATACTGAGTTAATTCGGTTTGTCACTTTTCAAGATATCTACCTTAGCCTCTTCAAACCAGTACCAATATTAGTCCTAGTGAGCAAAACAGTAGAACATAGTGCTTGCTCTAAAGCAAATCAAATCAGTACCAATAACAAAACTGCTTCCACGGAGAAGTAACACGTCAACCTGTACGTACTTCAAAAGCAATGTGTTCAGTGTACGATTCTTTCTCCAGAGGAAGGTTGTACAATTTCTTGTGTTACAGCAAAATATTTTAACCGATATATTTTGGTTTCAATTTATCCGATCGATAAGGTCTTTAACCGTTGAGTGCTGAAGAGTTTTCTTATTTATATGCTAATAGTTAGGAATGAAATGCGTAGTATTTTTTGGAGAACAATAGAAATGGTTATAATTAACACTAATTATTATGTAACAAGTAATTTTTACCAAAAATCTTATTCTTTATTTTCACTTATTACAAGAATGTTTTGCTGCACAAATTCCATGAATTCCTTTTCAAATAAAGTTGGATCGTCTAATTCCATTACCATTTTTTACTGCATACATCACATTGTCGCAAGTTTCGCCCAGGCAGTTTGTGTAAAGAAAACTTTGTAATTATTGGTAGTCTTCGTGTGGCATTTTTGCTTGCTAACCATTCCCCCTCTATAGCATCAATAATCATTAGTATAACACTTGTTGAAAAATTGAAAACAGTTTTTAATTTGTATACAACAACGAAAAGGTTTTTTTACTACAAATAAATAAATAACACATGCTCATTTTGTCTACCATAGCACAATCCACGGCTCTACTGCGTTGTTACATACCACTGTATTTTATTTTAATTCTTGTATCATTAAAAATCACAATTGTGTAAAATGAATACAAACTGCGATTGATATGAATTCAACTGCTCTCAATAGATTCGAGAATTATACTAACCAACAGCAGCGTCTCCGTATTTTCAGTACAAAACGAGAGAAGCGCTATCGTGCTACTCCGCTTTTAAACGTTTAATTGGTTGCAATACTGAACTCTCACATGAGGAATCTACGTATACTTCACTGGGAAAAATTAATCCTAATCTGAATTGCCTTTTTAGCAAGTAGATGTTGACATGTGCTAAAGCCTTTTATAAAGCCCTTATCTTATGTTAATATGTACAATTTGAAGAAGCAACAAATTCGGTTTACTATTTCTTTCCTCTATGAAAAAGGCATTTATTTCTCTTGTAATAACGAAAAAGTTTCACCCAACTTATTTTGTTTCAAGATAACGTGGAATGAGTTGTTGAGACTGTTCAAATGTTTTCTATATCACACAAGAAATTCGAGTATATTTCATCTTCAAAAGAAATCTTAAATTCAATCTTTTGATTTTTCATCAAGCATATGGCAACGAATGATAGGGTTTTTAGAAAGAAACTCATTGAAAGCAGCATAAAATATAGCAGTGATACAGCAATACCATACAGTAATACCATATTAGGCAATATTTGAGACTATAGACACTAGTTTTATGAGAAATAATAGAAATGAAAATGACAGTCAATTAAATGTAATATATTAACCCAAAGAACAAAGTTGTCTTTGGCAGTTATCTTATTTTGTATAGATTTGCACATAAAGTTATTGTCCATAAATTTTTCAATTTTAAGAAGTTTTAAAAGATGATATTTTATTTCAGTTTTATATTTTAGTGGGTATCCTCTGTAGAGGAAAGTTAGTTAATGTAGGAGAAACCAGCTGTGTAGAAGGTAAGGTATAGTTTGGTTTGGAGCGCTACGGTCTATCATTTTGTTACATAAGGCCTAATGAGACCGGAAACTACTGCGCTTAAAGCCGTTCAAGAAAGGCTATCAACATCCTTTCCACAATGGGATGATATTCAAACCTACGAAGCCTCGTACGGAAGATAAGTGCTCAAATAATTCTTTAAAAGGAAACAACTTTATCGCGTTGCAGACGGGTTAAAATGGATGAAATGGGAATATCAGAATGAAATGTTGCCAGATTTTATTTTATTATTTTAAGCCCAATTCTCTTCTCTTCGAAATGATAATTTTTTATTACATTTCAAACGAATTCTAAATTTACAATTATTTTAGATTTTAGTTGGTTGGCTGTTAATCCTTTGCAATAGAGTGACGATCAGGGGTGGGCATACATTATGAAAGTAGCAGCTGATGATACGTTCTTCTGTAAAGGGAATTTTGAAAACGTTCTCAACAGGAGAGCTAATGTGCGGAGGAGCTTCTTGGTTTTTGGCGTCTGGGGAATTTGAAACATCTAGTTAGTATAGCCAAACCAATAACTGTACCTGATCTGAAAGACAGTACTGGACACACATCAGTCAACTTTAGAACATGCTATCATACTTCTTCAAATGGTAGCTGAAAGGGTTGGCTGTTAAATTAAACATGTCTTATTGTAATTTATTTTTTTAACTAGAGCTAAGTTATCTGTTGGCTAAATGGGTAATTCATCAAAAAAGCTTCTCTGAGTTGTGAAAATTTTAACTAAATTATTTTTTCAGTGAAACAAATTCCTATCCCTTAATAATATTCTACGCAGTATCTCATATTTTCCTAAACAATTGTTTCAGCTGTAAACAAGTTTGAGGTAGGGATGTTTAATTATGAACATCCTGCATTTTATTACTCTGGGGTAACCATCAGTTCGAACACATGCACGAAACAATCTTAATTTTTACATAAATGTAGCCGCCTATATAATATTATTCTAAAGTTATCTACCTCACCAATATGTAAATGACAGATAGATATTTAGATTATTTCTCTAAATCTGTCAGCTATGAAATTTTTATGTATAGTGTCATTTCTGATTAAAAAATTAGATTAGTTTTAGTCAGTTAAAAGTGTACCCTCACGTAAGAGATTTTCTTATGAGGCATGGTCATAAACTTCTGACCATACATACTAAGTAACCAAACGTTTTGCAGTATGTTCTGTACTTGACGGATTTGGACTAATTTATTAAAATGACCATAATATTTGTTTCGGATAATATTCTCCTGCAATTTCGCTAGTTTGGCTGATTTTAAGTGATCTTTTAAAATTTCTTTACTTAAACACCAGGAAGAAAACAAATAAAACGTAAAAGGCTTTTTTAACGAAAGATGTCTAGACTACTAATATGTATCAAAGTTATTGTGTCAGCATTTTTTGCACTTAAAGAACTTTAAATAAAATTCTTATGTAAGAAAGTAAAAGGAAAAGAATTTATGATTCCAAAGACAAGTCTTATTACCGATATTAAGAGGCACCTTTCATTTTCATAATGACGTCTCGAGGATTTTAAATATTATTTAAATCCAAAATATGTTTATAAAGATTTATTTTATTTTACAATTAATTTTCAACTTATTTAAGAAAAACGGGAGTAAAAAATACCTTTTAGTACACATAGATTAATTTTCAAATTATATTAGAAATGTTTTTTATACATTATATAACATTACATAAATTTATCATAACTAGGATATTTACTCGCTTAACGTTACCCTTCGTACAAGACTCTTAAGACTACAAACAAAGTTGCTAAGGTATCATGCTCCACCATTTTCATTTCAGAAACAAGTAAATCAAAATACAAACTTTTTAAATGATTGAAGGCAAACAAGTAACTTTGGGAGACTCCAGCGTTATTAAATAAAACCACCTAATATGAAATATATAGGAAAGATCTTTATAGATATCCAAAAACAAAGCACATTTATGCATATTAGATGATGTTTAAGAACCTGTTGCTTAGCAACCGTTACAATAAAACCGCCATTGCATTATTAAAACATGTTTTCATAATTTTATTAAGAAAACACCTTTATGTAATAGTGGATTTCTCCAAGCAGTTTATTAAATTTTGAAATGATCATATATGATGTGTAAGGAAACGTACCACATGCAAAAGGTATTAAGTAGGGGTTGAATCACATGCACAACCTTAGTCTAAGAAGAAAAAAAAATGCTGAAAAGATTTTCAATAAGGAGTAAAAATTAAGGTTATTTATTTCACCATCCTTTAAAAGTCGACAATGTATACTAAAAATTCGTAACAGTTTTAATAAGTTTTAAAACAGTGTCACAAAGAGCATATCTCAATTTTAAAATTAAAATTACTATTTTTCAAATAAATGCTTCATTTTTAATATTTCTTTTATTTATATTGGCAAAATATTTAACAAACATATTAAAAACTACTTTTTCACAATTTTCTGTAGTCTTAATAGCGAATGTCACAAGAAATTATTTGTGAAGTTTAAACAAGCTTATTAATGACAGAACTGATGATTGGAATTAAATGTTGGTGGAAATTATTTTTATCTCATTAATGAGTACTGGGGTCCACATTTGATCCAAATTATTTCAAGTATTTAATAAAAAAACTAGTGAAATATTTAGTTTCAGATTTCGATAATTGCTCGGTGGAACGATAAGTTTGATATAGGAGAAAAATTGGATTTCTTATAGGTAATTGGGATACTATATGATTATTTCTTTTTCTTAGGTGGAGTTAATTTTATAACAATTAAAATTTCAACAAGTCTTCTAAGGGAAATCGGAAGACTAATGGACACTTTAGGATGTGATGGATCGTGGTACAATTATACTCAGTGGAATATTTACACTTAGGTAGATTATCAAATATTTGTTCATATATATGTAATAAAGGTGATAACACATTTAAATAGATAAAAGCTGTTAACACACTACTTCCAGTAGTTTGTTTATGTTGTGGTAGCTTTGTTATTAAAAATGCCCTTGAAAAAGGAAAGCTCATTAACCAAAAGCTACACGAATTAAAGGTTTTACCATTAATGAACACCTTACATTTTGGCCAGCTTACAAGAATGGGCCATTAATGTTAAGAATGTTTTGTGACTGTAGGGGCAGGTGAGTAATCGTAATCTACCAGACCACGCCATCTATGAAGAAGATAAGTAAGATTTGAGAGAACGTCGGAGGTGATGGTAGACTCCGTACGTGTAAACTAGGATAGATAATTGAGTTGGTCCATATGTTTAGTGTATATATTGTGCTACTTGTATATTTAGCTTTCCGGTAGTAGTTTTCTCTCTGTCTTGAAATAAATCTCGATGTTGAAAAAATAAATCGATTGTTTGGATGTAACATAATAAAACAACTCGACGATCTTCACAGTTCCCAAAAATATCACCAACTAAAATAAACCAATACACTTCGCTATATACAAAAACCATTAATGGGAGTTTTAGATGGAAGGATATTGATTCAGAAAAGGTTTTGTGGTTTTCCCAAAGATAATTAGCAAGTAATTATTACACAAATGATTAGACTTAAATCCTAAGCACTTTATGTTAAGCTGATATATATTATTCATGACCGTTTAGTTTTAGGCAGTCTCATGTTGATTTATTATATATATATATATATATATATATATATATATATATATATATATATATATATATATATATGTGTGTGTGTGTGTATATATATATATGTATATATATATATATATATATGTGTGTGTGTGTGTGTGTGTGTGTGTAACAACTTATTTCCTCTAGTCAAAATAATTATGCACAACGTATTGTATTTATTTGCCCGGGCTGCTGGGAAAGGAGAAAGCTAAACAGCTAGCAGTAATAAAGAAAAATCAACCGACATTGAAGAGAACGACACAAGTTTAATGAAAACTTTATTTCAGAGCTTTTAAAACGGACATCTTTACTACTCAACAACAGACAATGGAAAGACACAAAAATCACACTGCTCGAACAGAGATGCACACAAGAGCGAAGACAGTAAGAACTTTCCCACTTATTCAGCGAATTTAAATGTACGATCAGGAAAAAAGCAACCCTTTGCCACGAAAAGCTGGAAAAAGTGTTGAATAGACAAAAAATTTACATGTATAGGATAGAAAGCTTTGGGAAATGTAGCGAAAGAATTTTAAGTCGAGAACGCTCCTTTGATTAAGACATTTAGATGCTAGGAAAAATATTTTAAGGAATTAGAATAGGAGAGAAGAGGTTTTTAAAGAAATATTAAAGTTGAATAATTTTATATATATATATATATATATATATATATATATATATATATATATATATATATATATATATATATATATATACATATTTAATTATAAAGTACATTTCGTTATATTTCAATTTAGCTTAAAGGTTGTACTATGAAGTAAAACTTTTATTTAAAGAGTTAGTAAAACTAAAAAAAAGCCTTCAAATGACAGAATCCTATAAATATGCGGTAGTCATAGATGTTAACAAGACAACTTTAAACTCCTAAATAAATTGCTTTGAAACTCTTAATAAATTAAGAAGTGCTAATACTGAGGATATTTCCATTAAGCGGAAAATTAAAAATAATGGAGTTGTGATCGGGTGAAAAAACTCTGAATATTAAGAAATGCGTTATAAGGAAGATGGTCTAAGGCGAGTATATTCAATGATGCAAGTGAGTGAAATAACTAAGTACGGACGAATAGATCACAGACTGCTGTATTGGACATGAAGTTATATAAAGTTGTAATAATTATCGCTAGTGTTTTATTCTGCAGATAATATTGGTTGCATCCCTAAATGTTTGAATAGTTTAATTAAAATTTTTAAGATAATAGATATCAGGAATTATAAAATTTACAAATTTGTAAGAATGTAAAGAATTGATATGAGTGAAATTGGTACGATCAATGATTTTTATATATATTACCATAACTTTAAATGGTTTAAAATAAGTAAAAATATCAGAATTATAGGGTTTGGTTTGGATTGGTTTGGAGAGCTACGGTCTACTTTTTGCAACACGAGGGCTAATGAGACCGGGACCTACTAGCTTAAAGCCGATTCCGAACGGCTACGAACATCCATGCCACTGTGGGATTCGGACCCACGAACTCCATAACCGAAGGCCAGCACCCTAATCAATCGGCCATCGTTCCGCCAGAATTTTAGGGAAAGAAGCATTTAACAAAGATAGGTAAGTCATCATCTTATCACTTGTGTGGTGACCGGCTGCGAAAGAATAGTCCCAATATAGCTCATGTACGCTGAACGAGGAGACTGAATTGAGTGACTAGTACCTGGGGGTATAGCCGAGTATCCTACCTCTGAGGATTATATCAGAGGACTGGTCCTCCAAGTTGGGGTTTGGCCGTAAGGCCAACTCTCTTAAACAAGCTCTTCGGCACAACAGCCTCTAGAGTGCCAGGGCCTACTGTGCCAAGCTTCGTTTCTGAGACCATAGGCCCTGGGGTGAGAAGCATATATTATGGTTAGGTGATCAACCTTATGCAGAGCCTTTAGTGTTTAGTTCCCAAGTCTGCTTGATCTTCAGTTTTGTCTAACTCCTGAAAGGTTGAAAGGATGAGCCAACCTTGCCCAATTCAGGAATCGAACCTCGGACCTGTGTCGGAGAAGCGAAGAGCTACCCCAACGCGACTGGATTTTAAGACTAACTCTCTAACCAAAATAAGAAATCTCAGTTCAGAATCTTCAACAAAGTGCTAAAACTGGGTGGATTTTACCCAGACGACTTATAAAGGTGAAGAAATTGAAGAGAAGTCTCTAATGATAGAAGGAACGAGGGGGGTGGGGAGCGTGTAGTTGAGGCAGCCAAGGCTGTTGTGCTTGTAAAGAAGGAGTCATCTTATGATAAAAAAAAATCTGTGCAAAACTAGTTCAAAGTTCAAATCATATGAAAAATTTTAGAACGTATCCAAACACGTTTTTAGAGTTGATACATTCACATGTAATGCTAGATTGGTTTGGTTTCGTTTTGAGCACTACGGTCTACTTTTTGCAACACGAGAACTAATGAGACCGGGACCTACGGCTTAAAGCCGAATCCGAACGGATACGAACATCCATGCCACAGTGGGATTCAATCCCACGAACTCCGGTTCAGAAGCCCAGAACCCTAACAATACTGCCATCGTTCGACTATGTAATGCTAGAAAAGCGCATAATAAATTATTAAATTCTATTCAATCTTTTAAATTAATATTTCATAATCATCCGGTAAATGCATTCAGTTTAAAGAGAGATAACACGAGCAGAAAAGGTTAAACTTCTCAAGGAAAATGTCATATTGCGTAGTAAATGTATTTCTGTGTGTTTATTAAATTCCTTAATTGGAGGCTATGAACTTTTGCTCCTTTCTACTTTCTTCTCCGCTGTGATGGTGCTCTGACCGACCCTTTTCGCGTTTAAGCGCATCTGTATAATAATAATGATTAAATATACTAACTTGATTAAATAATATTAATTTGATTAAATAATAATGATTAAATGTACTCATGTAATAATTTTGACTAATCATGTCTGTGAATGTGAGTGGCATGCTGGAGAGTGTGCCTTACTTTGTTATTGTGTGTCGGTACCAATAGAAAAGTAAACTGGACTACACAGAAAAATTTTGACTTCAACTGTTGTTTTCCCTGACCTATATATTTTGCAACATACAGCAATGTTGGAATGCAAAACTTCCGTATTTAAATGAGGCATAAACAGTGTTCAGACAACAAAAGCATCTACAATGAGAAAGCGTCGAACGACTTTCGAACAGTTTTTAGAGACACTAAAAAAGTCTATATTAAAGTATTAAAGTGGAAATAACGTTGTATACAGATTTGCTTTTTGTTTTTTTCGTTGAGGGGTGAAAGAGGCTTAAACTAGGTGGATCAAATAAATGTGTTTCGCTATATTGTAACTACAAAAATTTACAAAAATAGTAAGAGCTACTTAAAATTCAATATTAATATTAATAATAGCATTAAAAATTTTTAAAAACTCAATAATAGCTAATAAAAATAGAATTTATAATAATATAAAATTTAATTGTATGAATGTAAATCTAAAAAATTGATGCACAATATTGTGTAATGACTTTTAGCAAATGTATACAAATATTTGGTGTAAGAATAATTTAAATTAAAAATTAGATAGAAATTTCAAAATTTTAAATATTTATTTAAAACTTAAACTAGATTATGCATATAGTTACAAAAGATATATATTTGAAAATATACATTTATTTCAGTTTTAAACTTCGATAAAGTAAATTCAGAATTTCGAACAGCGCTCTACTTAATATAGTAATCTTCCATCTGTTTAATTTTCTTATTTAAACAGAAGATTTAGTAGTTTTCAAGATAACAAAACAGTTGTTATTGCTTTGTTCAGTACACTCGGAAAATTTTGTTTTGAACGAATGAGGCTCCATAATTTATCTAAGCTGGTGCCCTTTTACAGCATTGGAATTCATCTTGGTAGAGTTTTACATATTTGTGGGTTAAATTTTGATTTATGGCTTTAGTGATCAGCTTTGTGAGAATGATATGTTTAGATTCCGAGGGCTAATAAGTTGTGAAAAACGGAGTACAGACAGTTGTTGTAGATATAATCTGTATCAAAGCTAATGCCACGTTAATCCACGGAGATCATGCACGACATTCCGGCTTAATGGCATTTCAAAGTAAGCTCAGATAGGGACTTAAGAACAGTCACAGACATTTATTTCATAAATAAAAGTATCATTTCACTACAACATTTATTTAATAAATAATTATTAGTTCAAGAAAAATATGAAGGAAATGGTATTCATTACGTGTACTCACTGGCGACTCGGAGATAGAGGTTAACAGAGGTTAATAGAGGTTAACAAAATTTAATAAATATACACAGCGAAAATTGTAAATTAAAGTACATTTGCGTTTTCGGAAGTTAAAGGAAAGCAATGCAGCTATAACAAAATGGTCATTCATAGGAAAAAAAAAGCTATAGCTTATTTTGTACTATGGAATATAATAGAACCATCATATTGTTTATAAAATATCTTTGAGCGTTGCTTTGCTTTATAAAATCAACTGGTCTGGTTTTTTTTTCCAAACAAATCAATAGGATTTTCGTTGAATCGAGAATATCTATACACATTTCTTTGAATCGAGAACAGAACTCTCTCATAGATCTAAAAAATTTCTTTAAAACGAGTTAAGACATTTGACTTTTGCATCTCGTATCTTCAGTAATTAGTAGAAAGAATAAACAGTAACAACTTATAGTGCACCAAAAGCATGGTGTGTACTTTTTTTTCTATAATAAGTTATAAAAAATTATAATATTAATATTATTATAATTAATATTAATATTAATATTAATATTATTATAATATTAATAAGTTAAAATTGCAAAGAGCCTTTGAGACACTGATATTTAACTATATAATTTATAAACAAAATCTAAGCTTCAAAAGATTAAATTGAAATGATTTACCTATCCTTTTCAGTTCTTAATACCTCTTCTTAATATCTTTCATTATTAGCTCATTTATTTTCGGAAATTAATAAAAGCAAAAAGTGATCTACGAAAGAAACGGTAAAATTTATGGATATTAGTTCGTTTTTTGACGTTCAAAGCAGAGGAAATTGCATTTTTTGAAATATAATACTCTCGTACATATGAATAAGGTGTATAACAGTGGAATTTAACATTGTTTCATGCAACTTTTGAGGACAAGAAAAAAGAAACGAATAACTGAGAGATTAGTTAGTTTATTTGAAACACTTCTGAATACTGGACGAGACAAAAAAAGGAAATGCATAACTGAGATTAGTTGCAAGGAACGCTACTGTCTACTAGGCGAGACCTAAAAAAAGAAACCCATAACACAGAGATTAGTTCATTAGTTATCTGGGTGGTTTGAAATGCTACTACTGCCCGGGGCCAGAACAAAGAAATGTATAGCTCAGACATTAGTTATCGCTTTTTTGGTTGGTTTAGAGCACTATTGTCCAGTGTTTTGCTATACGTAAGTTAGTGAGGCAGGCATGAAAACTGAAAAAATCGCATAAATGAGCTGCGAGTGGATAAGACGTCATTGTATTTTCTTGTCTCATTCTGAGTAAGAGGGCTTGTTGCCACCAAATCTTAAAATTAAAAATTATAACAAAATATTCGGTATTCGGTGAATAAGTAGTTAACATTAAGAGCAAATATCCAGTATTCAATAAAATTCAACATTTCTCCTGCCACAAATAAGCACATTAATATTAATTAAAAATATAGGAATATTTGAACTTGAATAGCAAGTGGAACAATGTATTTTTAAAAATTAAAATTGAACCAATAATTTAATGTAAAATATGGAGAAGGGGTGTGATGGTATACGGATGTATGGTTGCAAAAGGTGGTGAAAATTAATGTCTATAGGATGAACGATGTGTCAGTATGTTTATATCAGCCATTTTATACATTATATATTATTGTATAGCATTTTGAATCCAAAAAATATTTCAAATATTACCAGGATGATGACCTGAAACATTTTCTATCAATACAAGCTTGTGACTGCTAATTTCATTAACTCTTATTCAGATAAAACTGAATTAGATTTATCCGCAAACTATCGTTTAATTGGAATCAGATATGTGCGATTGAAGAAAGAGAACATTATATTTTAAAATTTGAATTATTATGAAAACCTAATCAGTATGATATATTAACGGAGAATAATTAAATAACAATATAGAATGATTATGAGTTTTTAAATATGAAATGCACGTTGTCCGTAGAAAGTAGCTTTTGACGATTAAGACTATAAAGTCTACAGTGGCGCATGAAACACATGATGTACCCAACTCGCCATAATATGTCAAGGAGTTAATAATACACTCTAAAATGAAGATTTTAAACCAGCAAATTTGGAAAATCCCTCCATTACATTCATGGTATTCTCGGGAAATCTCCTGCCTATACACATATGATTAAAGGTGATAGAGGTGACCAGTTTAACATCAGTAGATTTATCAGCTGATACATCAGAAGCCTTACATTTGTTAATGGACAAAAGACTTACAGAAACTTCTCCAAATACCTTACTGCTAAGGTACTGCTCTAATATACATCTGTTGAATTGCGTGTGGTTTCTGCGGGACTAATTGTTTTCTTCACCGCTCTTTGTTTACGGCTTTCTGAAAATTCACGATCTCCTGAAATTAATCTAGACTCCGGCGAATCAAAAGGAATAAGCAACAAACACAAGGGATTAATACCTCACCCTATTCAAACCTTATAGAAAATTTATGTTTACTTTCATTAGAAGTTATCGAATTTCTAAGAAAAGCAATTTAAGAATTATTCTGTTAGAAGAATAGAATAAAACAAAATTGGTCAACATTTTATTATGAAATCCCCAATCAATCTAATGTTAACACATTAGCAGCAATTTATGCCCAATAAAGTACTATATTCAAACATCATCTTTTTAATCTTTCTAAAACTGAAATTTTTATATATAAATATATACAAAACTATCACTTTGAAAATTGAAAATTCTCGCATCTGATCAATCTTTAAACGTAGATTATACAAGATAATTTATTTCATTATAAATGCATTCATCTATAGTATAAAGGACAAAAATGCTGGATGATTTCCCTATGACTATAGAACAGAAAATAATTGTTTATAAAATAAGATATGATAAAATGAATAAGATATAATGAATAATTAAGTTATTATAAACTTATTTTATAATATTTAACTATTTGGAAATCAAACTTTTAAAAGAAAACAGCATGACTTATTTCATTCAAAAATTATCCGTTTATAGGAAAAGGACAAAAATGTTGGATTTCCCCATGAGTATAGAACAGAAAATAATTGTTTAGAAAATAAGATAGGATATATTGAATTATTATAAAATTATTTTACCTTATTTAACTATTTGGGAATCAAACTTTTGAAAGGAAACTGGATGACTCATGTTTAGCATGTAATATCATAGACATTCCAAAGCCTAAAATTAATAATAAAAATAAATAATAAAATTAATTTCAATAAACTAAATGCAGTTTACTGAAAATGGTGTTTTTTTCAACTTTTATGCATTGCAATTAAAAAGTCGTTGCACATACTGATTTTAGAAAATTTACTACAAATATATTACAGACATACGTGGAAGTTTAACCTACTTTTTCGTTGTTGCTTAGTTTAGTTAGTTTTAATAGTATTTAAAAAGAAATTGTTAAGTAATTTTTTTCGCTTTTTTTGAAAATTTAATCTTTATTTAAAATTTCTGATTATTTTTAAAATTTTAGGTAGAGACTTATACATAAGAATTACTATTTACAAGAAAGCAATTATTATTAGTGAAACTCACCTTGTGTCAGAGGAAGTTTTCGCATAATGTATCAGAAAAATTTAAAAAAAATTTAAACTAGTTCTCACTTTTTATATAAAGATCTTATACTTTAAAAACAATGTAGATTCATCGAAATTAATTAAATAAAAAATACAGAATAAATACTAAAAATCCCATATATTTAGGATAATTTAAAAAAGATATAAGGCAAAAAGTCTATTTAAAATTTTTTAAAAAGGATTTATTCTCTTAAATGAGTTGCAGTCTCCGGAAATCAAAAATTATCCGAATATAGTATCATCCTTTGGCACCTCTGTGCACAATACTAGTTTTATTTTGACACTGACCTTTTTCTATCTATTTAAATGACTGCTATATTGTCTAAATATTGAGTAAAAGCTTAAAGTTGTTTGAATAGTAATTTAATTAGTAATTTAAATAGATATATTATTCAAATTTTTGGGCTTTTTATTTTAAAATCTCAAATTAAACTCACACGGCAATGTTGTACTTTTACTTATTGTTAGCACATACAGACACTTTACTTCATATATGTATGCATAAATTGTTCTTTGAAACGATGTTTTTTCCGTATTTTTCCTAATTATTATACAAAACTTTCAACGGTTTAATTAATTAATTAATTTCTCTTCATCGATTTACGACCAACTTTAGTTGATTGGCTCTACCAACAAACAGTTTCTTTGAAGAGGGAATTACCATAAATTTTCCTTGGACGACAGAAGAATAATGAATACCTTTACGTTTTTCCTGAGAAAAAAAATCGGTTAAATCCGTTTTTCCCACTAAAGAATGAAAAAGGAATTAACACGTAATTTTTTCCACAGGTTTCAAGTATTTCGTAACTCAGCTTATTTTCATAAATATTATGCCTTTGTAAATATTTTGTAGCTTCCAATATGCAAGAAAGTTCAAAGTATTTTTATTTTGTATGTCAGCTTGAGAATACGTTACATACACTTAAAATGAAAAATGTCAAATAGGAATTTTTAAAACGCGTCAAACGTTATGTATTTTCAAATAGATAAATGGGATTGATATTTAGACATTCCCTTGTAGCTCTTTCTTTGCGAAACAAATTTTTAAGTGCTATTCTGTATACTTCTATAATTCTTCAATAAGGTACATTCTAATATATTTGAAAAGTCCAGATTTTCTTTCCTTGAATTGTGTAGTTAAAAAAAGTAGTTTCTTAATTTTCTTACAAGTTGTTTTGGGAACTTAAAATTAGAATTAAGCATACAGAATAATACACAACTTACTGGATTTTCAACAGAATCACACTAATTTTTCTTACAAGCAAAGAGTAGCCTTACTCCCAGTTTAAAAACATTTTCTCAGAAATTAATTATTTTGCAAACATTTTCTAGTTAAATTATCAATACCTTCTTAAATTCTCACGGGACTATAATTTCCTAATATTTCAGCTCACAACTATTTGACAATCATTTGGCTTTTAATTTATTAGTTTTGTTAAACATTTTCCTCTTACATATATTATTAAAAACATCAATTCTGACGGAAAATATCTAAAATAAAGAGGCAGTTGCACCCTTAAATTTTTTATGGTAGATTTTCTAGTTCTTTACTAATCTGGAATGTCAGATTATATGTACATTATACAAAAAATATTTGCTCCAATTTTCTTCTACAAAAATAGGTATTTTGTTATATACAGTACATGCAATACTCTACTCGAAAATTCTAGAAACACATGACACTTTTATCGAGAGCTTCATGCGGTAAACGTAAATTGTACCATGAATTCGTATATAACATGGAATTCATAACTGTATAACAATGAAATAAAGTAACTAGGATTTAGTGAATTTTATAGTCATATAATAGTTCACAAATTAGATGAGTTTCTGGTTTTCAAAATATATATATTTTAAGAAGAAAACACATATCCCTAACAGTGCGCCAACCTAAACAAAAAAAAAGATCCTGGATAAATATAAAAGCCACTGAGTTATTAGGAAAAGAAAAGTGATATCAATTCTTCTGCCACTTGTTCAGAAATGTATCGCAATCTTGAGAAAGCTAACAACGCAGAAAAAAAAACTCGAGTTCTTTCTTCGTGTATTCTACAACTTATAATATTTACGTGTAATATATTTCCAGGAATGGAGACTCGAAATATCCTGTGAACTTCTGATAGTGAAAGAAACTTGTTTGCTTCTCTTGAATAAATGTACTATAAATAGATTTTCCAGACATTGTGTTTGGAAAAATTATACAATCTCCTACGCAATAGCTACAAGACTTTCAATATATATGTATGCATGTATATATATATATATATATATATATATATATATATATATATATATATATATATATATATATATATATATATATAATATGAAAATTAACTTTATTATTTCCTTAAAAACCTCCTCTCTCCTATTCTAATTCCTTTAAATCTTTTTCCAAGCCTCTAAATAGTTTAATCAAAGGAGTGTTTGCCAAATAGTTTCGCGTTTTTGATGATCTTGCATTTAATTCGCTTATTAAGTTTTTTTTACCGTGGGAAAATTCTTCCTGTCTTCGCTCTTGGGTGCACCTCTGTTCGAGTAGAGTGATCTCTGAGATTTTTCTTCTTCTGTTGTTCAGTAGAATAGATGTGCGTTGTAGCAGCTCCGGAATAAAGTTTCAGTTAGACTTGTGCCGTTCTCTTCAATGTCGGCCCGACTGAACTTTTATTACTGTTGAACTTTCTTCTTGTCCAGCAGGTTTATAAAAAATGGCTTATATATATATATATATATATATATATATATATATATATATATATATATATATATATATATATATATATATATATATATATATATATATATGTATGTATGTATATGTATTACACTCCCGAGTACACGGCTCGAGACTATCCGAGTTAGTTTTCTTTTATTGTAATTAAATAGAGAAAGCAAGGAGTTATATTAACAACCTTTCCAAAGCATCGGAATAGGACATTTGCTGCTCTCCCTCTTCGTTTTAGGAAGTGACAAGAAAAAAGAAGCTTTCTGGTGTTTTTTAGTTGTATTCTCAGTTTAACGGAAATCCATTGTTGCCATTGTTCTTAATTGTAACTGCACAGTACGTACAGTATTCGTAAATTGGTCTTGGGATATGATTAATGATTTTTTAAGTGCACCACATAGAAGATTTTAAAATGGATGATAAACAAAATAATGTAGCAGTAGCGACTGTGGAGGAGAAAACAGCAACTAGACTCTGATGTCACAATAAAATATTTAGCTTGAGAGTTAGGAAAAATGCAGTGTGATTGAACGAAAAATTAAGCAAAAACTGAAAGTGGTGTGTTTCACAAGCTAGTGGAAGTGGAAAAAAAGTACGAAAATCCATGCTGAAAGGTAAGCATAAAGAAATTAGGAAGATTTACTTTTGTAGCATGAATACTTAAGATGAAAATGTGTAACTGTAACTGAACCAATATTGCAGAGAAAAGCTTTAAAACTCAAGCAACAAATAGAAGGACGAGATTCAGAGTTTAGTGCTAATTATAGATGGTTAGGTCGCTGGAGTAAATGATTCGACTTTACTGTAAGTGGAAAAACAGTATCCCCTAATAAAGAGGCTATAATCTATTCAAAAACTATCTTTTCAAGCTAATAGAAAAAGAAAGAATTTCGGAGAAGCTGTTACACAACTAGGAGGATCCAGGTTTAAATTAAGATGTTCATGCGAAAACACTTACATAGAAATAAGAGGCCACTGCAACAGCATGCAAGAAAAGCAAGGAATGAGTCATCATTCAGCAATACAACCGGCTAGCTAAAGATTAGGTGTAGGTTCATAATAAAAATTAAAAACCCAAGAGTTTTTAAAAAAGAATCAAAATAAGGAATCATTATCCGTACATTACATGGATAAAAAAGCCTGCATGAATTCTGAATTTTTTAAAACCTTGTTGCAAAATGAACTCGTATAGAGAAACTATAGAAAAATATATGAAAAACAACTATTTGCGAAAAAAAACCTCTGCTAATTGTTGACAATGCACTTTCTAATCCGGCCACTGATGATCTCACAGAGAGGGTTTTTTTAGGTTTGGTTTGAAGTTCTAATGTCTACCTTTTTGCAACACGAGAACTAATGAGACCGGGATCTACTGTTTAAAGCCGATTACGATGCTACAGTGCGATTTGAATCCACGGACTCTGGTACTGAAGATCAGCTCCCTAACCATTCGACAAACTCTCACATATATGCGCATCAAAAATTTACTTTTACCCCCTAATTTAACAACTCTTTGTCAGTCCATGAACCAGGGAGTCCTTGAAAAGCAAATTATATATATATATATATATATATATATATATATATATATATATATATATATATATATATATATATATATATATATATATATATATATATATATATATATATATATATATATATATATATAAGTAAAAATTAAGTTGTTCTAGGTTCTAAATTATGAGAGTAATGTCTTTGGGTTTCTGGTTTTGATGGTCAGGTGACAGGGCGAGAGAAGTATACCATTGGATGACGGAATGTGATGTGTGGCGTAAGGCCTATGTATTTTCGATATGGAAATAAAAGTTATTTGCTAAGACTACCTTAAGTGATTTTGATTATGACTTTATTATGACTTTATTATGATTTATTATGATTGGCGACGAACTCCTGAATACATATACATATATAATCTTCTCAGCTCATTGATATCAACGACTAATAATAACGAAGATTGTGTAGCTACTTCGATACAGATTGACACGTAGATGTTATAAGGGGGACATCGGAAGCATGGTAAGACATTCCAAACTTATAACTTGTAAGGTCTTGGAATATACTTTTGTAACAGGAAAATCTGCATTCCAATATTGATCTAATGTGTGAAAATAAAATGTAAGAAGAGAAACTTGTTACGTTTCTAGAAAATTTCCTGGCTGTGAAGATATGGCTGCAGATGACATTACAGAATGGATGGCGAACGAGGAAGTTCAAGAAATAACTGAAAACAATATTAATGAAACAGTGAAACAAGAAGAAGTAATAGGAGAAAGAAGCAGGAATCCTTAAATGACAGGAAAAATCCCATTCCACATTCGGAAGGGTTCAAGAGGATCAAAGCTACGTTGAAGTAAATCAGCTAATAGCAAGAGACAGCGCCAGCTATCTTTTGCGTAAGTGGAAGGGCATTGCATCTTGAAAGAGAGCTTTAATTAAGAAAATGCCATCTATTAAGGACTTTTTCAAGAAGAAAAAACTGTAAATTTTGACTTTTAAGGTTATCTTTCTATATCTGTGTAATCATTTATCAGTGAAAAATAAAATGAGTTGGAATCAATTTTCTTAAGAATTAGGGATAAGATTTACGTTAACGTTTATGTTTTCTCTATTTAAGTTATTTTTTATAGAATTAAAGTTAAAATGTAAAGAGTTTAAATCATTTAACTTACTTTTCCTCTAATGCGTTCTTGAAGCATCCACAAAAGTGTATAAACTTACATAAACTACAGGTACAAATTCTTTTATTTGAACTTCACATTGCTAGATACTTTAATGGTGCTCATTAATACGAAAGGAGCACCATTTGGATTTAATACGATATCCTACAGGCTCAATCATGATTGGTTTGTTCAAGGGGCATGAGAAACAATAAAAACAGGTAAGATAACTTTAACGCAAAAGTCATTAATATTGGCAATACACAAATAACTTTTATTGAAAATAAGTACAATTAACGTCGTTCTAACGGTTCCAGTTCTAAGATTATTTAATTAAGTATTTTCAAGCAATACAAAACTTGAAATACTTTAATTTAAAAAAAAGTATAGAATTGTCACCATATTACTTCCTTGTACTGTTTGCAACATTTAACATATTTTTTCTGCACTTCATTCAAACTTATAATATTGTTTACGTATAATATTATATCCTTATAATATATTTCAGTTGAATGCGAGATACGATCTCTCGATACTTTAATAAAGAGTACAATTACATATTTGTTAAAGCATTACCTTTGAATAACATTAAGATACTATGCAATATTACTTCAAGAAAAATTAGAAATATATATACAACAGTGAAAACTACTTACTAATTCAAGAGTGATTAGAGCTCTAGTAGTACTAGATAACGGCCAATGCTAGCGTTTAAGCTATATAGAGATTTTTCCTAATATATGCGTAAAATAATGCAATAAAATATAGGAAGGCACAAGTAATTGTTACAAATGTCATATATACTAATTCAAACATTCTACAGCTATAAATCGAGTTATGTTCAGTGATTATATTGCTATAATGAAATTACTTTTTGATAGGTTATAGATTTCAAGTAAAAATGGAGGTTTATCTAAAAGTTACAAAAGTACTGAATACAAGATATCAATAACTCACATCTAATCATTTCTGGATATGCTGCATAATCTAGTACGCATATACATTCGTGCGTGGTGAAACTAGGAAAAATGTCACAGGATGGACAAAAGGGATATTTAAAATTTCAAAAATATATTTCCCTTGTGCGTTTATACAGATGTAATCCTAAAGTCTTTGTGGCATACGATCCTGTATATGTCGAAATAACAGCAGATTATGTTTATGATTCCAATTTTTGAGTAAAGGATGTAACATCTAACAACAAACATTTTTTAGCCATAGAAATTTTGTATTACACATTAATCTCAGCCAAAAGTAAATCTATTGAAAAATTTTTGCTATTGCACTATTCAGCGCATTATACTTCAGAAAAATAAGATTTATAAACTAAATCCTTTTATTTTTGAAAGAGTACTTATTAACTTGGGTTACGTCTTTTAAATTAGTCAATACTGATATTGATTAAGACATGGTTAAAATGACTTTGTCCTTGAAAACCTGAACAAAATTTCTTTATTGTGTAAAAGGAATTAAATATAATAGGAGATTTCCATTAAAGGTTCCAAGAGAAATAAATAGTTTCAATAACAGTTAAATCAAAATAAATTTCAAAACCAACTATTTATCTTATCATGTTTTATAGCTATTTCAATGACGTGTCAAAACCCACATTTTTAATGTTGCAGAAATAATATATTTAATTATCGTTAAGTAAAAAGCAAGTATTTTAATTACGTGAGATGGATGCATCTTTCCTATAAAATTGTTATATCACCTAAAGTGTACCTCGAGAAAAATGTTTTTGTTGAAAACCTGAAGCGCATCCAGTCAATTGTTTACCTATTTTATATTCAATTTCGTTTTTTTTCAACTCCTCTTCTTAGCCCACTCTCCTGTTTCTAATCATGGATCTTGTTGGTGCTTCAACCACATTTGGCGAATTTGGCGTGCTTGCAGCTTGCGTGCGTGGCGTGCTTGCAGCGTGGCGTTTGAAATCTGGCGAGGGGATCGTAACTCAACAAATTGATACATAAACAAAAACAACATTTTGAGGAAAAATTTTACAAAAATGAATATTTAAAATCTAATTGAATTAACAAAGAAACACAAAGGAAACACATAACATTCATACTAAATAGACTGAAACATTCACTTAATCACAAATTAAATAAACTGAGTGTGATTTTCATCACAAATTTGTGATTTAGTGTAAATTGTAAAATTAATTTAAAATAAGAGGATTGTAGACGGGATCTCATCCAGCAAAAAACTCTTTGACTTAAAAGAAACTGTATTTTGAGTGGAGGTTGAAGAGGAATTGTAAAATTGAAAATTTTTTTTCAAATCTCTTATTTCTTTATCAACAATTTTGTAGTAACTGAGCATTTTATTTGACTAAGGACCGTTTTATGTGAATTGTTTTTCATTGTGTTTTTAAAGAAAATAGTTCTATGCTTCTTACAGATATTACTTTAGGCTGCTGGCACAAAAAAGTACATCCTAAACGTAAGTTAGAGCAGTTGTATTTATTACCCAACAGTAATAAAACTTGCATCAGTAATCGAATAATGTGTTTTGTATATCCCCTATATAGTTACATCCTAAGTTATCTGTCCGTCTCAAATTTATGAGGTGTTTGGACTTGAAATGGAATGAAACATCCATATTGGATTATAAATAGTTGGATAATTGGATAATAAATAGGCAAAAAAAAATTCCAGCATTATGACGTTATTCCTTTAACTATCTCATTTAATCATTTCTTATTTTAAAGTATTTAAATATCGTCTGCATTATTTTCATACGTTTTATCATTGAAGTTAGACATAAATTTTCTTTTATATTGGGCTTAAATAATAGATTAGGTATATATGTGGTAATTTTAAATTTAATCATCCATTATTTTTGTTGCAATGAAAATTTTATCACATGTATTAACAACAAATTATATCTACCTCCAGGGTGTGGTGGAAAGGATAGCTTCATTCCTTTATTTCCATTAATTACTGGGGCAAAAAAATTGGGTAGAACGATCATTTGACATAGGTAAGAAAACTTCGAATTACCTTTCTAAATGAATTCAATGTGATTCCAAACTGCATTCACAGAATCGGGAGACTTTAGAGAAGTATGAAGGTAAACAAACTATTGAGCTTGTATCAGATAATTCTCAGTCAAAACACAAACCATTTTTTATCTGCCTTACATGGTACTTTACAATTCTGGAAAATTATAAATTTTACTGATCCCGTCATATGACGGGCTTTATGCTAGTCTTTTATTGGTAGTGTTTATCAAATTTTGATGTATTTATTAGATGGAAGTATTTAAAACTATAGTTTAATCTTTATTTTTCCTGTATTGTACAGAAAATATACGTAGAAAAGTGTTTCAGTTATTCGATCTGACCCGATTTTGGAACTCCCGTTCTCTGAACATCCCTGATGTTTCATTTTAACTTCCTAGTAGAAAGTAAATATATCTTAATTGTTGAAATAAAAATTAAACACAGTATCAAAACTGTTAAGTGCAACAAATTTAAAATATAAGTAACTGCCTCGCTTATTATTTTTTTCAAAGTTACTGCATTCAAATCACAAAATCCATAAATGATTTTTAATCTATCAGACATAAAATATTACTTATCGTTAACTGAAGAGTTAAGATTTTAGTTATGTAAGAAGAGATAAATTTTTACTTCCATGAGATCTTGCTATAGCATCAAATTCTACCTCCAGAAAAAAAATATATTGAACACCTGAAGCGTATCCAGTTCACTGTTAACTCATTTTATATTTCATTTCAGTAGATTTTTTTTTGTACTAACAGTAACTTCTTAGAAACTGGGCATTTTATTTGGGTAAGGACGGTTTTATGCGATTTCTTTTTTTGCATGATGTGTATTTTAAGAAAATATTTCTATGTTTGTTTCGGATTTTCCTTTCGGCTGCTGACATAAAATAGTGCATTCCAAATTTAACTCCTAGCTATAATCTTTATTACCCTGCAGCAATAAAAATTGCATCAGTGATCGATAAACGTGTTTTGGAGTACTTTTATTGGTCCTCTTTTCCAAGTTTGGGTGTTTTTATTGAATGTGAGTACTCAACCAGTTTTTTATTCTTTATATTTACTTTTACTTACAAAATATATTCAGAAAAAATTTCTGTAATCATCCATATATTCAATTTCAATAGTAACCTCTGTTACAATATGGTTTTGCTACAAAATTGGAAATGAAGTGACAGGGATTATAAAAAAAATAGAATGCGTTGTGAGGCTATAGTAAATATGTACCAAACCAAAAGTACAGTCTCAGGGAGAGATTTTAAAATAAAAAGTAATTTATTAAACACGCAATGGGTTGGTCAATGCAATATATTAACAAATACTCACCTCAATAGGAGTCATAGTGCACACAGCGTACAAGGTTGGTTCATTCAGGGTCGGTTACTCACTCACTAACTTCCACCCAAAAAGCGCTCCCTAATATAAGTGCACTCATTTTTCGCCACAGGCATTGCCAAGGCAAAACCGTGTGGTGATACAGTGCCGATTGTGGAATCGACTAGCTGTGCCCTGTAGCTGCAGAGACATTCCTTACAGTACCACTAAAGGAGACACTACAAAGCCTCTTGACCACAGAAAGCGAGAAGGTGAAAAGGTGACAGAAAAACTACACTAAAGCAGTACCTTCTTACATTCAAACTGGTCTGAGGAGTCGTACACCATAAAATCTTGAGAACAACCTTTTACTTCGCAACAACCTCACAATTTGAAAACATGATTCTAGTAACTATATGCATATTTCTGTATCTACATTGTATAAGGTTGATAACTCAACATTACAGCTAAATAGGTGAAACAATTTAAACTTTTGAATGTATGCAAGATCGAAAACACCAATTTTTGAATTTTGTCAGGGTACATATACCAAATGATTGATGATACAAAACAATAAAAACTATTTACCACTAACAGTTGACAAACTGATGATAATTCATTATAACTAAAGCTCATTAACATATAAGTGATTCACGACTAGTTCATAACACATAACTTACTCAGTTTCATAAATTCGAGCATTCATCCAGAGGCTGTCAACAGTGCTAAAAACTGTATTAGGCTCACTATGTGGCTTAATTTTTATAGACACGTGACCTAGAGAGAACTACCAAAAAACCTCGACAACATTCTAGTAAATTTTGAATCTTATTTAAGTTAGCAAGAATGTTGGCGATATTTAGCGAGATATCGCAGATAAGTCGACCAAAATAAGGTTCTAAACTATTGCCAATTTGGCTATAACTCGCCAAATAGCCAAAACACCAAAAATAATTTAGTTATTTTTCACTGTATTAAAATTTACATTCGTATGTACGGCATGTAGACCGAAATTGCAGGGAAACTGCGAGAGGCTAGAAACTTTACGGCAGTTTGCATAATATTTCACATACATTTTTCTAGTGTTCAGATTTAAAAAAAAAACAGGGTATATTTATCAAATACGACAGTTTTATCCAAGTAAAAGAACAGTTTCTGAAAGTCATGCTGGAATTGTTTATCCGTAAAGTACATGTTATGAGTAAAAATCGGAATATGTCAAATCTTTGTGAGAAAATACAGTGCTAAAAGTAAAATGTATTCGAGATAATACATGTGTGTATCCTTTCTTTCTAGTCATCCTACTATATTTCAGCCAAATGACTTTCAGGCCTGGAGCAATCATGAATAATAATTTAATCTATGTCAACATTTAAAGAATATTTTTTTACAATTAATAACGAAAGACATAAGTAACCTGTCTGAAATTTTGGTTAGTAGAGACACGAAAATTGATTTGAATGCTTAATGTTAACAAATATTATGTGTAGAATGAATTTAATTTTAACAAATATAATAATTAGAATATATTTTGCTCTAAACCCAGAAAAACATAAAAGTCCCCTAAAAAACATAAAATTATGTGTATTAAAAAATTAACACGAACACATTAAATTATATACCCGATAAATGGAAATTGCAGTATATTTAACAACAAATTTCAGGTTTCTATCAGTTGTCAAAATACTTGAAATATTATTCTTATTTTCTAAAAAGAAAATAAATTAGGCACCATACTGTTACGAAGCTAACTTCGATGGCTCAAGTGTGTAATGCATGTACTCAATGGATTATTTCCCATTTTATCATAGCCGAACGATGGCTGAATGGGTAAGGTGCTGTAGTGTGGAACAGTTCGTGGATCAGAATCCTACTGCTCACATGGATGTTTGTAACCGTGTGGATTTGACTTTACTTAGTAGGTTCCGGTCTCATTATCCTCAATATAGCAGAAGAGTGAGCAGACTGCAAAGCTTCATACCAAACTCATGTTACCAGATAAGTAAACAAAATGGTAGATCCATGAGTAAAGAGAAATGATGAGCTCTTCCAATATTTTATATGAAACCCAATTTTTGAAAAAGATAAAGATAAATGTTTCGTGGAAGATATTTTTGTTGCACAACATGCGTCCTTGAAATGATTATTTTATCCTTTTTTTCAGGGCAGCTGCAGATTAAGGACGCAATTGCGTGGAATATGCTCACACAAAGTGGATGTTTGCACTTGATAGAAGGATCTAGGGCAAGTAAATGGATGGCGACAACACAAATAAGAAGAAATCTGAACATAAAATAAATTGAATTAATAAACTATTTTCCCTATAAATTCTTCAATGATATCGTTTAGATGTAGAAAATGCTGAAGTTTGCAATTAGTATTTATTATGTATCACTGTTGAGATCAATTTTGTAGCATTTGGAACAGACGTTATGTATTAAGTTTTAGTCCAAATAAAACTCTATTTCTAGTTCACCATAGTTTTCCTGCAATATAACTGGGTTATTTTATTGTTTTTTATAATGGAACTAGGGCTAGCAAAGCTCCAAATCTGAGGCTACTCGATTTTAGGCTAGGACCGTTTTTCGTTTTGAAGGGTGAAAGTCCGACTATTTAGCCCGAATTAGTTCTCGTAATTTGGAAGCATGTACCAAGCAGAAGACTCCTGGCTTGACTTGGAGAACACTGCAGCTACAAACTTTTTTTTACCCTTGGACTGTCTCTACATGAGAATAAATATGATGTACATTAGATATAAAGTCTTCTGGAAACATAGATAAATATATAACGGTACACCAAATAATTTTCTTCTTATAATATAGTTGTGTATCACATGACATATACAAGGGTATAAACTATTAGATATGTATATCATATTTGATACACAGCACACGAAAAGGATACGTGTACCAGCCACCATTTTTGATTATGGCCACCCTTGTCCAGCTTATGATTGGAACCCACAACTCTCAGGTTCTGAGTTGACGATTCATCATTTGTCGATTCATCCACCGCGGCATTATTTATACTTAGTACATTATCACTTTTCACTTGGTATATAAAAGTGCTCAAAAAAGAAACTCAAAATTTCGCACTCAATTTACATAAACTACCATATTTTTCGGTAATTATAATTCGAATTCTATAATTCGGATACAGATTGAAATAATATTGCACAATTTTAAATTGATATTTTTTATTACATGCATATATTTTTTTGTATTTATTACATGCATATATATATATGTATATATATATATATATATATATATATATATATATATATATATATATATATATATATATATATATATATATATATATATATATATATTTGACTTGATTGAATTCCTTTAAAGCGTGATAAGCATTCATCTTGCTTTATATTATAAGATTATTAAATTTTTCATTCAATAATATACATATATTACTCCAACACATTTATATGCTTATATAAGGCACAAGTCATTAAATGTGTTGTATATTCCTATAGAATGAATATTCGTATCCAATTCGATGATAAATTTTTTACTAAGACCAGTCTGAACATAGTATATTGGTATAGTATTCTGAAATAGCAGGAAAATGGAGTTTTAATGTTGACGAATAGTAAATTAAAATATTGCATAAGACAGCTTAGATATTCCGATTGAAATATTGTTTATATTCTATATATCACTTAAGGTAACAAAAAACCTTCAAACCAATAGATTTTGGCCCAGCATCTGAAATGTTCTTTGGTTGTTAAAAATTGAGGATGGTTATATATCTTAACTTTACTATCAAAAGACATTTTTAGAATTACATGATTATTTTACTGTACTAAAACCTCAGACATACATCCTTATTTTAAACTTATAAAAATATTTTCTCGTTTGAAGATTGAATTTGTCATTTAGAAAAATTCTACATGCATTAATTTTATGTTTTCTTATTAAACATTTTGGCGATTCCCTATCAATATGTTTCTCCTTAAGGTGGTCAGGCTTTTGAAAATACTAAAGTATTTTCTCGAGTTACAGATGATTTATTTGATTATGTAAAATGAAGAAAACAGTTATTAAAACATTCTATATGTTATCCAATTGACTAATAAAAATAGTATTTAAACGCATGTTGTAATCGATATCTATTTTTATTCCTACAGGAATTCTAACATAAAATTAAGAATTAAAAGGATTTTTAAAAATATTTTTGGGTTTTATATGTTTAATATTAAAACATTACATATATAAGATCATTATAAATTGAAAATTTTATAAACGTGTCTTATTCCCTTAATATGTTATGGAATTTTTTTATTTATTCATGGCTTGCACTTGAAAATGCCAAGCAAATATATCCCGGAATTTCATTTCATTTTCATCTGTCATATTGCGTTTCCATACTTTGCTTGTTTGTTGGCGTCATAAAACTCGACGAATGCTAAAATATTGAGTGTTCTTCAAGTCATTTCTCGGTATCTGGTTTTATTTACGTTAGAGTAGCACGGCATTTGAGAAGTGTTGACAGATTTTCGAAGTGCTTAAATTATTTTTCAGATGTATTTTGGGATTGCTACAAAAGAAAACAAAGTCTGAGACATCCGACGTGACACTCTAAAATCGTGTACGTGATATCTGCATTCCTCCAGACATTTTCTTAAAGGTTTCTATTTTTACTGCTTATTTTAAGAACTTTGTTTATGAATATATTGAGACTCCATATTTTATAAAATAATAAAAATAACATACAGAGATTATAGATTGAAACTATAAATAAAATAGTCGCTTTGAACTCAATCTTTGATTTTGAAATTTGTATTTTGAAATATGTTTAATTTAACTAACTGTTGTTTTATGTGCTACAATATAAATAGCCTATAAAGTTTAATGGGAAAGCACAGTTAGAAATTCACCTGAAGTGTTTCAACTATTAAAGAAATAGACAAATATTTATTTTCCAATAAGTTTATTTTTAAGTAAAATTATTTGAATTAAATTTAAAGTTTCTACAAATAAGAATAATATTTCATTTTATGTTAATAATCTTCATTGTAGGATGCAGAATATAGCAAGAGCTGAAGTAACTAAGTTACCAAGGGCATCTAGCTCATACCCAAAGAGATGCGAGTTGTAGGATCAAATCAACGAAAGACCGAAGTCTTAACACTTGTTATGAGGGTATACTTCACCGCCAATTTACGCATGCAGCGGGCTTTTTTTCGTGAATCGCGCGAAAGTTTAGTTATTCAGAAAAATCACACGAGCTATAGAGCGGTGGTCCTCTTTCTTTTTACAACTGATTGAACAGAGCATTGGGGAGGATTTGGTCATCATCTTGGGAGAGGTATATCACATGTTAAGAGGAATCATGACCTAGGCGAGGTAGAATGCTGTGCTTTTTTAGGCATTTTGGACTGAGTCCTGGTTGTTCAATTGTTTTCATGGCTTTTACTCTATTGTGGGAGTCCGTCCCTTTATCTATTGAGATTTCGTTGGGTTCCACCTTAGATGTAGAATCGTGGTGAAAGGGCACCTAAACACATAGTGTTCCCCTAGTTCTCCAGAGACACTTTGTGGTGATGGCAGTCTAATGACATTAAATCTGTGGAAAGAAACAGTGGTTGGTCAAGATATTACTGATTTCTGGTGTACCTATTAGGCTTCGAGGTTTACTTTTCGGTAGTATTTGTAAAGATTTCTGCCTGTATGCGCTTGATCCAAAGACGTTTTGCACTCTGCTAAGAGTTCTTGGTAGAGAAGTTTGTTCACCTGGGACTAATAGAATAGCAGACCTTCTTCTGGATACCTGGATGCTGCCATTTTTGCCGGTCGATCTGCTCCCTCGTTGCCAGTGGTACCGCAGTAATCTTTTATTGATTTAAGAACAACATTTACTTTAGATAAGATAGTTTGGATGTCTTGAACTTGTTCATCCTGTATGCTGAATTTGGTTATTGCCATCAGGCTCGAACTATTGCCCGTGTGTATTTTTGCTTTAGTTCAAAGGTGGCGGTCTTTGAGCCATGCTATAGCATTATGAATTGCATGTAGTCCCGCCTGAAATATCGTTGCCGTGACTAGTGGTGAGTGTAGTTGGGTTTTACCTCTATAAGTTATAAGCGCTTAGCCATTACTTACTTTAGATTTAGAGTCATCTGGAAATATGTTAAAACCATCATCGGGAGGCTCTTGCTTCTTTTTGACGTTGAATGTCTTGTCGGCGAGGTGTAAATGGAGGGTATTTCTTTCATGTTTAATTTTATATGGGTGTAGAAAATCCATGCCAATTTTAATTTTCCAATCTAGCCTAAAGATAGCTGGGGACTGGATAGTTTTAAAGACTGTTAAAGTCAGGGAGGGTACGCCTGCTATTGCATGGAGTGCCCTGTTTGGAGTAGTCCTGTAGGCGCGGATTATTCTAAGCAAAATGGACCTTTGTATTTTAATCAAGAACTTCTTTTCTGTAATTTTCATAAAAGTACCTCAAATTCCTGCCACTTAGATAATGCATGTTTCTGTAACAATCTAGTTCCACAATTTTCAGAGTTAGCTGGGGACACCAAACATCTTTCCCCTACTTTTACGAGTTTTTGGTGATGGATCTGGACCTTCTGTCGAAGATCCTTTAGATTATTTTTTATTAGGGATGGATGTTCTATCTACTAGTTTGAGTGTTGTTAGGCGTTTGATGGATTTCCTATACGGTGTGAAGGTTATGCACTGGCTTTTGGTCTTTGAGGCGATCAGACCATTGTCTTTGAGTAGCTTGTTTATTTTCTTTAATGCTAGTTGGCCCTGGAGTTCAATTTCTCCCCTACTCTTACCCTGCTTACTGATTAGAAAATAGTCTGCAAAGGCCAGTAATTCTACATTTTGTTGAAGCCTCTTATTATAATCTCTGCTTTTATTGGCCACAAGATCGGCCCAAGGTGGATTGACTCTTGTGGACAACCTTTTGAGAGCGTGTGATGTGCCTCATTTGATTATTATCCTCCTGATTTCCGGGTAAGTTGCGATTAGGATAGTGATTTTAGAAGGGTATTTGGGGTGTAGTAGCGATGTTACAAGATCACCCCAAATCACAGAGTCACCAGTTATGTCTAGTGCAATGTCTAACGTTATTAGACTGTCAGCTCTATTTTGCTCTAATTTTTTTTAAATGCGTTTAGAGCCGTTTCGCAATAGCGACTTTCCCTAAACCCGTGATGTGCTTGGCTTAAGAAGTCATTAAGTCTCTTAATGGTGCACGAGTCTTTTAGCCATTATTTTCTCGAACAATTTGCCTATGAATGGTAATAGGCAGATAGGCTGACATGAACTAGGTGAGGATAGGAATTTATTTGGTTTCTGAAAGTAAACTATTTATCCCTCTTTTAGTGATTCAGTAAAAAGCCCCAACTGGGAGTATGTC
>CM063510.1:42611055-42623555 GCA_032207245.1 Pardosa pseudoannulata | reverse complement strand
GGTAAATACAGTAAAAAGTAAAGTATTTTAAAATACTGAATTTACAAATTTTATTTAAACCCCATATTCCATTAAAGACTTATACTGTAGCCGATCGCAACGTCTAATTTCTTTATCGTCACCTATCCTTATTTTAGATGATTGAACAATGATCGAATGATAGGGCGCTGCTCTCGGGCACCACGAGTTCGAATCCCAGTTACATGGCTGTTCTTAGTTATTCGTAATGATTTTTAACCCCTTCACATACAATGACGTTCACATAAGTGCCGTCAGTCATTGCATGTGCCATTGTAGATTTTGATATCTCCGAAACGTCATGAACTGTCTGCGACAGACTTAGTGCAGGATAATAATCAATTATTTAATTACTTAACTTGTGTTTTGAATTCTGTTTTGATTAGAATGCTTGAGATGTCATGTGCCCATTTACTGGATTTCCTCAGAATGATAAAACAATTGAGTGAAGACAATATATATTTATATACTGACAGTCTTTCCGTAATTAAGAGCTTAGAACAATTAATACCGAAATCAAAATTAATTACCGAGATACAAAAAGAAAAGAGAAACATGAATAACTGAGAAATTAATATAATTTAGATCAAAGCTCATAAGGGGAACACTGGTAACGGATATGCAGATATTTTATCAAACAACGCCAGTAAATCTATAAGTTATAAACCTATACAGTTCCCGGGATCAGTACTTAAAAAATATATGAGATAAAACATAAATAAAGATTAACAAGAATATTGGGATAAAAGTAAAAAAGAAAGAGCAGCTTATACTATAATGCCAAAAGTTGAACCAAAGTTACAATTCGAAAATAACATTTTAAACTGTTTTATTATCGGTCATGGAAGTTTCCTAACCTACTTGCATAAAGTTAGAAAACTAGAATCATGAAATTGTAAATGCGGAATGGTAGGTAACCCTCAGCATTACATGCAAGTAGGATGTAATCTTGTTTCTATGTTTATTAAAATATACGAAAACGAAACACAGATCGAATACTTTAAAAGAATAGATAATAATCGCAATCACATTAAAAAGTTAAAGGAAATCTATAATATATTAAATTCAAACTACTCATTTATACAAATTAAATTTTGAAATGTTTGAAAAAATCTAATAAAAATAGTGATAATAAAAAAAGTTTTTAAATTTTAAGTTAATAATTTAGTGTATGATTTTAAAATGAATAATTTCGGAAGGTTTTCCCCATCCACTTAATCTTTTACATCCATAAACCCTTGAGTTGGATGTGGGTGTGGGTCATCTAAGTCATGTGTCCATAAAAAAATAAGCAAAATAACATATAGAGGTGTAAAAAATGCTAATTGCTCAACCTGTTTAAAATTGCTTTGAAATGTTTACTTTACATAAATATTAATTTATTTTATACTATTTCTTATTGTATATTAACATCGTATATGAATCTCATTAAATGTTATATAGGAATTCAAATTTCAAAATAAAATGTTTTGTTTCTATGCTTGCATAAAATTTTCGGTTGATCCGAATTAAATAGTATTTTTGGGGTGCATCAAATTCTCTTTTATTTGTATGACAAGGGGTTAAGCAGTAGGTATGGGTCTCATTAGCCCTTGTGTAGCAAAAAAAGTATACTTTTTTTGCTACACAAAGCAAAAATCCTTTTTCTTTAAACTTTGTGAATGAGAAAGCATTAATTGCTTCTTAGAAAGTTTCATATAAAATAGCCAGATGTAAAAAGCCTTACACCATTGTGAAGGGCTTATTTTTCCAGCAGCAATTGAGATTGTAGAAACTATGTTTGGAAATAATTTTGCAAACCAATTGCAGTCCATACCTCTTTGAAATGATACTGTTGCTAGTCGAATTAGTGATATAGCTGAAGATGTACAGTGTCAACTTTTCTCGAAGTTGCTTAACAAATTATTTTCAATACAGCTTGATGAGGCAACAGATAGTAATAAAGACGATCATTTCATTGCCTATGTTCGATTTTATGATGATATGTCAATAATAGAACTACTTTTCTGCGAATTCAAAGAACTCAAAGCAAGAGCACACGCATTATTTGCTATCTTAAATGATTTTATGAGCGAAGCAAATATAGAATGGAAAAATTGCTTCAGAATATGCACCGATGGTGCTCGTTCAATGTCAGGAAGATTCCAAAGTATAGAACCACTTGTGAAAAACAAAATTCGCCAGAGTGTGTCTGGACACATTGCATGATCCAGAGAAAAGCTCTGTGAGTCCTGATCTGAATATTGTGTTAATTACCGTTTTAACTGCAGTATATTATATAAAACTGAGACACCTGAAACCAAGAATATTTTCCATACTTTGTAAAGACATGGGTGAAGTACATTCAGCATTACTATTTTATTGTGAGAAAAGATGATTATCACGTGGGAGTATTTTGCGACGTGTTTAAGAATTAAGAGGTAAAATCGCTATTTTCCGACAAGAGAAAAAAAGACTGGAAGCCGAGAATTTTCTCGATGGTTTATTTGTGATGAAATAAGACAGTTTCATGCAACGTAGCACATCTCAACTCTTGACAAATCTAGCTTTCATTTCAAACGGAAGGGACACATTTTTATTGCCTATTGGCTTTCGTAAATATGGAAAAGGACTGAATGGGCATTAAAGTGGTTCGTGGCATTGCATGAAATCGCTTTATTGAGCTAATGGGTAGACATAATCCAGAAATTAAATAACTTGAATCTCCAACTCCAAGGAGCAAATACATATATGAGTGATAAAGTTAATGCTTTTTGTAGACAATTGGAAAAGTAAAACAAAAAACCTAACAATGTTTACAAATGTGAATGATTGTATTAAAACTTACAAGGCTAAAGAACATGTAAACGTGGTTTTTGTAACCATTTAAAATCATTTAGCCATGCTAATGAAGAATTTTAAATATTACTTTCTTGTTGACGACAAACAGATAGAAAACGAGTGGGTTAGGATCCCTTTCAAAATACTCCAGAAGGGTTCTCAATTGCAGAGAAAGAAACTTTCATAGACTTCAACAAGTGGAGAAACCAATAGGCAATTTAGTAATAAATCACTCATTAAATTTTGGGCAGGAGTGAATGATGAGTTCTCTGCACTAAAAACAAGGGCATTTCGCATTTGATTACCATTTTCAACATACTACCTTTGTGAAACTGGATTTTCTGCAGTGGCTTCATTGAAGACAAGATATAGATAATAACTAAATATAGAAAAAAGAACTGAGAGAACTTTATTTCTAATATTAAACCTCTCTTCGAAATACTTTGCTCTGAGAGACAGGGCCAAGGAAGTCACTAAGAATTATAAAAATTGTTTTTAGTTTAATAAGTTTTGATTTAGTAATTTTTTAAAAATTTAATAAGTTAATTATTAAATATTATGACAAAATATATTTTGTTTTGTATGTGTGTGTGATTTACTTTTAGTCAGTTAATATTTTTTTTAAATGATATTTTCTATTGGATATACTAGTGCCCCCCCCTTTAGTGTGCTCACTCCCCACAAGTTGAGGATAGCTATAATTTAGCTATATATAACCTATATAAATTATCACTGTAAAAGGTTATACTGATAGTTAAAAAGACGGTAAATTGGTGACCACGCAGTTGTTCAATATGTTAATTGTAATATTAATCTAACTTAAACTGAATCTCAGAAGATGTCTGGACTATCTCGAAACCAATTTAGAAAATTTAGAAATGCTTTTAAAGTCAAACCTTCGAGTAAATGATCACTTAATTGTTGAATTATCACTAAAGTTTTATTGATCCATCTTTAAGTGGTCATACGACTGTTGAATTGACAAAAAATTTGCTTTATATATATATGGGAAATATATATATATATATAGGAAAAGGAGTTCAATTCTAAATATTTTAAAACAATCCACGGAAAAAATTCCAATATTGAGGAATTATGAATAAAAAACGTGTCAGCAGTTTACTGTAAACAAGTTTAAACTTGCAAAACTTGATTTTTCTCATATTGTGTTTTTTTCGTGTACGTGCATGTTATCTCAAAGAGTAATGTGTTTTCATTCAATTTTTACAGGTTGTATAAATCACAATTTTTATCCGGTTAAACCTAAAAGTTTTTGTATATTTCCCAAAAAATATTTTTTTTCATTGATAAATTTTGAATTTTTACAGAAAAAATCACTTTTTTTCAATTATTGTTTTAAAACTATACATGTATTTTAAATTTAGGTTCTAAAATAGAGATATTGTAGTATTTTTTAAAACAATAAGTTTGTCTTAACTTAATTATATTTTTAGTAATAATTTGCGTTGGCTTTGAAATCATTTTTGTTTAGAACAAAATGTTTCTTTCTAACAAAAATATATTTTATGTTTCGAAAATGAATGAAATATGTGTAAAGATAATTATTTATTTTAACTATGTTAAAAAATTGTTTGTAAAACTGGAAATTTTCAAGGTATGAGAAATCGAAAATAATTTGCGTTTTTCGACTTTTAAGAGTCATGTGATATCATAAGTTTCTGTTATCTATGTTTCTGAAATAACCAGAAATGTGATATAGAATCTGAGACTTTGGGACAACTGTCTTACATACGTATTTTTTCTCAGTGAAACGTTTGTGAAGCAACATTATCGACATTTAAAAATCAAAAATATCATACTTCGTATGACGCGAGGGTCACTCTGAAATTTAATAATTTAATCGAAAGTTTTACATTTAGTATAATGGTCTTGAAGTTTCAATCATTTGTGAACGCAGGTATGAATGTACTTTAAGGTCGCTTAAAATCGTATTGAATGAAGATAATAATTTGTGTTACATTCCAAATAAATTTTCTCTGTGAAAAATTTTGCAGATAGTTAAAAAGACTGTAAATCGGTGAACAAGCAGTTGTTCTAATTGTAATCTAAATTTGCTTTATGCTGAACCTAAGAAGACGCTTATATGTCTCGATTATCTTAAAACTGATTATAAAAATTTGGAAAAACTACCGAAATTATATCGTTGACAAAATGGCCACTTGATCGTTGAATTATCAGTATCATTTTATTGACCCATGCTTAATGCATTCTTTACAACGTTGCTAAATAAAGCCACAAATTTGATTTAAGTATCTGAGTCCATGTGACAACTGATCCAGTTACGCAATTTCTTTTTCAGCCAGAAGTTTGTAAAACTGATAATCATCATTAATATTTAAAATGAAACGCATCATGAACCTTGCTTCTTACGAGAGTCGCTCCGAAATTTAAAGTTAACTGTTGAAACTGAAAGATAAACATTTAGTCTTATGGACTAAAACTTTCAATTCAAATGTTAGCACAGGTATCTGTACTTCAATATGGGTTAAAATTGTATTGAGGAATTTGTATTATATTTCAAATAAGTTTTCGCTATAAAGTATCTTGTTATCTGAAAAGATTATAAAAGAGTGAACCTGGGCTTGTTCTAAATCCTATTTTTATCTTTAACGAAATTAAACAGAACTTCGCTTATATACCTCGACTATATTGAAACCTATAAAAGATATTTAGAAAGAAAGTCAATGCTAAATCGCTAAAGAAATACTTACTTAATTGTTTAATTATATTTAACCTTTTATTGATCTAAGTTTACGTCACTCTTTCCAAACGTTGTTTAACATAGTCAACAAACAGTATTATGTAACCTCACCTTTGTACACAACTCTTTCATACTCACTTTATTTTTAAGTAAAAGCCTTATCACGCATAAAAAATTACTTTTTAAAAAATAGCATATTTATTTTAAAATTCCTTTTCCCATTGAAACATGCGCACAATTCTCGAGTGATGAGAAAAAATTTTCAACCCATTAAAAGTATTATTTCAAGTCGACCTCAACTGAAATAAATCGAGTGTAAACGTTGGGCTGTAGTGCCAAGAAATCTGAACATTCTTCACTAATAAAAGGAATCATGAACTAACACATACATAGTGATGAATGATAAGGCCTTTAGAAGTTTCTGTCGTTCTCCTTTTTCTAATGCAACTTACAAAATTCCAAACTTTCAATTTCGTGCAAAAACCAAGCACGTAATCTAGAGGCTAAAGTTAAATTAAAGACTTATTAAAGTGTGAAGGTGAAGGTATTAAAGGGAAGGGTTACACCTTTGGTTTGACCAGCACCGGTAGTGTGAAATGACTGTAATTTCTCAAAGTCCTCGTAATTTAGTAGCAGCGACAAGCAGAAAACTCCCAGAGGCTGCCACCTCTAGAGGTATCGTTTGAATTTAGAGAAGAATATATTGGTATAAATGTATATGTGCCTGTTTTGCCAGCTGCGTAAGAAAAACATAGAAACAAACGATTTAGAAGCGAATGTATGAATCTATTTTATTTGCATAAGCCACCATTAAGGATCATTAAAAACTTTGCCCGGTTCGAGTCTCTAACCCACAACTCATCTGATTATAATATCGACGTGTTTGGGGATTGAGCTAGAGTGGTAAAAAGTTTGTAAAACTCATAAATAACAACATTTAAAAAAACATCATTAAGTTTGCCTCACTCAAGTGTCACTTGGAAATTTGAGATACAGCTAATAGTACAGCTAATAAAAGGAATATTTGCAAAACTTTAGGAATTTTCAATGTAAACCCCACGAACATCATTTCAGATCATTTGTAACTTTGGTTTAGTGCAGATAAAATATTTTCTATTGTACATTCTGTAATTTTTCCATGGTCTCCTGTCTGTACTAGTGACTTTTTACAAGAGTATATGAAGATATGCATTTAAACGTTTGACTGCTGAAGTGTTTTCTTATATATATGCTAATAATGCAGAATGAAATGCGTATTAATTTTTTTGGAGAACAATAGAAATGGTTATAATTAACACTAATTATTATGTGACAATTAACTTTTACCAGCAAAAATATTCTTTATTCTTACTTATTACAAGAATGTTTTTCTGCACAAATTCTATGATTCCATTTTTACATATAGCGCAAATTAAGTTGGATCGTCTAATTCCATTACCATTTTTTTTTACTGCATACATCACGATGTCGTAAGTTTCGCCCAGGCAATTTTTCTAAACAGAATTTTATACTTATTGGTAGTCTTCCTGTGGTATTTTTACTTGCTAACCATTCCTACTCTATAGAATCAATATAATGATCAGATAATACTTGTTGAGACAGTGAAAACAGTTTCTAATTTCTATAGAAAAACGAAAGGTTTTTGTTTTGTTTTGTTTTGTTTTTTTGCTACAAATAAATAAATGAATAAAATACGTTTATTTTGTCTACCGTACCACAATCCACGGCTCTACTACATTGCTACTTACCACTGTATTTTACTTTAATTCTTATATTATTAAAAATCACAATTGAGTAAAATTAGTACAAACTGCGATTGATATGAATTCAACTGCACTCAATAGATGCAAAAATTATATTAACTAACAGCAGCGTCTCCACATTTTCGGTACAAAACAAGAGAAGCGCTGTCGTGCTTCTCCGCATTTTTGGCACATAAGAAGCGAAGTGTGATAGCTCTTCGCTGCACTTAAAAGGTTAAAACTTGTCATTAAATTTTCAAAAGCTCCATGAGGTAGCTCTTTAGAAAAAAGTTGGAATTGGTAGCTTAATGGGAACAGACCTTGCGTATGTGTACAAATAAAGTGATTGTTATACCTAAAAAATGTCAGCATAAGGAACATTAGCAAACAATATTTCGTGACGAAATCTTACCTAATTCTCCAATAGTAGCACTTTTATTGTATATTTATAAGAGCTACAATAAAAGTATTAGCACTCAAAAATCCATTTTACTAGAACCTTCTACCTACAAACATCATCTAAAAGTCTTACCTAAATATATTCAAAATTCAAATTCAAAATAATATATTGAAAGGTCTAAATATACGAATTGTTCATATGAATAATCTTAATTCTCTTTGACGTTTTAAATAAAATCTGTATTTACAGTCATATCAAGCACAGGGAAAGAAATTTTAAAATAAATTTTTAGTATTATCTGTTGTAATGTATTCAATATTATTTTTATATTGAATTTCTCATTTTATATCTTTGGGCTTAATAGCTGAGAAGCAACTCCCATCTTTTTGATAAGGCACCGATGCTTTTAAAAATCAGAACTGATATAAATAGGCACAGAACCGAGACGTTATGGTTTCGCGGATACTTAAATTAGATAAGGTATGGAGCATAAAGATATGATTCGTCGGAGTTCTTTAGAATTGGAGTAATTTGATGAGTGACGAAAAATTTCCAACGTTTTCATTCCACGTTTTCCTATCAATAAAAGACTTCTGTAAGTATAAACGTTTGGAAAATAGATATAATCTGGATCATAAGATCATAAAATCTGTATCAATAATAAAAGAGCCATATTAAAGTCATTGCTTGTAATATTATTTAATTTATTATGCATACATTATTTTTTCATTTAGAACCTCTAATAGCCATCATTAATTTCGATTAAAAACAGAGCAAAAGGAAGTACATATATGTAATTGCTTTCATGAAAAATAATTAATATACAAAAGAAGTAAAACATTAACTTTTAAAAAAATTTCTTTTATGGCAGGCAAGATATCCAGCTGATATGAATTTCATTCATTAAGTATAATTTCATGCATTTTATGTATTTTGAAGCAATTTAGTAGTTATCGTTTTCGGCCATCGATATCTGGAACTGCAGTTGCGTTCATTCTCTCAAAAGAATAATCTTCATGTATAAATATTATTTTAAAAACCACTTTTATTTATCAAGAAATGTGATAAAAATGAACTAAAAAGTTTAAATTTTGTTTGAGCTTTTAGTTATATCACTTTCAAACAGATGGCGATACTAGTTTATTGGGATTCCAAATACGCTGAATAGCTTTTCACATCTACCTTTTTTCTCCAGTCTAAAATATTTTATAAATTTTAAAATTTTAAGTAGAACTTTTTAAAATTGTTTTACGAGGGAACTAATTAACGTGTGCTTCATATTTTTCCAACCATGAAATAGATTCAAATACTTTTGGCCCATTCTATATTGTAATATTATTATATAAGGATATAGAGGAGTAATATAAATGATAATATGAAATAAAGAAATATTTCTAGGGAAAAAGAAAACAAATGGAGAGTGGAAAATCTGATCTACTCATGGATAAGCAAACATGAGAACAATAAAGAAATCTTATCAACCTCTGAGCTAAAATAAATTTTAATTTAATTTTTTTCATCGTAAGTAGCTGAACGTGGCCTCAGCTCAGTAGCTAGCTGATAGTCTAAGAAAAGGAACATTATTTCACTGGAAAATTTAAAAATGATGATGAAGAAAGTGGAATCTGATATCAACAGATTGTTAAAACTCCACCAGCCTCGATCAACCCATTCATTTTTACTTATTGATTTTATACTTATTTTTACGTTTTCAATTAAAAAAAATTTACTCCATGAAATGAAATTTTTTGCTCTTTTCTGCGATTCTTAATAGATAGGTATATCTGTAGATAAAATAGCTATATATAATATTTAACCGTTTGAATGCGGCGAAGCGCTATCGCACTTCGCTTGTTATGTGCCAAAAATATGCGGAGAAGCACGATAGCGCTTCTCTTGTTTTGTACCGAAAATGAGGAGACGCTGCTGTTGGTTAGTATAATTTTCTCATCTATTGAGAGCAGTTAAATTCATATCAATCGCAGTTTGTATTTATTTTACTCAGTTGTGATTTTTAATAATATAAGAATTAAAATAAAATACAGTGGTAAGTAGTACTGTAGTAGAACCGTGGATTGGGGTACGGTAGACAAAATGAACGTGTTTTATTTATTTATTTATTTGTAGTAAAAAAAAAAACTTTTTGTTGTTGTATAAAAATTAGAAACTGTTTCACTTTCTCAACAATTGTTATACTGATCATTATTGATTCTATAGACGAGGGATGGTTGGCGAGCAAAAAAGCCACGGGAAGACTACCCATAAGTACAAAGTTTTGTTTAGAAAAATTACCTGGGTGACAATGGGATATATGCAGTAAAAAAACTGGTAATGGAATGAGACGATCACACTTAATTTGAGCTCTATGTAAAAAAGGAATTCATGGAATTTGTGCAGCAAAACATTCTTGTAATAAATAAGAATAAAGTTTTTTTTGGTAAAAATGACTTGTTACATAATAATTAGTGTTAATTATAACCATTTCTATTGTTCTCCAAAAACATACTACGCATTTTATTCCGCACTATTAGCATATATATAAGAAAACTCTTCAGCACTCAAACGGTTAAAAGTTTAGTATTTGATGCAGTTAACTTTAATCGAAGAGAGGGTGTTCGAAAATATGCATCTTGTAAAATGTGTGGTTGTTCAGAAAACATTGGATTGCATAGTTACTACCTTTGCTCGAAATAATTACAAAACATTTAAACACACATGGAAAATATCAGCAATCACAGACTATCTTTCTGTTCATCTCTGAAACGTACCTCCTGAGTATCTGGGATTAAAAAATAATAACATTCTTTATTAAAGTAAAGCTATTCTGGAATGAGTATAAAATGTCAATTGAACTTTCAAATTACAAATAACGTAGGAACGGATACTTAAAAATGAATGCTGACGTTGTTTATCTACGAATAGTATTTCAAAATAACAATATATGCGACATCCTTTAAAAACCTCAAATAATCTTTTATTCATTTTGTCTGTTCTCATATTTTATTTCCATCTTCAGAGGTTCTTGGTATTTTCGTATTGGTAAAGGTATTACACGAATAATAGCTCAATAGATAGGGAGCTTCCTTTCGATGCTTATGTTTACAGGGTTTGAATTTCAAAGGCTGTCGTTGTTTATCAAAACCGCATTTAAGCTGTAAGTCTCAGACTCATTATTTCTAGAGCCAGATAAAGCTAACCGTATTACTCATAAAACTTACCTTGTGAGGTATTTCTAAAATAATATTAATAACTTTCTTTGTTAAAATAAATTCAGGAATGATGAGAAAATAATACTTGAATGTCAAAATTACAAAAGTCATAAGAACGAAAACTCTAAGATGGATGGTTGTGTTGTTTACCTTCGAATAGCATTTAAAAATAAAAAAAATATTGCATGCGACATCATTTAAAAACCTCCCTTTTTTTCATTATGTTGGTTTCAGTATTGAATCGTATCCATTTTTAATGGTTTGGTTTGGTTTCGAGTGCTACGGTCTACATTTTGCAACACGAGGGCTAATGAGACCGGGACCTACTGCTGAAATCCGTGTACTACCTGTAACCAGCCACCCACCCGAAGTATGGTGTAGGATGTTGAGTTGCTGGTTCGATCTGACCGTCCGGCAACAATGCGTTACGCAGGGGCCAAGTCAACATTCCGCCCATAAAATTTAAAATAAGAAAAAAAAATGTAGACAATGTAGACAAATAAGTACTACCAATGCAGTTTCCGAAAGTGTTGGGGATATTCCGCAGGAGTCCTGCCCAGTTTAAAAGTCCGGTTGACCCGTTGTACTGCATGGAACTTTCTGACATAAGAGCAGGTGTTGGTGGGGGAAACAATATATGCACAGGGTAGTTGTGATTGTCATTCGTAAAGAGGTACTTTGACCCTTGCGGTGTGGTTTTAGGTTAAAATCTTCATGGCCATACGATAGCCGATTCTGAACGGCTACGAACATCCATGCCACTTTTGGATTCGAGCCCACGAACTCCGGCACCAAAGATAGCACCCTAACCAATCGGCCATCATTTGGCCCATTTTCAATGAATCTTGTCATTCCCATATTGGTAATGAAATAACCAGATATGAATTGAAGATTATCCTTTGCTAATATCTATCTGTTCTCCTTACGCCATTACATGAATAATGGTCAAATAGAGGTAGGGAGCTCCCTTTCAATATCTAAGTTTACGAATTCGAATCTCATTGTTAGAATATTGGTCGTTGCTTTGTAAAATCGTATTTAAACTCTAAGACTCGACCTAATTATTACTCGAGTTGGATAAAGCTAACCACATCACTCGTTGAAACGCACATTCTGGGGATCTGAGTTTCGTTTGGTTTAGAGTGCTACGGTCTACTCTTTTTCTACAATAGGGTTAATGAGATCATGATCTACTGCTTAAAGCCAAACGGCTAAGAACATCCGTCAAACGGCATCAAAACGGCTAAGAACATCCGTACCATCCATGAAGGATTTGAACCACTAAACTCTGTAACAGAATGACAGTCCTCTACCATTTGGCCATCGTTTGGCTTAGGATCTGAGATTTTAAAATAATAATGCTATTAATAATAACATTAATAACATTCTTTAAATAAATAAATTCAGGATTGATGAGAAAACGTCAGTTGAACTTGAAAATTTTAGAACACGCAGAAACGAAAACATAACCCTTAATTTCGTTAAAACCGCTTCAACGAACAATCAAATAAATAAAATCTTTATAATAAATATATTTTTTTATCGATAACATATAATATATTAAATATATTATATTATTATTATTAATT
>CM063510.1:42571055-42606055 GCA_032207245.1 Pardosa pseudoannulata | reverse complement strand
AAGAAAATTAAGTAATATCTAAGTTCAGTGACAAAGAGTAAGAAAATAATAGAGACGATATTTAAATAATTTAAAACAAGAAATGAGTAAATAAGATGGTTAAAGTAATGACGCCCTAAGACTAGAAAAAATTCAATTTTTAACTATTTATTATGTGATAAATAGATAAATTTAATCACCTGCTCTTAACCGCGGTCAACAGAGCTTGAAATAATGGCATTAAACGCTCGGAAAGGGAGGAATAGGTAGATTTCGAACGTTTTCGAACTAACTTTGAATTTTGCTAACCCTAACTCATCAAGAATCCAATATGGATGCCTCTATCCATTCCAGGTCCAACTGCTTCATAAATTCGAGAAAAGACGGACAGATAACTTATTCTATTATTATACACGGGATGAAACGTTTAAGTATATTGTAAATATTTTATTATTAAACTAGGATACTCTTTATTAGTATACTAAGAAGTTATATTTCATAAATACTTACGTATTTGTATGCGTATAACATCTTAAATAGGAAATATTTGCACACTGGTGAATTCCCCACTCATGAATGAAATAAATTCACTTCTTGGAATTAGAACAAAGTTTGTTTTGGTTAGAAGCGCTACGACCTATTTTTTTCTACACAATGGCTAATAAGACTGTAACCGACTGCTTGTAGCCGATTTTGACTGACTGAACATCCATGCCATCAGTAAGATTTGTAACTAATCAAAATTTTTTCTGCTTAACCAAAATCGGTTTGAAAAAAATTATTATAGAAATATTTGTTAACAGAGCTTCGAACCGAAACTGAGCCTAAAAACATTAGTTTATTTCGGTTCGATATATCTTTAGTCATTTTGTTACTGTTACCAACCTATCATTATTTTCTAATTTAACTTCAACCGTATAATTATCGTCACTACATGTACATTGTACCGAACGATGTTTGGGTCTCTGATCTTCGGTACCGGAGTTTGTGGGTTAAAATCCCGCTATGGCATGGATGTTCGCAGCCGTTCGGAATCGGCTTTAATCAGCATATCCTGGCCACATTAACCCTCGAGTTGCTACAAACAGGGCTTCGAACCGTAATTTTTTTTGTTCCGGTTTTCGTTCCGGTTCAACTAAAAAATTAATATCGGTTCAGTTCCGGTTTTCGCTCCGCCAAAAATAACTGTTTTCGCTTCAGTTCCAAATGAATAATTTCATTTTATGTATATTCTTATTTGTACTAAAAATATAGTTCTATCATAAACAAAAAATGTAATTCTATCAAAATTTAGAAGATTTTATTCTTTTTTTTAATTGGTACACTATGTGAATTGATACAAACAGCAAGTACGATAAGAGCGGTGAGCAGAGGACGGCGAGCATTGGCATTGTTATCCATTATCAAAATCGCATTTGGCAACTAGGTTTATGATTACCCACATTCGTCGTTTGACTCTCACATCGTGCACTTGGCCTTGCAATAATTATGTAAAAAATATATTATTTATTTAACATATGAAAATTGCCTCTAATTATTAATATATCTTCTAACGTGGTTTCACTGAGATTACTTCTGTTGTCTCGGAGAATAAATTTCAAACCTGAAAACGCTCTTTCAACAAATATCAAAATAGGAAATCGAGAAGCAGTATACATGTAATGATAATTATAAAGTTGACGTTAAATTAGAAAATATTGATAAGTTGGTAACAGTAACAAAATGACTGAAAGATATATCGAACAGAAATTAACCGATATTTTTTTCGGTTCAGTTCCGGTTGTCGTTCCGACCAAAATAACGGTTTTTTCCGGTTTTCGGATTTCGGTTCAGTTCCGGTTCGAAGCCCTGGCTACAAAGTAGACCGTAGTGCTCCAAACCAAATCAAAATAGATAGACATCGCTTCTCGATTTCCGGTTTTATGCTCACTAGTAATTTTCTGTTCTAATTTCGCATGAAATTACATGTAAAGTCCACTGCTCGTCATTGTCTGCTAACACTCGTACCGCACATGCTGGTTAATTGTATCAATTAACACAGTATACCAATTAAATCTTTTAAATTTTGATAGAAATTAGATTTTTTTATTTATGGTGGAATTCGATTTTTAATACAAATAAGAGTTTAAGTAGAAGAAAAATATTCATTCAAAACTGAACCCAAAACAAAAAACCATTATTTTTGGCGGAATAAAAACCGAAATTGAATCGATATATTTGTAGATGAACCCGAATAAAAATTTGAACGCAAATAAATTGCCGTTTGAAGCCCTGACTATAGGGACACCTCCTGATCGGTTCAACGCGTGTAACAGCATCCACTTTCTGGGGTGCCCGCTTACTTTACTGGGACAGGTCTGTTCTGTCGTCTATTGGATGCATTAAGTTACCTCCGAAACTTTAAGAACAACAAACAACATTTATTTACATAAACAAAAATAACATAGTTCTGAGTCTCGGAGACTGTCTTAACCAGATCTGATGGCTGAACGATTCATATGCAAAATGAAATTCTGTAGCTACAAAACAGAGAGATGTCTCCAGGTCGCACGCTCTATCTCGACTCCTCGAACTGCACCACACAGATCTTCTCTTCCTGCTTCGGTTGGTCAGCTTCTGAAAACTTGAGCCCTTGCGAAAAGGGAAAATCCTCCTTTCATATGCAATGCTGGCTTAAAAAAAACAAGCGACTTATCCGAAAAACCTTATCAGTTCCCCCTTAGCTGGCAGGCTGCGATTTTTAATTAACCTTTAAGTTTCGTTGTATCAATTCGTATGACAGTTCGTGTATTCCTTGTGACAGCTGGCTTGCGTTTAGACTACAAATCGGCAGCAATATCGAAAAATCCTCCCCCTTCCTTCCACTTCCTCAAGTGGGAAAAATGTTTTGTCCTATTGTCACTCTCTGGGAGTGGAGGAAGTTACAATGCAGGGTTGCTCTAAAACCAGTTTGAAAGTTGTTATTTGACATCTCACTTTGAGAAAGACCGTTAAATTTTGGTGCCATGATCAGATTAAATAAAAAAATAAAAGGCGAAGGAAAGAAAATTTGACTTGCTGCCAAACGGATTTGGTTCACAAGGTAGAATGAATAGTTTACAAACAACTGCTGGACATGGACAAAAAAGCGCCAGTTGTTCCACATGTCGCCAAACAAAATCACATTCTTCTTTCCCGGTACTGATGTAATCAGCAAAACTTCAAGAATAGGGAGGGACTGGCCAAATAACAAGTGAATAATGACCCTGTCCCTGCAAAAGGGGAGAAATATCTACAGTACAACTGTTGTACCAGCCGATGCCGATTTCTAAAAATTTATTTAAATCATTATGGTAAATCCGTGCCTCAACACTAGTTGAGGCTGTAATAGAGGTTCGAAGCCATGTTTATATACTAGGGTGCTGGTCTTCGGTACCGGAATACAAAGGAATCAAATCTCGCTCATGGCATGGATGTTCAGTCATTCGGAATCGGCTATAAATAGTCGATTTTCATCTCAATAACCCTTGTGTAGCAAAAAATAGGGCGTAGTGCTCCTAACTAAATAAAGCCTTGTTCTAATTCCAAGAAATGATAAATTTATTTCAAGCAGGAAAAATAGAGCGAGGAATTCACCATTGCGCAAATATTTTCAATTTTAGATGTTATATACATACAAATACGTAAGTATATATAAAAAATAACCTCTTAGTATATTAATAAAGAGTATCTTATTTTAATAATAAAATATTTCCAATAGACTTTAGCGTTTCGTTACGAATAATACCTTTTATGCAAAATCACTCTTTTCACAGCTTCTCATTGACAGAAAGAGATAGGCCGCTAATTCAAGAATCGGCAGTTAAATATAAAATGGCATCTGGAATATTGCCAACGAAATTAATCTCGTATCTTCTTATATCCTTTTCTTTATACTATCCTACTTTATTTTAAGTATAAAATTACTTTTGCATTCAGCAAATGCTCTTTGTATTATATCCTAATAACGTGAATAAATAGGAAAGTTTCAAACGTGTTTATAAATGCATTGCATTCCATCGATAATTCAATCAGATATTACAAATAGGGGAACACGTTCATATAATTTGCAAATCAAACTTTTTTATGTTACAGGATATTTAAAGGCATTTTTGGCCCAATTTGGGGTAGTCACCTATGTGCCAAATAGAAAGTATGAATGTACATACCAACATTACATTTCTCCAAGTATTTGTTTAGAAATTTAGAAAACACTTTTGGAGTTGGAAAAATATATTTATATGCCTTAATAAAAATGGAGATCATCTTTTCACACTTTTATTCAAAAAGTATTCTATCATTGTAAAAATTGAAAAAAGAATTTCAGCTGAAAAATTTTATTTTTAAAAATAAAATCGAAAAGAACCTATAATACAGGATATTTCATATTGAATGGGACAAAAAGAATAGCGCAGTGTGACTGAAGTAATGGATTTATTCAGCCGAAACAAATTTATTCTGCAACTACAATTATACAAGTTTTATTTGGCAACAGAGAACAATTATTGAATGACGAACTCGCCGGTAAAGATGCTGTTGAACAAAATGTCGTCCATGCAGGAGAAAGCGTACTGCGTTTTCGAATATGCCAAAACCTCCTCGGTAACAGCTGTGCAAAAACATTTTCTCTGGTTCATTTTTCTTTGCTGAAAATTCGATTAATGAGGATATTTACCAAGACATGCTCTCTGAGTGGTTCCTCCCCCAGCTGGAGGAAGCTGTTCCTGATTTCAATTAGCAGCAAGATGGTGCTCACCTACATTGGAATAAAAAAGTACGTGATTTCTTGAACGGACCCCATCACTGGATTGGCCGTGCTGCGCCACAGGATTTGACATGTATTCGAGATCCCCAGATCTAACGCCCTGTGATTTTTCGTTAAAGGGGTTTCGTTAAAGACAAGGTGTTTGTGCGTCCACTTCCTTAGGACTTAGAGGCACTGAGGCAGCGTATAACTGCAATATTGAACTCCATTAAAGGGGATATGCTATCACGAGTGTGGTAGGAGATTGATTACCGTGTAGACTTTTGTCGTGTCACCGGAGGGGCACATATTGAACATCTGTAGTGAACCTGTACCTGTGTAGTGTACCTGTGTAAACTTGAACAAATGTAGTTTTGAGGTAAATTTGAAGTTTCTAAATATATTAATTACAGAGTTCACAATTATGTTTTCTTTTTGTCCTGTTCAGTACATTGAATATACTTATATATTGTAAATTGGAAATATTATATTCATTGATATATATATATATATATATATATATATATATATATATATATATATATATATATATATATATATATATATAATATATATATATATATATATATATATATATATATATATATATATATATATAATATATATATATATATATATATATTATATATATATATATATATATATATATATATATATATATATATATATATATATATATATATATATATATATATATATATATATATATATATATATATATATATATATATATATATATATATATATATATATATATATATATATATATATATATATATATATATATATATATATATATATATATATATATATATTTGATGAAGCAATTATTTAGAGTTTTCCTCTTTGTAAGGAATATTAAGTTAATAGTGATAAAATTAAATTTTTCGCGATTAAATGTTTCAAGTTAATGATAAATTCGTATTTTTTTTGTTTATATGTTATTTGACAATATAACACATTAAATCTGCTTAATGTCTAATTTTTTTAATAATATTTAAGCTTATTTTCCCTATTATTTTGGAATATATTATTCATAATATCTTCATTTCTTTTTCCGTGATCAATAATTTTCATAAAACACAAATAGTATTGTTTCGAAAAGTATTGGAAATTTTAATAAATGGGACTCTGAAAATAAAGAGAAATTCAAGGCGGAAACTTTAGTCATCAATTTCTTTACAACCGTAAGGAAAGATGGCGAAAAAAAAAATTTTGACTCTTACCATTGTCATTCCACACCAGAAAATATTTCATAATTTATCGGAGAAAAAAAAATATATATCCCCAGAAGTGAGCACACTTATAAAAAGGCAAAAATAAGATTTGAAATATAAGCCTTAAAAATAGGATTTTCATCGGAAAATCGATTATCAAGTTTTATATAAAATGCTAGTATAAATTTCTTTAAAAGTGGTTTTTAAGTTGTTATCAGAAATGAACAACACCGTAAATTGCTGTAGAAACATGGGAAACCTTTTTCAATATGGATTGTATTTTTCAGTATTTTAACATGTCATAATTCTATTCATCATACTTTTCGCGTAACTATGATATTGTAATCCGTTATAGTATAAGTTTGGTAAAATAGTGTTTATCTATTTTCTGGATTAGATAGAATAGCATTTATTACTAATTACTAATATATATATATATATATATATATATATATATATATATATATATATATATATATATATATATATATATATATATATATATATATATATATATATATTATATATATATATGTATATATATATATATATATATATATATATATGTATATATATATGTATATATATATATATGTATATATATATATATATATATATGTATATATATATATATATATATATATATATGTATATATATATATATATATATATATATATATATATATATATATATATATATATATATAATATATATTTATATATATATATATATATATATATATATATATATATATATATATATGTATATATATATATATATATATATATATATATATATATATATATATATATATAGATAGATAGATAGATAGATAGATAGATAGATAGATAGATATAGATATAGATATATATTCGTTTAAATTTCACTTAAATTCAATTATAAAGACAAGTGCAATGGACATTACGAAAGTAATATTCGGAATTTTTGGCATGTTATCACACAGGAACATTGGATTATTATGACAGATAAAAGAAAAACGTGATTTGTACAGGGAAACATGTAAATGTGTCATTTTGAGAACATATATTTTTTTTTCCATTTTAAATCTTTTTGAAATTTTGTGATATCAGTATACACTGTTTAAATAAATCTAATTTTGTTTTATACAGTTTGAGAATTAAGTAATATGTAAGTACTATGAGAAGTGATACAAAATTCTGCTTTTTATGATTTTCTGAGTATTACAGAAATATGTCTATAATATAATTACTAAAACAGTGAAACATATGTTTTTGACAATTAAAAAGTAAAACAGCGCAATTTCAGAAAAAACTTCGTTTTAAATTGAATTTTAAATTGTATGTTTCCATATCGGAACATTAGGGTGTAGAAAACTAAAATATAACTCATGTCAAATAGGATAATACACAAAGCCTACTAAAATACACTTTTGTGCCTAGTTCACAATCCCGTTTTTGTGCTACTTCCTTCTCAGTTTATAAGGAGAAGCTTATATCATAATAATATTTATATAAAAATAAAAAAATGGAAATATATTTACAATATTGTTTTGTTTCTTTTTTCTTCATTGTTTATAAGTATAAAATTATTGAATTAGGTTTATTTGGTTTGGAGCACTATGGTTTACTGTTTTGCACACGACGGCTAATAAAACTGAGACCTACTGCTTAAAGCCGAATCCGAACGGCTACAAACATCCATGCCATAGTCGGATTCGAACCCATGAACTCCGGTACCTACGATCAGCGCCCTAACCAATCGGCCAGAGTTCGGTTATTGAATTAGGATTTAAACTCAAAAACAAAATGAAGTAAATATACAGTTCTTAATTCGAATGAAAAAAAAAATGCAAAATATTTGCAAATACCTAACTAGTACCCTTCCTCCCTTAAATTCTTTAGATGAATTTGTGATAAAAAATTAATCAGGCACAAATGCCAATGAAAATATTACAAATGTAATTTAATTGCAGATAATTTCTGGTGAAGAAGAAATGTACCAGTACTCACGTCAAACTAACTTAAATACCATTCATGACAAAAATACCAACAATAAATTTTAATCGACTTCGATTTCTGCTTTGAAATAACCTAATGGCCTAGCTGTCGTTTTCTCTAAACAAGTCAAAGAAGGAATTGTCTGTTCTAATATTACAAACTTTGTAATTTTAAACGCATTTTCCTTTAAAAATGCATTTTAACCCCATGTATCAATAAGTAAGCTTAAATTCAAAAACACATTTTTACGTTTCTAACGATTAAATTTTCAGAACTGATCTAATGCACTAGCAGCTGTTCGTAACGAGTTTTTCGGTCTTTTTCTTTCGTACATTTGAACTATTTATTTCCATAAAAAGAACACCGGAAACAACGGGCGTCTTTATCAATTAAGTATCGCCAAACTAAACATTGTACACTGTGATTTTTCTGTTTAATTTGAAAATTTAAAGGTAAAATAAAAACAAATTTTAACGTATTTTATTCTTAAAAAGTAAATAACACTATTAATAATTATTTATATACAAATAGCTTTAATGTTTAAACAACTTAGCATTTATTTACATAAATATGGAGAAGAATGTGTCAATAAAATTAGTGTACTATAAGAAATTCTCACTTCAAAAATTATCTTTACATTTGGTTAAAACTTCAATTTTAATTGGAAAGGATAAAATAAAGTGAACACGAATAAACAACTTAAAACATCAAATACGAAACCAGCTGCAAAACAAAGGATCGAACATAATGTTATGGGTATGTATGACTGCAAAATGTATTGACCGATTAAGGTTCATATAACTACCGATGGATCAGCACATCTATATTAACCTTTTAAAAGGTGATATAAATGACACCTAGTGAATGACACCTTGGAATTTCAACAACTTTTGAATACTACCAGGATAATGCCCTGAAACACTCTGCTGCTAATCCTTGCTTGCGGTTACTATACAATGGCTTTAAAGTCATTAAAACACTACTTACCTTAACATATTTGAACACAATTTAGTTCTTTCCCAATTTGATGGTACATGCGATATAATCAGCGAAAATAATCGGTGGTAAAAGGACCCTGTTGGTACCTTTTACCGTCGTGGCCATTTTTTATTAGTCGCATATTTTTTCCAATACGTATTAACACTAGAATGTCAGTCGGGGTCGACTGCACACTGGAGGCTGTTTAGTTTGTTCCTCTTTTCGCATTTTTGAAGAGAATTTAAAAACTTTTGTTCACTTTTATTCATTTTTCAAGGTGATTAGATAAAAAAAGTTTTGTGGTTCTAGGTTAATTAGTAGTTAATTAGTAGAGATTTTAATACTAGATATATCCAGAACGTCCGATATTGTCTTTTCAACACCAAGACAATTTATCATTATAAATAGTTGCAATTCAACAAAAGATAGTTCACTAAGTAGATACCGTAAATAAACCAAAATTCCTATCGTACAATTATTTCACCTTGAATGCAGTGTTATTGGGATCACAGTGGAAATCAACCAGTTATACTAAAACTGTTATGTCTAAGAGTTTTTTTTACATAGACTTTGTTTTATTAGTTTTTTTATGACATAAAGAGTCATAACATAATTACAGGAAATAATATTTAAAAGTCTTATAAATATTATCTACTCAACAGTAGTCCTGCATTTATTTAGTCACTAAATTTTTTCTGTATCGTGGTGTCGAAATGACACACGCGGACATTTAAGGGTAATCAAAATCACATACATTATAATTTTCATTTATATTTGGCTTAAATAATAGATTACGTGCTTATGTGATAAATTTAAATTTAATCAACAATTATTTTTTGTTACAATGATACTTTTATCACCGGCATTATCAAAAATTTATTTTCTTAACGTTTAAACTCCAGCGAGTCTGTTTAACTGGTAGATAAATATTTAGCATTTAATTTATTTATATTTGCAAATTAAAATGTTTGTTCGATTGTGTATTTGTTTTTTATACATAAGCAGAGGGTCTGCCATTTATTCCCCAAAGTTTGGATAGTTTCATATTTACCGCCAAATAAAAACCTCCGATGTCCATCCATACTACCACGTATTATGTCAACATATATTATAGTTGGTAATTAAACCACGAAAAAAGCCAGTAAATTTATTTTTAGTGTTAATTTCATATTTTGCTACATTCAAAACTTTATGGCATAACTCGAAACTTTTACAACAAAGTCCAGGCAGATAAAGTCCCGGGCAAATAAGCATATATTTTATTACTTATTTAAGTATATCAAGAAAGTATCTGTTTAATTTGTTATTATTTTGATACAAATGTTCAGTCATAGTGTAATTAAATTTTGGAGAATATTCCTTGTTTCATAAAAATTAAAAAATGTACTCATACGTGGCTAATAATAATAACGTAGACTATATCAGAATTGCTCATTGGCGTCAAAAGAAAGAGTTGTTCTCGCCAGTTCGGATTTCTACCCAAATCCAATAAATTTTTATACTAAATTTGTGTTATGGAAATGATTATTCGTTGCAGCCAACTGTTGTACTGCATATTTTACCATATAACGAATGGCGTATTTAGAAGTTTATTTTTAAACTTATATTTTTCTTTTTTACAAAATTAGTCGAAATACAAGAACATCAGTAGATGGAGCAATGAATAGAAGAGTTATATGGTAAAGGAGCACAGAGTAATAATTGTGCAGCGCAGGGAGGGCGGAAATTGAGTAGCAAGAAAAGGACCTACGTAAAAACCTATGCACCTATGTAAAATTGACTAGACGGACTGACTAATGGCATATAAGAAAGTTCTATGTTCTGATTACGAGTTTCTAAATTCATATTTCTAGCCAAAACTAACATATTCGTTAGAAAAATCCTTGATAGGGGAAATATTTTTCTCAAAAACTTTAATTTTACTAACTAAATGAAAATAAACTAGAGCGCCGATTATCCAGATCTTTCTGGAGTGAAACTAATTATGTTCGCAAAAAAATCCGGATGACTGGAATATTTTAAAAAACGGTTATGGTAATGATTTTGGGTAGTTTTCCTTCAAACCTTTCCCAGGATTAATACTAACAGTTATAATAGTTCATATTTATCATATTAGAAACGGCATGTTTCGAAGCAAGAATATAAAATTTTCAAACTTTTAAGTTTTACAAAATTAGTAGAAAAACAAGGACACCAACAGATGGTGGGATATACAAGAGAATTATATGGTATATAACGGCAGGGTACGAGAGACTGTTGAGTAGGAAAGGGGAATGAATTGTACCTCTGCAAGGTTTATATAAAATGGAATTATATAGTCATTTCTATATCTCAATATCCTGAATGGTATATTAGTAATTCCCAATCCTGATTTCTATATGTTTGTGTTGCTCAAACGTAGAATATTATTAAAATGAAAATTACCTGTCAAAATACATTTATCAATCTTATTTTTTTTTTGAACATAACACAACTGGACTATGAAAAGTTCATACTGTTCGTGATTCACGTGGATTATGTTCACAAAACAAAATACAGGTTCTTTGATCGATCTGCTAAATTGAATCATACGGTTAATCCACGTTCTACAGTTTTAGAGATATTAATGTTGTCAATCAACTTCAGATAAAAGTACATAAGTGTTATTTTTATATTAAACAGCTTGCAAAATGTATATACTAGATATTTCTTTATCTTACAAGCAAAATTTAAGAGAAGTATAATCTGTTGTATGCTCTAAACTATGTTTAACAATTAAATAAAAAAATGTGAAAAAAAGAAATCCCACTATATACATTATAGGTAGATTAATAAAACGGCAACAAACTACTTACATAGAAGTGGCAGGACAAGTTTTTCGTAAATGAATTAAAATTTTTTGTACTTTTGAGCAGAAAACGATATTATATCTTACTGAAGCTTAACACAGGTGTAATGCAAATTAATGTATCATGAGAATTGAATATGAATATATTATACATATGATAGAAACAACTATGTTTTTTTATTCGCCAATGACTTGAACTGCACAGTGTAAAATTTACAGATTAATAATAGAAAAAAATGGATTTGTTTAAAAGTAAAATATAAAGTCTCCCGTAGCGAAGCAAGGGTACATTTGCTAGTACTAAATAAAAATGCAAAAATGTATGCGCATTTACTAGGTCTCTATAGCCTAAATAAATTAAAAGTACCTCTTTCTAAAAAAAAAATGTTTAGAGAAAATTGCGGAAAGACATGTTATTGGTTTCTAGAAGATCTATAAGACAGCTACTGAAAATTTGGGAAGTTTATTTTTATAAATTTATTTTTGTGTTCAGTGTTTTGATATGCTTGTCCTCACTGGTTAAATCACTAATTGAAATAAATTGTACGTTAACAAATTTTGTATATAACATATTATCTATTTCAAAAGCAAATTCAGAAAATACAAGTAAACAATTTCGATATAACCGACTACGCATGGGAACGAATATGTTTTTATGCAATGTTTGGATGTTTTTTTCATTTCTGAGAGTAGTAATAAAAAATAATATTTTAAAAATTAAAAAAAATATAACTTACCGTATAAAACTTTTATCCCAGAATACGTTTTTTTATAAAACTGTGAACCACTTTAAACACAACCGTATGAAGAATCAGTATGGCTGTAAAACGCAGTCCTGGCAACTCATTTACAAAGAACATGTATAACAAAAGAACAAGTAAGGTTAAAATGTTATTCTTTGTCAAAACAGCTAGTTAATTAAACATCTTACTTTGGGTGCTACGTCGCTTCTCCTATCCCACGCGTCTTTGATCCAAATTCCTTTAATTTATCGTTGCCATTTAAATCTAAAAAACATGTGGAGACTCGTTAAAAACCACAGAGGATGGTAGACATGTTTAAATTTCGATCTTTAGTCTGTCAACATTTAAAAATGCAATTATTAACAGGATATTGTAGGTTGTGAGGGAAGAATTTATGTCCATGCTTGAAATACATGTGAAACTAAAAAAAAATGCAAAAATGTCTGAAAGATGACTCTGAAAAATTTCAGTGACACCACATGAGAACCATATTAAACATTAGCTGAGGGAGGCAGAAAATTTAAAAAATATTTCAGTTAATGATTGCTTTTTTATACTGAGTCCAAAATCAATTTATTTAGGAGTGACGTAAGCATGCAAGTCCGACGAATAAAGAATGATTTGAGCGACTTAATGAAAATTGCATTCTTAAAAGAGTCTAATCCTCCTTTTCACATCAAGGTATGGGAGTGCATATGTTAGGCAAATTTTAATGCTCAAGGGCTTTGCTCGAAAACTGAAACCATAACTCTTGAAATTCTTTTAACATTTAATACTAAATATAATGAATTAAAATAGTGCATATTTACATAGTTATTTGTTTCTTAATTATATCGGCCATGAGCAGGATATATTTGGGAGACAGCTTGAAGCTTCTCAGCAAACTGTTCCAGAAAATTCTTCTAAATTTTATACAATTACATTTTTTGTTTATGATGTAATTGTATTTTTAGTGCAATTAAGAATACAAATAAAATATAATTATTCATTCAAAACTGAACCGAAAACCGAAACTGAATCGATATATTTTTTTCAGTTGAACTAGAGCGAAAATTGGAAAGAAAATAATTACGGTTTGAAGCCCTGGCAACAGGGACACCTCCTGATACGCTCTTCGGTTCAACACGTATGGAGATATAAGAGAATTACGAAAGAGCTTTTAGCCCACAGGATTGAATTCTTGCTTCAACTATGGACTCCACTGTAATAACACTCTTGTTCTGGGGCGCTATACTTGCGTGGGACCCGCCCGCCTACTGTACTGGGGCAGGTGTGTTTGACAGTAGTCACAGGGATGCATGTACTTAAATATAATTTCTCCGGAAATTTGGACAGACAAAACAAAAATTTATTTACAATATATATAAAGACAAATTAAAGAAAATGACATATCATAGTCTCAGAGCCAGTCCTAGCTAGATATTTTAAATGACCGAGCGTCGTCTTTTTTTCACATCACCGCGGAGAGAGATGTTTCTCGGCTGGCGGCTCTATCTCGACTCCCCCAACTCTCTGAACTCCGCTGAACTCTTGCAGATTCCTTCCCTCTTCGGGAAGGGGGGGTCTGGAAACTTGAGCCCTGCCGAAAAGGGCATACATTCCTCCTCCGAGAACCTGCAAAAACATCCACCAGTGCCACGAAAAACGTTATCAGCCCCCTTTGCCGGCCTGCTTCTTATTTCTCCTAAGAAACGCCGCGTGAAAGGGGTCAACTGGGGTTATTCTCCCGGTGTCATCCAGAGCACACAAAGTCATGGGTGCAAATTCCTTACAACCACTACCCCCAAGTCCTTGAACCCCAACCAGAAGTGATACTGATTTGTCTACATAGCCAACCCACAAAGGTACCAGATCTTAAAATTTAAATTAGATCCTCTTTTCTATTCTCAAGAGCTAAAACGTTATGACCCCCGTACATTTTGCAATGAACTCGCCTGAATGACGTGGAAGGCACGTGATCAGATGGAAGTGGTATTTAACTGCTGCTGGAGAGTCTGAAGAATCATTCTTTTACTTACTTCTGTGTGTGATGGGAAAGGCTGCAGATCTAAGTGATTTTGATAGAGGGCAGATTGTAATGACTCGAAGGCTCGCAACAAGTATTTCCGAAACTGCACGACTCGTGGGTTGTTCGCGATCTACAGTTGTTAGTACTTATGCAAAGTCGATGAATGACGGTGAAACCAGCAGTTGTCGACATGGTGTTGGACATCCACACGCTATCAAAGAAAAAGTTCGTAGGAGACTGTCTCGCATGGTGCAGCAAAATATGGGCAGACAGTGGCTCAGCTGAAACCTAAAACAATGCAGGGCCAAGTAGAATAGTATCGGAGCACACTGTTCAGCAAGCCCTGATGGATATGGAGCTACGCAGCAAACGTCCCACACGTGTGCCTTTGCTGACCAAGTGTCATCGCTAACTGAGCCTACGCTGGGTCCGGGAACAACTCGACTAGTCCATGGATCAGTGGGAGGGTCAACAGGACATCGCAACATGTCACAAAGCTAAAATGTGGTTCCAGGAACATGCTGAATTCCAGTTAATGTCCTGGCCGCCTTACTCACCGGATCTCAGTCCGATAGAACACATTCGGGATGTCATGGAACGGCAGATCAGAGTTCAAAGACCACCAATTCGCAATATCTCAGATTTGCATAGCCATTGCTTAAACATCTGGTACAATCTGTCTCCGGCCATTTACCAAAGATTTGTAGCATCCATGCCAAGCCATATTCAGGCTGTGTTGAGATTCAAAGGTGGGCCAACTCGTTATTGATAGGTGGTCATCATGTTTTTGTTCTTGAGTGTATGTATTAAAATATATATAATCTTACTTAGCTATGTATTGTAAATAGTTTGAGAAGAGATTATAAATTGATAAAATTTAGAAATATATATATATATATATATATATATATATATATATATATATATATATATATATAGTGTATAAGCAAATATTTTAATTTAAAGCTATATGAATTTTGTTTACATATCTTATTTAGTGAATGTGTATTTTTTTATCGTTTCAAATTATCGTCAAGTGGACATGTGGAACAATAACACACTTCTGTGTTTGAAATAAAGTGTTTTCTTAGACTTCATCTTATGTTCATCGACTATCCTATTACTTTTTTAACTTTCCAAGGTGGTTGAAAGAAAATCGAAGGAATCTGATTCTCGCTCGGTTTATTTATTTATCCCCGCAAGAGGGATATTCCTCACGTCCGAATCTGTTTTCGTTTTTTGACATCGAAGAGAAAAATGTTTCCTCCCATTTGAACTTTCAGAAAATCCTTATCGATTTCAAAATTTCTTCCATTTGTCAGGAGTTGAAATGCTCCAGAAGCCCGGGTGATATCTCTGACGTGTGTTGGGATGCATCATCCTGAATGACGTCATAAATATATATATTTTTTCAATGACAAGATGAAATCAAAATGGAAGTCCATTGTTACAATTGAAAAGGATTAGGGGGTCACTGACGGTGAAAGAAAATAACTTGGAGATTATTTATTTTTCGAGAAATGTTTGACAGAGTGCTTATTCAAAGCTTCAATTAAGTTTTTTTTGTGTGTGTGTCGACCTATCAAAATGCTTTTCAAAATGATGCCACACGTTATAAAGAATGCAATACGCCTAAAAGGATAATATCAATATTGGTACGATTTAACAAGAGAAAGTATTTCATATACGTGATATCCCGATAAGCTTAAATATTTATAAAGTATTTCTATGTTATTTCGACAATTTTGGGAGATATTGAATCGTTGGTGGTACTTTTTGGATACTAATTTTTATCAATAAATTTGTGTTAAAGGTCGCTTGTTTGGCTACTGTTTTGCGTTTTTTACTGAGTGGTAATTCCAGAAGCTTCCTGCTAGTTAGAGCCAGTTTCTGGTAGACAGTCGTACAGAACAGACATGTGTTAGGAGCTCTCTTCTCAGGTGTGATAGTATCCTATGCCTGTTCTACTCTAGTATATTCTGTTCTTATATTGAACGGAATTATTTTCTAATTAGTAATATTCCAACATTCCCTTTCTGATTATAGCTTTCACACCTCCTTGTCACTAAGACAAACTTTACCTAGTGAAATACCCCACATACGGCTACATTCGTCTGTTATTGTGACATCAGGCCACGTAGCTCTACTTGCAAGCATGGTGAAAACAATGCCATTTCTAACAATCCAATATATATAGTAGAATCCCCTCTCCCAACGTTCCTGCTTGCGAAATGACTATTATTCAAATTTCTCTTTCTCGGAAAATAGAATATCGTCTCTTTACGCTTTAAGTGTTCTTCAAACATGCTCATCAAAGATCTTAATTATATTTTTCTAACCAAATGAAATTTAATTGTTTCAGAAATCTATTTTAACAGTCACCAGCAATCATGGAACTGTAGGACCTTCTCGTTAAGAGGGGTCCTTAGACGTTGTAGATCACAAATAGGCTGACGTGATAGCCCATCTTCTTTAACTTTCTACGTAGGTAAAAATTCTTCCGTCGTACATTTCAGCATCACCTGTAACATTCCCTTTCCTACCTCTTCTACAGTTATCAATAATCTCTCCTCTGATCATCTCCCGATTCATATTACATTTGATGTAGGAATGTTCAGTTTTATTAATGCTAAGATACTTTTCATTAATTCGGATAAATACAACTCTTCAGAATTATCCGTAATTTAAATCCTATATTGTTATCCTTCAAACTAATGACAGTGAAGCTGTTAATGATAAAATTAAACTCGACTTAAATGTTGATAGCTTAAAAGAACAATTTGCTCATAACCATGAAATTATTTATATTTGCACAGGTTATTCCTACTGTACAAAACTATTATCTTAAAAACCTAAAGTATTATTCTATTATCCTTACATAACTAGTATCCTATTTCTGAAAACTTTTTCCAAATTACGCCTTCGAAACTCTTTGATTACATCCAAAACCTTAAAAAGAAAACGTTACCTGTATTGGTAACACAGGCCTACAATTAAAAAACTACAAGGGGTATGACAGCTGAACTTTATGTATTTCTTTGTCCTGATTTTGAAAACAAATCATTAGAAATCTCTTTCACGTCACATTTTCTTGAAAATTTCAATTTTATGTGGGTTTTTAAGAATATTTCTCACATATTTTACTTTCTTTTTTTGATTTTTTTCCTTCGTGTTTTGACATCATTTTACTTTGATAAAACCCTCAAAATACCATTCAGTGGTAAACTGCAAAAGCACAATTAGTATTTTAAGGCTTTTAAAGCTTCAATGTTGATCCGGATCACCGATTAGACATATTCGAAGACCGATTAGACAAGAGCGTAGGTACTTTCAATGTCTCTCTTCACCATCGCAATCGCTGTCAACCTATAGCGACGAACCCCTATATCTCAGGTTGAACTTAATGATTTGACAAGAGATCTGGACTTTTCCAAAGAGGCAGGTGAATTATTAGGCTCCAAATTGAAAGAAAGACACTTTTTGAGCAAAGGAACCACTTTTTGTTGGTACAGAATCGTGAAAGGAAATTTATTCTCTATTTTGAGGAAGACGAGAACCTCGTGTATTGCTCAGATATTGCTGGATTGATGACAAAATTTAAGATTCCCTACAATAAAGATAGAGGCTTTTTATAAATTCGTCAAAATGGAGCCTTAAAACTGTCTTTCTTCACCAAGGAAATCAATGGCCTCAGTGTCAGTTGGACACAGGGCTCTTGTAGTACCGATTTACAAACCAGGCGCTAACTGTATGAACCCTACAAGTTATAGGCACTTTAATCCTTTGTCAACGCATTCTAAAATTTATGAATATATTATTTCGAGCTGTCTTGGCGGTTTTGTATATACAAAAAGACACATCCAAGCAAATAGGGTTCCACAAAAAACATTAGCAGCTACTGCAGAAAGAAGTCAAGCTTCTGCAACATGCAATATCCGAGAAACCTTAGGATTCCCGCTCCTGGCATGGATGTTAGCTTTAAGAAGTTGGTACCGGTCTCATTAGCTCCCGTCAGCAAAATATTAGACCTTAGATCCTCAAACCAAACCAAATCGAGAACACTAAATTGGCTTTAGAAAATGGTCTAAGAGAAATGTGATAAAATTTACTTTCGTGGTAGATTCAAGCTAGATGAATCGCCAAGAACCATAGCTATCGGGTAAAAGCAAATTACCACAAAAATACAGCATTTATACATAAAATATAACTATCAATATTGTTTTCATACATTGCCAACGGTTTTCTAGAGTCGTAGGCTTATTGGAAAATTATCAAACTGGGAATCGTTTGCTGTTCACGAAACACTATATATTAATTGTTAGATGATAACGAAAATAGATATGGAAAACAGATTTACTCTGCTTCATCTTCTTTCTAAACAGGGCTCACTTTCAAGCGAAAGGTTTACTTCGTGGCCAAGAATCAACGAATCTTTTATCAGGATTCAAACTCGTATGCTCCATTGTATCAAATGAAACTTCTAACCGCTATGACGATTGAACTCACAAAACTGTGCAAACTGATGTGTTAAGTCTTAAGTACTTCACTATAGATCATACAATTCTTTTTAAAATTCTTCCCTTTTTAAATTTATATGCATTCGTTATAATCTCATAATCAATATTTTTCATTACAATGACTTTCATTAATCACCATGACATTAATGACCGCTGCTAACGTGCTTTGTTGAATCATTATTTTACAGCCATGTCAGTATTGGGTAATTCATTTCAATGACTAACTTCCCATTAGTCTCAAAACAATATAAACTAATGATAGTACATTTGAGTATACTCAACTCTGAGCTACGTACATGCAAGATAAGACATTGAATTTGTTATTATTTTGCATAATTTGTATCCTTAGAAAATTTAAAGAGAGAAAATAAAAGTTAAATCAGAAAATTCAATTTCAAGATATATTTTTTAAAATTTTATTCGAAAAACCGTTATAAAACAATAATGTTGCAATAATGTTTTGTATACAAATACTTCTAGCAAATGTTTCAAACATACCTTTCCAATACAGACTAATTTAGTGTTTTTTAAACTAGATGCTTATCGCTTCCCTCGGGGACTTTCTGTAATAAGTCTTGGAAAATATAAAAAAATAAATATAAAATGTATATAAATATATTTTATTTCGACGAATAAAACATTTTAAATACAGAAATGCTTTTTAAGGTACATAAAAATTAAGATACGTAGAAAATATTGTTTCCTCTTTTCCAAAGGATATTTTGTTTCGAGCAGAATATAGTAATAAAATCCACATGGACGAAATATTGGAAATACAATTGTTATTGAAAATGTTTTTCCCTTGATAATGTATTTTAATCTTCAAAAATTTAATATTTTATAAAAGCACCAAAACAAAATTTCTTGTACAGAAAAGGAACAGAAAAATGCAGAAGTTATAAAAAATTTTCTAATTTTCTTCTACTCAATGAAATATTGTCAATGAAATTAATCTTGTAATCAATGAAATATTGTACTTTAGATGTCGCATTATTTTCTCGAAAATTATAAATCAGATTTAATTGGTTGCTGATTTTTTTCAATTGTACCATGCTTTTTCGTGGATAAAGCTTGTGGATATAAGACGATTTCACGCAGCATGGCACATCTCAACTTAATTCTGGCTTTAGTTTCAAACGGAAGGGCAGTTTATTGTTTGTCTATTGGCTATTGTAAAGATGAAAATGAAAGGGAAGGGCATTATAGTAATTAGTGACGTCGCAACAAATTGCTCTATTAATCCTGTTTATGAATGTTATTAGTGATTATAATTATTTATGATTACTGAAATCAAATATTTATACCATTTATTACCATGGTTCATAGCAAGAGCACTTGTAAAATCTTTATGCTGTCCTTTTTGCTTTACCTCATCAAAAATATAAAAAGTTACCATATTACGGTCGAGATTTGTCACGGGTGACATACATGTTATAAGGACGTCAAAAGTGATCATTATGACACAATAGAGAAAAAATGATGGTACCAAACTTCCATCTGTGACGACTATTGACTTCATTATGACAAGACAGTCGCGTGTAACATACCTTCACCGCAATATGGTAGAAACCATAAAGTGCCTGTGATATAAAGCATAGTTTCTTAAATTGTGGGTCTCGACGCCAACTGGGGACGTATAGAAACGTTTATTTTACTTGCTGGACACATCAATTCGTTAAAACCCTGCGTTTACAAATTTTAAAATGTTTTAGTAAAACATTGGCATTAGGGTTTTCTTAGTATTGTCCTTTCAAGAGGCTACATTTAATGGACATACTATAACTAATGTTTAAATTTACCAAAGCAATCTAAATTATTTTTATTACCCTATTAAATTGAGATTCTTATGTGTCTAAAATGTCCACTTTGTTATTTGTCTTAAAATTAAAATTTAAAGACAATGAATTAAAACTTAAACAGTATATTACAGTACAAATTGAGTTTTACTCACGCGTATGTAGAATTTATGCAATATTCATTAAGTTCCATAAAATTTTCATAAATCTTATGAGTCCCTCACACTAAAAAGTGTGCCCCAAAAGTCCTGATATAAAGGACAATATGATCCATTTTCTAAAAACTAACAGTTTTGTATATTTGTGTATGAACTGCTTCCTTTTTTACCGGAGTAAATTATTACCTGGTAAAATCATTAACCTCATGTTTAAAAAAAAAAACCTATGTTGTAAAGTGTACAATGTACCATCTTTCTGAAAACTGAGGTTTTTACATTTTTGTGTATGATTTGCTTACTTTTTTTATGGAACTAAAAGTCTTATTCCCGTTTTCATAAAATTCAGAGATTTAGTGAATTGGAAGTAACAAATCTTAGGCAAAAATCTCCATTTGCACATAAACCTTCTTATTTTTAACCAACTTCATCTGTTTATAAGCACTATAACTATGCTTTACTTAATACCTCAAATACTTTTTCATAGCTCTTCACTATAAATAACTCGAAAAAATCTGTAAGAAAAATCCTTATTATGTTCTCATGTAAAATCTGAATTGTGTGACATGCGACCTTTTACTTCAAATGTACAGATTTATCTTTGAGACTTAAGCCCAAACATTTTCTGAACAAATTGAATTTCTTCAGCCTAGAGAGACTAAAAAAAATACATGTGATCAAGTTTTAGAAATAAATATGAATACATTCATTTCTATTTATAAAATCTGTATTCAGAAGAACTTTAGGCTATATCTGGAAACGTAAACTTTGAGACAAATCAAGGATGCAAGAACATCACATGAAAAATTAACTGTATTGTATAGTTAATATAAATGATCATAACGTAGTTTATAAATGGAGTTGGAATTTAAAAATTTTAAAAGCATGAATAAGAAAATATTTTATTTATATTTTCATATAAAACACAAGTAGTGGAATCCTTTTTACAAAATGATGTGCTCTTGAAAAGCACTTAATTTTCATAGCTAAGCAAAAAAAATCCATAATCAAAATACGACTGTCCAATAAAATTGGTAGTCGTAAGTCAGTGGATTTTTGGAGGTTATTCTTGATATAATTATGTTATTCCGATAGTGATGCTCTTAGTATAGAAATAATATGTTGTTCAAGTCAAGTCTTATGCCAAGTTAACAGTTCTAAGGTCTTATCAGAAGCCAAAATATACGCGAAAAAAAGTAACGGATATAGTTTAAGATTTCTTTTTCGATGAAGAATACTCGAACTTCTTCTCTCATAGCGAAATGTATTCAACCGATTAATCAGGATCAATTTTACAAAACATCAAAGCTTTAATAGCTAAAGCCAACTCATTGTTAGTGGTAATAATAGACACAAGATATTTGAATTGTGACACTTTTTCAAATGTGCAACAATCTCGCCATGTTAAATACATGCTGTCATGGCCTCAAACACCAATTAAAATCTCAATTTATAAGCTTAACTACTAAAATTATCTATAAAACACTGATATGACCTATTCAGCTTTAAGGGAGTGAATTCTGGACAATAAGCAAATTACATGAAAATAATTTATTAACCTTTGGGTGTAAAATTTGAAGAAACATAGTTGGTGTAGTCCCTGAGATTAACAGCACTATATTCTAATTTAATTTTGTAATTTAATGAAAATACAAACAATCAGATATTGTTAAAGTTATAAAATCCAATAAATTACGATAGCTCGGACACTAATTCCGATCTGGCAATGCAAAACCAATAAAAAGCTCACTTTTACAAATCCAGTGTGAATCAGACAAGGAAGACTACCAATTAGGTGGTTTGAATCGGTGGTGAGGGACTTTAGTCTTGCAAATAAAGTAAACTGGAAGAGCCTAGCTATTATTAGGACTAATTGGGAACAAATATTAGGGACGGCCACAGCCTGTACAACAGGCTGCAGTGCCTTGAAAGAAGAAGAGCTTTAATCAGGTGAATCATTTTCGCTCTCCAATGAGAAAGTCAAGATACTTCATTGGAAAATAAATCTAAAGCTGAATCCATTGCTTTTTCAACACGCACAGTTTGATATGTAATAAGGCCTTTGGAATAATTAATCTTCGTATAGATTAATCTTCAATTTTCTTTCTTCATTTCAGCAGACGCCGATGGTGTTAAAAATCTGTTACTCATCCACACAGAACATGCCACTGAGCGCATGTACTTTTAGGACTAGCCAGCATGTCCTGCCAATGTTATAGTCCTTGATCACACAAGCAATTGGTTCCAGTTTGCGTTCTGCCGAGAACTCTCTTTCCCAGAGACCACTTTTCGCAAAGCACCACCATCAAGTCCACTTCTTTCAGAGCAGCCTGAGGAACATGTATGGAGAAAGGGCTATTGAACTCCACTTCCGGTGCTTTCTTCCTTGAAGGCGTCTTTTTGGTTCGGACTAATTTTCGACGGACGTATAGGGTTACCTTAGCGTAGATGGCTGAAAATGAGAGAATGTTTTGTTAGTCAAGAATATCGAAAACTGTCATGCTAATTTAACAAAAACATAGACAGAATCATGAAGAGGGGGATGTTCTCCAGATTATGTACTACTTACCACTCTATTATTTGAGACTTCTTAATGAAAAGACATTCAACATTAAAATGAATAACGCCTGCATACCTAAGATGATCAAAGAATATCTTCATTCTAAATATGTTTAATCATATTTCATTATTCTATTCAAAAAATGGAGAAACATTGCACGAACAGTTCGATTCTTATTTAATACATGTTAATTCTGGAAAACCGAAGTTAATAAACAGATTCTGCGAACATCCCAAACTGTCATACGCTTATTACATGAATATTTCAATTTAAATTATAAACAGTGTACCTAAATTACGAATTTATTTATCTAAGAACCATAATTTGTTGTGAGTGAGGATATTTTCATGAATTTGAAATTGCATATTAATTTATTTCAAATTTTGTTTTAAGCAGTTTATAAATTAAACAAACATAACTTACTCATTACTTTAGTCATTAAATAATATCTCGTTTTACTTTTAAAAGATATTTACCTTAATTCCAGTCTATTCCGATCTCCCACCTTATGTCGTATTGACAACGAATACAAAAACTTTCGGGCAGAAATTTAAGCAAACCGATTAAATTTACTTCGATACAAGCAGAATAATTTTAAATTTCCGTTAATATTTCTTAAAAGATGTAAACCGAAAGAGACGGCTTACGGTCCCTATTTCTTCATACGTCGCACCAATCCCCTATTCATCCGAGATTTTATGCTAATTTAAGACATTTTCTTTGATAAAATAAGGCAGAGTTTGAGGCTTAAAGGATATACTAATGTAGTTATTTCAAACAAAATGTTAAAGAAAAGAGTTTTAAGTTGTTTTTAATGTTTTATTAATTAAATTAAAGAAAGCATATATTCTTATCAAGGAATAACAAGCCCCAGGCTCACAATTTAATCCCGAGAAAATAATTTCTATAATTATCGAATAATCGACAAGACCATGCTATCTAATTTAGTTCCGTTCTCATTTAATCTTTCCAGGTTTTATAAACAGCAGCTAGCCTACAACAAAAATAATATATATATTGACCCATAGGGAATTATTTAAAATTAATTAGTAGATTAATTGATTTCCAATTGACGCATATAAAAATATAGAAAATTAATGAAGTATTTCATCTCTGGATTCTACATTAAATATTTCTATATCATAACAAAAAATTAACTATATTTTATAAAAAAAATATTAATTCCTCTTACAACGTTCACTCAACGTTTATGACAATATTTATAAAAAATTTTCTAAACACATAAACAAAGAATAAATAAATATTCCAACAAATTACAAAACTTACAAAAATAATGTTGACCTACTAAATAAACATAATTGTCTAATTCCAGTTAAAATATTTTGTTTTAGAACAGTATATTCTTAAGATGGCGAAATGGGTAAAGCGCTGGAGTTCATTGTTTTGAATCTCACCGCTGGCATAGATGCTAGTAGCCGTTTGGAGTTGGCTTTAACCAGGAAATCCCGGTTTCTTTAGCTCTCTTTTATTGCAATATAGTAAGTAGGCCGAAGGTTCTCAAATATTTTATCCCATGGAACAGTTTTCTTACCAACTACATAGCAAAGAATCCCGTGGACAGATATAACTTAAGGAGAAACTAAGGACCAATTATTTATCACATAAACATGAATGCTAAACAAAATGAAGCAGCACAAAGTTGTAGATAGTGGATAAAAAAGATGTGAAGGACCAAAATTCATTTTATGAAATTATGCTATGATACAATGCTACATTGATGAATGTTTCACCCCTTCTTGTGCTGTACTGCCGCGTGCGGTTTGAATGACTCATTGTTACATCGCTTTTCTGTTCCCTACTGCCGCACTTTTGGTGTATTAGTTACAATTACTAAATCTATGTAAGGGATTAGGAAAAAATTAGTGAATGGTGTTATGTCTTTTCTTTAAAAGTTTGTTGGCGTTGAAAAATGTCAATGTTAACCCTTGCAGAGTGGGTTCCAGATACACAATTTGAGAAATCCTATAGTAGACTCTAGTACTCTAAACCATATTAAACCAGAACTGGATAGGATCAATTAAAAGTTTGACTTGATTTGAAAAACTACGTTCTACTTTTTTTTTGCAGAACTAAGGAAAATAATACCGGGAACTCAAGCCGATTCCGAAAAGGTACGAACATCCATGTCACAGTGGGATTCAAACCCACAAACTCTGGTACCAGAATCAAAGCTGTAACTATTCGGCCATCGTTTAACAGCGTTTAAAGGAAACAGTGACTTCACATGTATGGCAAATGTTAACATTTGTATGTTATTATTTCGTAAGCAGTATCACAGAGAAATTTATCTAAAAAATTAAGAGCATCCTACCACCCAACCCTAGTTTCCCCATATAGTCATAGAAAAGAAAAATTAGTATGTTCAGCCTGTAAAAGAGCAACTGTTATACTCATGTTTTAATTTTTTACGAAATACATGTAACCTAACACGAAAATAATTTGTTTTTTGCTACGTCAACATATTATTTTATGAACTTAAATAACAGCATCGGAAACCAGAAGTAACTATTCAGTAACCGGAACCAATCCAACGAGAATACTATAAATTCTCTATATGTATTAAAAATTCAGTTGTGTTTCGTTTCGAGTTAACATATTTACATATAAACACTCACCCAGACATAACGTTATCAATCAAAATCTCAAATGTTTGGACGATTACAATACTTTCCATACACTACGTGAAAGAGAAAGTAAAATCCTACGTGAATATTGTGAAAATTGAAAATCAAATATTTGCGTGATCGAAATTTAATCTTTATGATAATAAGATATTTCCCACGAGACTAAAAAAGAATAATTAAATTCATGCAAGATATTATTTAAAATTGGATATTGTTGTTTTCTTCACATAACATTCAGGGACTCTTTTCTTTTCCATTAGGATTGATAGGGCAGGACCTTGTTCTCACTGCTAAAGGGTTACAAATTCCAAAGAAAACGTTAGTTTATCATAATTTTCGGCTATATAGTAAAGGTAAAACAACAGCTAAATTTAGAAACTAATATGTGAATATATAGTCATCGGAATACTATGTCCTATTATCATCTTTATGTAAACAGAGAAAGGTTTAGTATAAATCCCATTGAAGTGTCTAATATTCTACTAATGCCTCTAGACACTCTACAACTATATAATGTATACATACTTACATATATATACTATTCCCTGACTGATATCAAAAGCCAAGCTCTGAAGCATTAATGGTTCATAATCTGTTTATATCCCGAATTATTCAAGTGTGTACTACTCCTTGGCATCGTTAGCTGTAAAAACCTATTAGCAAACTTAATTAATCTGAATATAACTGGTAAATTCAAACGATGGAGGAGAATTTTATGAGGAATGTAAAAATCCTTAAATCTGGAGATGAACCTTAAAACTGATGGATATTATAAATTTAAGTTATTATGGCTGCACGGAGGGAAAAAAACATGGAATGTAAACAACTTTGAATATTACTACATGTCTTCATTAATGAACAGCTACAGTTTTAATCACAATAAAATAATCTCTCTCTCTCTCTCTCTCTCTCTCTCTTCGTGATGAAAAAATCATTTAACGGTTGTTTGGTATGAAACCCTACTGTCTACCTTTTGCTACACGTCGGCTAATGAGACCTGGACCTACTGCTTTACACCGATTCCAATTGGCTACGAATACCTTAGCTAATAGTGTGATTAGAACCCACATACCCAAGAGGAGAGCTCTGCACATTCAGCCATTCTCCGGCACTACAGCTGGTAGGCCATAATCTTTAATTTTATATTTAATAACGTTAAGGGATAGGTTAGTTATTAATATAAATGTATAAAAACAGACAACACACACACACACACACACATATATATATATATATATATATATATATAAATGACACGGTACACAAATGATCATGATTCAGTGTATATTAAGATAAATTTTATTGTACTTCAAGAAAATGACGCTCACATTCGAGTTTAAGTTACTTAACGAAAAAGGACATTTGAATAATAATATGACAAACTTTCTCGCTCTAGGTTTTCAGTATGGCTGTTGGTGCACCAGACGTTTATTATATTTGTTCTCTCCTGATAAATCTGAGTCTTATACAGTACGACGCATTTAGTATTAAATTTACCCTAATTTAAAAAATTATGTTTTAAAACCAAAAATGCTTATATACGCAATATATTAAAAATTCAGTTAAATAAGTAACAAAATTATTTGCCGTTAAATTCATTGTATGTCGTGACCTTAACGCAAGAGCACAACTTCTTTTGTTCCTTTTTCTTGGAATAAAAATTCTTAGAGTGTAATCATTCAATATTTCCCTTGAGGTTCTCAAGAGATCTGACCAATTTATTCGAACAATAATATCTCACGGGACAATATTTTTATGATTATTTGGTCGTTTCAAAACCCCCAAAGGTGCTGTTGAAAGGCATTTATATATTTTAATATCTTTGGCATAAGAAATTGTTCATGTGAAGAAATTGGCAGTACGATGCGGAAAAGACACACACAAAAAATAATATACAAATCAAGCAGCAGCAATGTCATTTTACTCTGTCATCAAATCAAAAAACGTTAAGAGCAAGCACATCTTAATAAATGGGATGAGCGTCTCGTTTGGCAGTAACAGATTGTTAGCAAACCAGATGTGTTACTAAAGGTCAAGCGAAAAACCTGTGTCTTGTAGTCCTCCTTTATATTTGAGTAACAACCTGTGATCATATGTATAGTGGTGATTTATTTTTAATTGCGTTGTGTTAAGTATTTTTGTACTAAATTTAACCACAGGTTCTGAGAAACTACAGACATAAATATAAAAATAAACTAACAGCTAGATTGACAGCAACCGAGACTAGCTTAATATTAAAAAAAATAAATTTATTAACATATATATACATCTATGTACAAACAATGCTAATGCTAATTTAATGATGCTAATTTTCATAAATTAATCTTTGTCAACAAAGTAATTTTGTAAATAGATAGAGGACCTAATCTCGATTTCAAAAATGTATTTAAATTTGGAGTACCTTTGTGGGTCTAAAATGTTGGGCCCGGAACACTTCTGGTTGAAGGGTATCTATTGCTAATCAGGAGTGAATCTATATATCATCCGTTGGTCTAGTCACAGGCTTCCTCCTGAGTCTTTGTGGTGCGGCCTTACTATTTGGTGCAGGAACACTTCCTGTCAGACTTGGCTGGACACTCCTAGTCTTGACTATCGAGCACCTTCTCCTCTGGACTCACGAACAACTTCCGTCGGACCCGACTGGACTCCCGACTTTCGAACAACTTATTTTGGGACCTCCGAACCAATCTCTCATCTTTTTAGATTTTTGATATTTTATTATTTCAAACTTGTCCCCTACTCCTTCTTGTCTTCTACTTGTCTACTCCTTCTTGTCTACTCCTTCTTGTATAGTTGTAAGGATTTCATTGGTCTGACCAAACCCCGCCCTGAGACCGCCAACGTGAAAAACCTTATCACTTCTAATTGGGCACTGTCCCTTAGGGACTCATAAATACTCCACAAAGGTAATTTCTTATTTAATGTCAACTACGGAGACGGGATTCTAATCTGGGACTGGAATCAGAACCCCGCCCGAAACCACCGTACAAGACAACAATATCCGTTGACAAGAAATTTATGATCTCTATCTCTTTACAATGATGTGATGAGGTCAGATTTTAGATCCCGAACGTTTTACTTCATGTATGAATGAATCAATTATATAACAGATCGAAATCGCCTCATCACAGCCTACAGTAGCACGAAGTTCTGTATAATCATCTACATTACAAAATTTAAACTTAGCCTAATCTGACTTGCTGATTTGGCGGTCTCCAGCGCGTTAACAAAAATAGAAGAATAGAAAGGAAAATCGCCGAGAGACATAACATTTTGCAAATGAAGTATACAAGCAAAGTAAATTATAATTACAGTATGTAACTATGATAAAAAATATTGCATGCATCAATAGAGAAAGAGCAACTTTGGCTACGTTGGGTACTTCAGATAGGCTTTAGTACAAAAAATATGGTAAAGTAGTGATAAGATAAATATCTGACTTATCTAAGGGCCCAATACGTTATTTTAAGCCAAAATCATGGAATAAGAAAAGATAATTTTAAGTACATTAAATTCTATATCAAGGATATGAAAGAGTAACAGAAGTTATTCAAGAGTAACTGAGAATTTGCATTTCTCTATGATCCTTTAAATGTTGTAGCACATAATTTTATTCTCCGAGCTAATACTTTTGCGGTATTAACCCCTTAATGCACAGTTTTTTTAAAGGACCGGCCAAAAAACAACAATTTTTTTATGTGAAAAACACAATTTTATAACGTCTTGCCAAAAAAAAAATTACAAAAATACAAAAATAATCAAAATATGGAATTGCAATTTTGTATTTTGATAACATTGCAGAGAATAGTCGAATATAGCTTTCAACCCATGTAAATGATAAATATCAATAAAACAATTGGATTTTTTTTGATTTCACATTGTTATTTTCAATTCTAGATTGCATTCTAGTGTGAAAAATTATAGGAACATAAAGTACAACGCCGCTCGAATTATCTCGAGTATGCTCAGTTTGGCCAGTTTAGCGTGCTCAAGTTAACTCGAGCGTGCACGTTAAGGGGTTAAAAAAATTATCTCAAGTGTTTCATCTGGAAATAATGCCTAAATCGCTTTACCAATTACGTCTGTTATAAGAAGTATTAGTTAGTTTGGTTCTTCAAACAAAGAAAACAGCTCTCTCTAATTGTCTTACCGGCTAGAAATTCAAATCTTTCAAAATGCAATTCATTGGTTATTATTTCAAGACAACAAAAATAAAAAGAATCTGAAGACCAAATTTTGGAAATAATATTAGAAAATTTTCACCTTGTCAAAATATATTTTATCGAAAAATACGAAAAAGGAAAATATAGAGGTAACTACTATTATGACACTAAAACAACATTCCATCAAGAGAAAGTATGTTGTTCATCTGTAAGCAACAACCTATAAATAGAAAATATTTCCATTATCTCCTTTACAGAAAAATATGTCGAAATAACTGGTAAAATATTTTATTGACATCTTGCTGCAGTAGTTTTAGTTCTTTTTAATAGATTTCCGCCAGTATTTATTTATGTTTTTGTGTGTGGTATTTACAAAAAATAGATAAAACTTTTCATAGTTATTTATTCATTTCCTATAATTTTGTTTGATACCTCAGCTATCACACGTTTATATGTGGATAATAATGAACTGTGGATCTTTTCATAATAAACACTTTTCAATGAGTTACCAAGTGAAATAAATCTATATAACTACATAATAACTGTAGCACAAGTTTAGATTTGATATTTTAATTAGGAATGTAAAAATAAAACATAAACAAAACATTTTGATACTTAAAGTAGTAGTTGAACCTTTTTTAAAATACATTGTCGAGAAAAGTTTAAATGTAATAAAATATAAGATTGATTTTTTCCTATAAACAGTATCTCTAAAAATATCTTCAAAATTTCATTTTTTTCTCATTAAAAATTTACGTAGTTAAAGTAAGTACAACTATAATTATTTTGAAAGTGGTGTAAATTCATTTCTCACAAAAGAATACAATTTTAAATATATACTGCTTAAATATATTTCATTTTTTGATTTAATACTGTTAAAAATGATCACATTATAAAATTAAATTAATATTTATAAAACATAAAGGGAGCACATTAATATGCATTATTTTTTCAAATCATCTAAATATAAACGCTAAAGTATCTCCAAATAATATAAAACAGACTTGCACCACTATCAAAGAAAACAGTTCCTCTAACAAAATTATTATTGTGTGTTTTAGATTATAAAAACATTATTTTTCAAATCTGCGAAAGATATTGCTGGGACTAATGTGTTGATATAAATTTTTGTTTCTTCTAAGGTAATGAGAACCATTCGCAAATCTTCGAAAGCACTAATTTTTAATTAATTTCGTTTTTTCATGATGAAGTTAATAACTTTTTTAAATAAACGTTCTACGAAAAAGCCTGAAAAATGATTTACAGCTACTGCATACTGACCTATAACGCAGGATATAAAATTAGTACGTTTGTGTAACCAGAATTTGTGTAATCCTTGTTAAAAAATCTTCATCTGTCCGCCTTTCCTCCAATTTATGAAGCTGTTAGACTGGATTGGATAGAGCATCCATATAAAGCAGTTTTACGCAGCATGACACATTTCAAGTTATGACGATTCTGGATTTTTTTTTCAAACCGAAGGGAAGCTTATTATTTGCCTATCGGATGTCGTAAAGATGGCAATGAATGGGTAGGACACTAAAGCAGCTCGTGACGTTGCGTGAAATTGCTCTATTAGATTCTTCATGAGTTAAGTTTATCATAATTCAAAGCGAGTAAAGTTTATCTTCTCCTAAACTATCGATCCGATTCTAAAATAAATTGATATAAATATGCTTCATATCACAGCGAAAAATACTGTCTTCTTTAAAACGTTCGAAATCCACCCCTTCCCCCCTTTTCGAGCGTTTAATGCCATTATTTCAAGCCCTATTTTCCCCGGTCAAGAGGAGGCGATTAAATTTATCAATTTATCACATAATAAATAGATGAAAATAACATTTTTTTAGCAATATAACGTTCTTCCTTTAGTTTTAAATGTAATCATCGATTATTTTTTGTTGCAATGAAAATTTTATCACCTGTAGTAACAATAAATTCTTTTCATAAAAGTCTAGGAGTCTATTTCATAGACTAATAAATATGTATAAGTTATATAAATAACTTATATATATTTGAAAATTAAGAAGTTTGTTCGTTTGTGTTTGTTTTATTATACAGAACCACACGGTTTGTAATTGATTCGCTAAATTATGGACATCATTCATGTATACCGCCAAATAAACACTGTCAATTTAAAAACCTTTGCCGTTCTTCCTATCACGTAATATGACAAGATAAATTAAAGTTGGCAACTAAAATGCGGTCAGTAAAGATAAACAAATTATTGAGCGTGTACCAGATGATTCTCAGCCAAAAAACAAACCATGTCTTTACCTGCCTCATAGAGTACTTTAGAATTCGGGAAAATTAAAAAGTTTAATGATTCCGTTATATGACGGGGTATATGCTAGTTTTTGAATAGTTCTTTAAATTGTTCCTGTATCACTATGAATTTGTGAATTTGTGCATTTGTAAATGGTCCAATTATTAATAATTACAATATTTGTCCGATGTCATAATAAGAATGTCATAATAAGTATTGGTATAAAGGAAGAAAATCTTCATTTAGTTTCAGGTGAATAGTAAAGAAAATGGATACCAATTTATTGGAAAGCCTTTCAGTTCCATAAGTGCATATATGGGTTTGAAGATTTGGTTTGGAGGGCTATGGTCTATTATTCTGCAACATAAGGGATAATGAGGTGAGGTACTACTACGCAGATTCGAAACGGCTACCAACATCTATACCACAGTGGGATTCCAACCAGCAAACTCTGGTACGGAATCAGCACCCTAACCATTGAGTTCCTACCTCTATGGGAATCACTGAGGTAGAAAGTTTGTTCGACCCCACTGACTTCAAAATTTAAAAACAAAATTCTAATTTAATAAACGACACGCAGTTTTAAACAACTAATAAGAAATATAAAACTTCGAGTCCAGGCTTCTGAAATTTTATGAAAGTTTCCTGAATAAAATGGTATACTTATTTTATAGTTCAAAATAATATTACACGAGAAATGTAAAAAAAAAAATAGAATAAAACATCTCAATTTAATGAAGTGAACAACCTATTTCAATTTTATTTTCTGAGTAAATATTGAATTCTTAACATTTTGAACTATTTCTACTTTTAAAATTTTTTTACAATGCTGGCAAATTTATTCCAAAGAGGATTAAAGTCTTCACGGGTATAAATGTATCTCTGTGATTAATATCTTGTACGTGTATATATATATATACGTACACATGTATATACATATATGAATGCATATATATATATATATATATATATATATATATATATATATATATATATATATATATATATATATATATATATATATATACATACATATACATATACGCATACATATATATACATATACATATACATATAGATACATACATATAGACATGTATTTGAATTTTAGAAGTAATGCAAAAGGATTAATAATTGTGCTTATTAACGGATATTTCTCGGTTATTTCACACATTCTGACAAATAATAGGATTTACGTCAATCTCTTGAAATCGACCAGTAAGCGGAACTTGTCCCATCCGGTATCTCCCAAAATTTGCTTCAACACGTCTTCGATTCAAACGAACGAGATATCGAATAATATATATCTTTTGTGACTAATGGGCGGGAATGTGTATTTATACGCAAGTGCAGTTCTACTGCTGATAACGTAATTAGCATATTATTTTCCGCAGATGAATAATTTCATAACTATAAACTCCTAATAACAGATGAATAATTAAAATGTGTTTGATGAGAAATGTTTAATATTATAAATGTACGATACAATGTTATTTTTTTTGTTAATATAACAGAGCTAATATAATGCAATATTATGAAATAAGATTATCTTGTGTTCTAACTTGCTGCAGCTTATTATCTTTCACTGCTATAAATCCAAATTCCCGGTAATACGTTTACATATTCTCATACTTAAAAAAGCCGCTTGCCTGTGTGTATTTTTTGTATATAAAACATATCTTTATATATAAAATTTATGAGTATAAAAATCTTTATATAAATATTATTTTGAAATTCTTTAATTCTCCTAATATAGGAAACTAACTATTTATGGTATGACGAAAACAACAAAAACATTTTTCTATATAAAACACAAATTTACCCTTATTGGTTCCCAAAGGAATATTTTATTACCCCGGAAAAAAGTGTCAAAAGCAAAATCATATAATATTTTCTTGTAATATGTAACACCTGAGTTTTATAAATACATAATGCTTTTGATGATAAATATATGAATGTATATAACGGCTAAATTACATAAAAAAAAGTCATATACATGTAACATCATATAACATATTTTTTGGTATTATGTACACGTGATTTCTATAAATAATGTGTTACACGATAAAATATTTTTGCTGTCAGTAGATACATGAATGTATGTAAAACAAAGATGATTTGGTTGTATAAAAGTTTTGTAGAGTTTAAAGGCAAAATAACAATCTTGCACCAATAGACTTTGTTAATAAATCTTGCTGCAAAATTCGTCTTTTAAACGTATTCTAAAATCAAAACACCTTTTTATACATAAGGAGTAATTATAAAGTATTGAAATCATATTCAACTCACGTCTTTAATTCAAGTATATTAAAATTTCAAAAAATTTAATAATTTAAAACATATTTACTTAGTTTCATAGAAAAGGTTTAAATATTTAAGTAAA
>CM063510.1:42556055-42563555 GCA_032207245.1 Pardosa pseudoannulata | reverse complement strand
GTACCCTTCAAACCGTTTTCTATTTTAGTCATTTTCCCGGTTATTATGAATTTTTAAAGTTTATACGGACTTTTGATCACCCGGTATAATTCAAATACTAAAACTAATATTTTGATATTTAAATCAGACTTATCTTATTTTAAATGTAGCAAGAGGGCAGGCCTAGGGTAAATTAGACATATACATTTCAAAATGCGTAATAAAAAGTAGTAGCTTTGTGATTAGAAATAAAATTTTAGATAACTACAAAAATGCATTTTTTTTCATTCTTAATGCAATTAATATATTCCTGGATGGATTTACGCATTCTCTAAATCCATATTTGTTATTACAGGAATACTCAACGCTATAAAGCCACCCAGTAACAGAGTAATTGCGTTCACAATGAGAACACATGCATATTACTAGCTCTCTAGAATCGTATTTCTAATTACACGACTACTATTTTTTATTACGTATATTGGAATAGTTAATACTGATTTTCTTAATTCATATTTCTAATTAAAAGAACACTATTTTTTATTACAAGACTCTAGTTTCTACATTTCTTATTATATTACACACTTTCACATAATACGTCATTGGAATTTAATTTACACGCACACACACATAGACATAGTTTAGAAAAATTATTTATTTCTGAGACCCAAGATGGTGCAAAATATGAAGTTGTATCGAAATCACTAGATCGACGTTTTGTAATATTAGCATACTCCCCCTATAGTACTCTAACGAGGAATCAAAAATGATAAACATCAAGCCGTTTTGAGATGCTGATTAAAGTTAATAATTCTTTTATCAGAAATAATATATTCAAATAATTAGCATAAAGGGAGTGTAGTAAAAAATCGATTTCCTTTCCAACACACGATCATTTTGCATTTTCTGTGATCATTTGCTTTTTGCTCTTTTATATTCCATTCATTTCTTGAATATTATATACACACGCAAATACTTAGGAGAAATATCCAGTATTAAGAAAAAATGACATGAGTAAATTGATGACGGACGAATAATATTAGATTAATTTTGAAGAGAGAGAAATTTTCGAAACTAAAGTATACATTCACTTCAATTAATGTAAATCCTTTATCAAAGAGAATTGTTTCTGATTTAGAAATGCAAATATCTAAAAATCAATGATTGGGCACATATTACAGATTTGTTTACTTCCCTTCGGTTTCTAAATTTATTAGTTTACGAGTCACTAAAATTATGTAAGTATGATAAATAAAAATAACACAAGCATTAAAGTTCGCAAGTATAAAGATTGTATCTGATTTTCTGTTTCTATTCGTATTATCCTTGGTAATATATATTTTATTTCTTATTACATAGAATATAAAGATTTACTTATAAGTCATCTAATAAGAAATCTATAATCTTGTAATAAAAAAATAGTAGTTTTGTGATGAGAAATAAGAATCTAGAGACCTTGTAATATACTTTTTTTTCAATTTGAGCGTAATTAATATATTTCTGAATGTGTTTATAGGCTTGGTAGTCCCGTAATAAGAAATAAAAATTTAGATAATTAGAAATATACATTTCAAAATACGTAAGAAAAAGTTTTTTAATTAGAATTAATAATTTTCATAACTAGAAAAATGCATTTTTTTTAAATTTTTTATGCAATTAATATGTTTCTGGGTGGATTTATAGTCGTGCCCCGTAACAAGAAATAAGAATTTATAGAATTAATAAGAAAAATTTGTAGTTCACTTTGAGCTCATAAATCCACCCAGAAAAAGATTAATTACTTTCACAGTAAAATAAGTATTGCTATAAACCCACTAAGAAATATATTAATTAGATTAATATATTAATTTAGAAAAAAAAAAATACATTTTAACACTTTGAATATATTTTTTTGAGTGGATTTATGCGTTTAAGGTTTAGAAAAAAATGTTTATTTTCTAATTCTCCAAATCCGTAACTCTTATTACAGGAATACTCAAGGCTATAAAGCCAGCCAGAAACAGATTAATTACGTTCAAAATGACAGAAATGAATATTACTAGTTCTCTAGAATTTTATTTCTAATTATGCGACTACTATTTTTTATAATGTATATTGGAATGGAAATTACTAATTATCTAATTTCTTATTCCTAATTACAAGAATGCTATTTTCTTATTACGAGACTCTAGGTTTTACATTTCTTATTATATTACACACTTTCACATAATACGTCATTGCAATTTAATTTACGCTCACACGCACAGACATAGTTTTAAAAAATTGTTTATTTCTGAGACCCAGGAAGGTACAAAATATGAAGATGAATCGAAATCACTTGATCGAGATTTTGTAATATTAGCATGCTCCCCCTATATTACGCTAACGAGGAATCAAAAATGATAAACATCAAGCCGTTTTCATATGCTGATTAAAGTTAATAATTTTTTATCAGAAATAATATATTCAAATAATTAGCATAAAGTGAGTGTAGTAAAAAATCGATTTCCTTTGCAACACACGATCATTTTACATTTTCTGTGATCATTTGCTTTCTTGCTCTTTTATGTTCCATACCTTTCTTGAATATTATATACACACGCAAATACTTAGGAGAAATATCCAGCATTAAGAAAAAAGGACATGAGTAAATTGATGACGGACGAATAATATTAGATTAATTTTGAAGAGAGAGAAATTTTCGAAACGAACGTATGCATTCACTTCAATTAGAGTAAATCCTTTATCAAAGAGAATAGTTTTTGATTTGGAAATGCAAATAACTAAAAATCGATGATTGGGCACATATCACGGATTTGTGTACTTTTCTTCGGTTTCTAAATTTATTAGTTTACGAGTCACAAAAATTATGTAAGTGTGGATAAATAGAAATATCACACGAATGAAAGTTAGCAAGTATAAAGATTGTATCTGATTTTCTGTTTCGATTCATATTAGCCTTGTTGATATATTTTTTACTTCTTATTACATAGTCTTATCTTATTACAAAACTTTACTCATAAGTCTTGTAATAAGAAAACCTGAATCTTGAATCTTGTAATAAAAATAGTAGTATCGTAATTAAAAATAAAAATCTAGACATTTAGTAACATGCAGTTTTTTCATTTTCAACATCATTAATATATTTCTGGGCGGGTTTCTAGCTTTGAGTAGTCTTGTAATAAGAAATAATTTAGAGATCTAACAGTACACATTCCTTCGCTCTGAAGGTATTAATAAATTTCTGAAAAGCTTTTTTGACTTGTTTTTACATAACACGTAAGTGTAATATTTTTCTTTCTTATATATATATATATATATACATACATACATACATACATACATATATATATATATATATATATATATATATATACCAGGTATCCATAATTAAACTGACAGTGTTCACAGTGTTCTGTAGGGCGATCTAATTGCGAGAATGATGCCACATTTTGTCGGAAGATTAAAGAAAGTCACCACTAGGGGAATATTTGGAGCTGTTTAATATGAATAAAGTGTAGAAAATAGAGTGTTAACAAATGCAAATTAATACGGAGTAGAATTACCTTTTATTATGCACATTTTCTGATTTAGTTCAAGTGCAATATGGCAACACTTTTAAAAAAGCGTCCAATTTAAATAAACACCGATAAAGTCTAGTGATCCGCAATATCACGTACTCTGTGCAGAAGAAGAAGTTCTTTATTCAAATTTCTCGTTTCATCCATTGGCACAGTTAAGAAATTAATTTCCGTATTGATTTGCATTTGTTAACATTCTATTTTCTGTTACACAGCGCCAAATATTCCTCTAGCGGTGACTTTTGGAACTAATTTGTTTTTTCGCGGAATCTTTCGTTCCCCGTCTTGTTTAATTTTCCTACAAAATGTGGCGTCATTCTCGCAAATAGATCGCGCTACAGAACCCTGTGAGCACTGTCAGTTTAATTATGGTCACCCGGTATATATATATATATATATATATATATATATATATATATATATATATATATATATATATATATATATATATATATATATATGTCTGCCGTTCACTGGCAAAGATAATCTTTTTAGCAGCTTCTCAATAAAGATTGGAGTTATTCTTAAAATTGTACTTCTCTTCAATGTGGCCCGACTGCAACATTATTCATTGTCTAGTTGCATAGGTTTCTCCTTGCCCAGTAGTCTGGACAATAAAAAGAAGAGAGGGGCTAATAATTATTGTGACCGGCAGTTAAAATATTGCTGAATTACAAATATATATACGGAAAAGTAAAACTGATAATTTAATGGTTTGAGAGCAGAAACGCAGCACACTCTTTTAATGCAGGCATATAAATATTTAATAACTCATTATAAAAGCACATGACGCGTAAGGATTGATAGAGAGCTTCTTGAGAAAGGGTTGCTGCATGAACACTGGCTGTTTGATATCCGTTTGTTTGAATGTGGATGCCATGTTTGATGGTTCATTCTATGTGTGTGTGTAACTACATAGAATGAATACATAGAACTATGACTGTGTGTGTGCGCTTGCTCGCGACGATTCGTTACTGTATTTTTAATATTATTATCAATTATTTAAAGGGATTATCTTTTATTTAACATTCCCAACAATCAAGCATGATCCTAGCATATTTATAGAATTCTTAATATATTCTTAATATCTAGTACAGAACAGAGTATATATGACTTAAGAAAAGAAAAACAATTTAAACATACGGCAAAAAAAGTATACTTAAAAAATGAACATGTTTTTCAATTAGCTTTTGTTTAACAGGGTGTCAGGAAATGCATTTCTGAACTAATAAACACTCGAGATATTAAAATAAAGAATTAATAATCCACTTATTTATTTATTAATTTTTAAACTAAAAGTCCTAGATGTAAAACTAAATATTTACACCAAAGTTTATGAATTAAAATTTGACATTAATTTACGTAGTTAAACAACTTTTAGCATTTGATAAGCAAATAATTAAAGTGTATTCATAATGTGTTACTTTGCACTGTATAGTTAGGAATGTTTTCCTAAGATTATTGGTAACTTTAATTAACTTCAGGTATTTGAGAAAGGAAAAAACGTAATTATTTATGCTTCCGGGAACCAGTTTATACCAGGCTAATATTCCCATATCAAATCAGTTTTATTTGGTCAAATATTTTCTCAATTTTCCGGTAGATGACGTTAACGAATTTCAAAATAAATGCAAATCTTTCTGCAAACATGATGGCAAACACTTATTAACACTCGTTCCTAATTTTAACGAAATTTGTGTTACTTAATGCGTCTCAATTCAAGAGAACTGCTTATTAAATAACTTCAGATATATTTGTGCAATTAAAACATTTAGATTTTCGTTAGGGTGGAAAAATTAAAGGAATCCAACTAAGATTTCTGTGTAGTAGATGTTACATGAAAATTAAAGGTAGTTCGTGAAACATAATGATATTTAGTCGTACAAAGCTGTAGTTTTAAGAAACTATTAGATTTGCAAATACTACCGTGCATTATTTTAAATAAATACAAATATTTAAGTCATAATTAAGCATAGTAAATATTTGAATTTTATTTAACAAGTCGAAAGATAGGTTAGACATTGTCTATGTTTAAACATACGTTCTATCCCTTAAAAACCAATAATGATACCATGAGGAAACCATTAATTGCTTATAAAAATACCATTTAAATATATTTAAATATATATTATATCTATTTTAAATATTTACAACATAATATGAAAAGAAAAAAGAACTTAAATTGAGGAAGATTGTTTGGTATGGTTTATTCCTCGAATCGTTTAAATGCTTCTCCTAGATTCTTAACAATAAATTCGAAATATTATAATGTAGTATTTTTTATTATTATCACTTTTGAAACACTTTAGGTATTTTTGTCATAGATCCATATAGCTACTTTTTACTTTTTCATGTAATCTTCAATGTAATTTTTCTTAGTTTTTAACTTAATTAAACGTCCCTATGACGCCTATTTTACAGATATATAGGTTATTTATACAAATTATTTATGTATTTAAAGTTATTTTCAAAATATTGCACAGGACATTTATAATTATAAAAACTCTACTCAGTGCAACAGCCCCTAGGGGGCTAGGGCATACGGTGCCAATCTTCTTTAAGGTGAACAAGAGCCCTGGGCTGCGAAGCATATGTTCAGATTAGGAGGTCAATCTTATTATAATCTAATTAGGCGGAATTCCCCAGTGTTTAGTTCCCAAGCACGCTTGGTCCTCAATTCATCTACCCACTGAAGAGATGAAAGGCTGAGTCAACCTTGCCCAGCCCGGGGATCAATTGTCGGACCTGTATCGTGAGAGCGCGAAGTGCTACCACAACACTGGGCTTCCACCTATAATTATATCTTTTGTTAAAATTATTTTTGTAATTACAGTATTACTATCAGTATGTGCATTTGTGTTTATTTTTTATACTATTATGCAATTAGCAATGTGTTATTTTATAAAAAAGTTAATAAAAATATCTATTTTGTTCTATGTTTAAAATAAAAAAGAACAAAAGGTCTGCTGCAACTTTTGTTCTTATTGCTCTGACTTTGTGGGGTTTATAACCTCGCAATGTGTTACGGGGAAATTAACAGTCATACAGGGTCACAAATACAAAATAAGTGCATTACACTAGCATGAACTACTATGAGTTACAATTTTTAAGGATATTTATTTATTGTTCAATATCTTCCATAGTTGTAATATAATGTTACGAACTTTCAAAGCTAAAACTGCTGGGTTCAGGGATTGAATGGACTTTACAAGCAAGCAAGACTGCAGCACGAAGACAAATACTTTATTGGAAGAAATACAACGTCAAAATCTCCGCGGAACAATTTTGAGCCCAATGCCGTCGGCTCACGCAAGACTTTCCGCATCAAGCACAACACACCGTGCGTACTCCTCTTAGACCGAGATATTCTCTTCACGACTCTCCTCTGCATGGGACTCCGTCTGCCTTATATAGGCTCACAGAAACTGCCAGAACACTCCAGAAGCCGGAACCGGAAGTGGCCACGTGACGCTACACTTGGCGACATTTGGCGACACTTGGCGACGAACTTGGCGATGAACTTGGCGACAAAAATAGTATGCCAAATCCATCGCCAACGAGCCTATATCTCGCCAATTTGGCGAGATACCCATAGAGTCCCATGCTAAACTCAAGCAATTTTCGCAAATTCGTAACAATAATGAGGCAGAAAGCACTACTATTTATGTATATTATAAAAGCAGGAATCATAAATGCAAAATCAATAAATATAATTCCTAGATACAAATCTGATTACAAACATTCATGTCTGAATTTACAAATATAGCTATCCTAAGGACATGAGAAAGGACATAGCAATGATAATGACATAGCAATGGACCACAACGAGACATCAGGATTTTCCAAACCTGAGAAGAGAAAACAGAATAGTGGAGAAAATGGGAGATATGTTTAATGCGTAATATCCAATGGGGAATTGAGCCACCTCCCCGTGCCAAAATTGCTATTCATATACAACATA
>CM063510.1:42541055-42548555 GCA_032207245.1 Pardosa pseudoannulata | reverse complement strand
AGTTCAGAAATATGGACTGATATAGCGACTTAGAAGTAACTTGACCGTTCATTGCATAACTGAAGAATGGTATCCTGTAAAAGGGGCTAATCTGTGATTTTCGAATAACAAGTGGCTTGCACATTCTTGCGTGTATTTTGTGCTCATTGAGTAAAACTGTATTAAACGTTTCTGTCGACAATTACAACGGTCTTTAATTTAGTTAGAAGCTACTTGCAGCCTCTTTAAATTGTTTCATGAGGTCATCTGTCTGAGACATACGACTATGTTACACTTTAATATAACTGCTCAAATGTCGTTGAGAAATACATGCTGCCGGGTTTTTCAGACTTCTATGTCCTCCACCAAAAATCTGAACGTTCAACGAAATTTCAAGGTACAGGAGGAAATTCAGTAGCTTCAATTGGGGATTTTCTTCTTTTATCTTGCGTTCAAATATCGTCGATATCTAAAGTTTTTAGTATTTCTGTTTTTCTTTACTTTGTTTCCCAAAATGTAAGGACTTTACCGAGTGAAAAGTGACGGTTTGTTTAAAAGATGTTTCTGACACTGTAAGAAGACTTTCCCACAGAATTGGTTACTTTTGCATTATAGATTTCGAATTGTAATTTTGACTTATTTTTGGATGTCAAGTATTGCACAAAGTATAAAATGCAGCGCATGTTAGTCAAAATCGCTGTTCAGTAAAACGCTTTTAGGTCTTGGCATTTCCTTGAAAGCTATTTATTAAACGCAAAGATTAGTGGTCTTAAAAGTTCTGCCTCTTAAACATGTTATTGTGTAAACCGCAATCATGACATGTACTCTTACGGAACTTAATATATTTTGAGTTATCAGATATAGGGAAGTAATATGGAGTCTGTATGGTTTCTTAAATAAAACGAACTAGAATTTTTTTAGGTGGTAAATAATGCTGTTGATCAACAAATTATCAACACAATCCAGTATAATTTGCTTAGATTTTATCTTCGCATGGAAATACCAGTAAACGTTTTACGAGTTCATAAGCTACATGTCCTTAAACTTCTAGGCAGGAAATCTTGGCAAGTTTCAAATGACATCATTCTAATCCACGTCGCTGGGAATTCTGTAGTAACATGTACTCATTGCCATATGAACTGTATAGGTAACTAAATTAGGGTCGACAATAGTCCACAATTTTTAGCTTCAATACTTTCCTTGGAGATGAAGTATTAGGCCTCTTTACGCGTAGTAGATAAGTTTACGAGTTGGTACATGCACTTTTCGGCCTTGTAGAATTTAGTAGACAATGGGAAATCTTGTTTCCAACGACAGCAATTTAGAAGAGCTGTTTTAAATGGACAAGTGTTCAAAAGTGGCTACTGTCGTTGGTTTATAACCAGAGGCATTTGATTGCCTTGCACTAGGTTATGTGCCTGAAATTCAAAATGGAGCTTGGGGCTATGCAAAACTTTTGTACTTTGAAAGCCCTCTTAACCAAATACCACTAATCTATAGGTAAACTTAAACCTCCATGTGTGAATTTTATTTGACTTTGTAATTTTCCAGAGGAATCATGCCTGTCATCAAGTTGTGTTGCATGGACGGACGAGTGTTCGATGTGGACGTCAAAGTAGCCAAAGTCTCCCGCACCCTGCGTTCGATGATGGAGAACTTGGGAGTAACAGATGGTGAGGAAATTCCCTTGCCCAAGCTGGATTCGATCATCTTCGAGAAGGTTCTAGAATGGGCTGAACGCCACAAGGACGACCCTCATACCGACGACCCAGATGAGATCCGGGAGCGGACGGTGCATGGACTAACCAACTGGGACAAAGAATTTCTAACTGAACTTGACCAGGTGCTTAAATTATATTGGTCTCTATACCATATTAACATTAAATTGAGTCCACTATTGCACGCTTGAATAAAACTTTGTTTACTAAACTGTAACAAAAATGGTGCACCTGACCGAAATGTATATATAATCCTTTAGTCTGGCCCCGAGCGGAAGTTTTCATAAAAACTAAAACTAAACCTATCATACCGGTCAAATGACCACTTTTGAAGTTTTAATCAACTGTTAATTCGGGTTTACATTTATGAAATTTATTCTTAATAGAGGTACTTAATTTTTATATTTCTCCTCCGATATATAAAAATTAAGTACCTCTATTAAGAATTCTCTCCGATAATCATTTGTACCCTAACGTCATGTACAGTCATCTGTCTGAAAAATATTAAATCTGAAGTTATCTGCTTTGAGGTTTAACTTTCAAAGTAAATGTTCCGATTCTGCTTTGGAGTATGGCATGAGCTTATCTATTTTTTTATGTTGGTTAACATATGATGTAAATTAGGAATAAATACAAATTAACACATGCTTTGTACAAATAAGTTGTTAGGGTGCTAACCATCGGTGCCGACGTTCGTGCGTTCGATTCCCACTGTGGCATGGATGTACGTAGCCGTTTGGAGTCGGTTTTCAGCGATAGTTCCGTCCTGAATAGCCCTCGTATTGCAAAAAGTATATTGTAGCACTCCAAACTGTACAAATATATCCGACATGATTAGAGTTGTAATAAGCTACAGACTTTGGGTAGTAAAACAAGTAATACTTATCTATTATTGGTGGATTATTCAGAAGTTTACCTCAAAAATGTCAATGCAGAGGAAAATGTGTTGAGGATATATGTATATTGGACACTCTCGACTATTCGACACGTGTTATGAAAATTGTAGGGGAGGGGTGGGTAAAGACTTTTTCTATACGTCAAAGGATCAATGCGACTAGAAATATCGGCATGTTGAAACTTAAATTGATGTATTGTATGGCAAGATTTATGCTTAATCTTGTGTATTAAGCTGGTAAGTGTATAATACCATTTAAAAAACGGTCATTTCACAGCAGCCTGTATATCTGCTTATAGTATAGATGTTTGGTAAGTAATAAAATTAACTGACACAAATTGACATTAGTTTGTGAAATAAAGTTAGAGCAAGGATTTCTATCGCTCTGCGAGCCGAATGAAACTCTCAATAAAGCACGCGGCATGTGCCTACAGTCAAATGAGGTTTTTTGAAATTGGTAGAGTTTAGACTTTCAATGCAGATAACTTTGCAGAATTTATTTTTGAGCGATCAAGACAGAGGTAAAGTACGTGGTTTTTTTTTAATATCGAAAACAAGATTAGCTGAAACAGAAGCTGTGTATAACAAAATTGGAATCTATCTTCGTCTCAAAAGCGATCATTTAACTACTACGGTAGGTTAGTGTTAAAGTTATGGTCTTGGCCTTTGCCTTTATTTGTTGCCAGTGTAACATGATTGATTCTAGTTCCCACTGATGCATAAGCATAATTCTTGGTAGTTGTGAAAATCTTTTAATCTATAGAAGTTGTAATTGTGCAACAGAATCTAAGTACTTGTATTGTACGAGAAATTAAAAGTGCTTTTGTCATCATAATATGCAAGCGTTAAGATTGCAACTTCTCGGTAAACGTAAATTTTCTTTGTTTTCCAGGCAACATTGTTCGAGTTGATTATGGCAGCCAACTATTTGGATATACGTGAGCTCGTGGACGCTGCCTGCAAGACCGTAGCTGACCTCATCAATCGCAAGACCCCTGACGATATTCGGGCAGTGATGGGCATCAAGAACAACTTCCTACCAGAGGAGGAAGAGCGCATAAAGGAGGACCACGATTTTAATCAAGACATCTGAGCGCCAGCACAGACAAGGTTTTTCAGCCTCTCCTCATCTCAATTTTAAACTTGGATTTCGAAGGAACTGCAATTTTAATTCATCTCTTGTTAAATCAAAATATTTCATTTATAATTTTAACGTCTACAATGTAATTGATTATTTTACTCAATAAAGATTTAGGAGGGTGCTAACCTCAGACCTTTTTCTCTCAAAATATTTCTCAACAGACTCATGTATGCCAAATACGACCTCGACTCGTTAAACACTACTCGAACAGACTTGTAGTAAAGAATCATATGGAGCAAGTTTTATTGCACCGCTGAGGGGTGTTGTTACTTAGAATCGGGGACCACGACAGACCTTGCAGGCTTGGCCTACAACCTCCAGCGATATTGTTTGAAACTAGTGGACAAACTTATTTTATGTGCTATAGAACAATTCGTCGCAACGTCACGAACTACTATAATGCCCTTCCCTTCCCTTTCATGTTTACAACAGCCACTAGACAGACAACAATATTTCAAACCCTTCCGTCTGAAATTAAAGCCAGAATTGCCGTAAGTTGAGATAATGCCCTGTGTGCGTGAAATCGCCTTATTGATGGACACTACAGATATTCGGCATCAATCCACCGGTTATGAGATTGGTACTTTTGCCAAAACAGCTATCATAGGTTTACTTAAGACCTATGATAGGAGCAACGGCTGGGTTATGAATTTTATTCTCTCGTGTCTTAAGAAATTCTACAAACTTAAAACATAGCAAGAAAATTAACTTATATCGGAAAGTCTCATGCTCAAAGTAGCTGGTCTCTGAAATTGCAAAAGAAAGTAACGACTATAACTTCCATCGTACCGCGAATGATTCGGGGCCATAATTTTAGTTTCATCCTATTGTTGAAGCGCTGCGTTTTATCGTAAAGTTTCAGATGGATGTGAAGAAAGTTATAGCCATTAAGAACTCGTTTAAAGTAAAAAAATAATTTGTAGCTAAATATATTCATTAGTAATTGAATTGAATAATTCAAAATATGTTATCTTGATTTTACGAACTCTTAATGTGAGCTTGTCAATTAATAAACTTGGACTACCCTAACAAATTTAAGATAAAAATAAAATAGTGTTAAAGTTTTAATCGCCATTTTACAACAGAAATAATCTAACCCTATTAAACTGAAAAAAATCTGACATTCGTTGGATACATTTTTCTATATTTTTGTGAGGATCTTATACATTGATATAAAATAAACACCTTGTCCCATCATTATCAGAGTCTATTTTCATAACTATACACGGGTGACTATAGTAAATGAGATATAGTAAATTTAAATGGGCGGCATGTAATATTCGGGCAGGATTTCGGAAAACATTTAACATAATTTGCATGCATGAAATAAAAAAATTATTGATAAACAAAATGGTATATACGGTTCAAGGAAAGGTGAATTTTTATAAGTTTTTGATTGTCTGGTTTGTTTACGGTCAAAGAATTAACAAAGCATTTATATTAATGTTTACGAAACCAGTAAACCTCATCTTTTGCTTTCCACAAAATTCTAAGCTTGTTAATTAACTCAGAACTCGAAGACTTTTCGATCTTTAGCATTTTTTTAGGTTCTTCATCAGAAACAGACGTCGATACGTACATGTTCGATACTGTTTAGCAAATATCTGTTGAAGAAGCTTTAGCTTCTCGTGAATGTCGATGCAAGGTTCGAAATATTTAGCAATCATTTTGATTGTAGATTGTAGCACTGATTCTCTTCCCCCAACAACAATGGAAAGAATTACCTCATGTCTCCCTATCTAATATGAGACACTCCACAAGGCACTCGAGCCTCTCTAGAAAATCTCTCATAGAAAATGAACTAACTGGCCTTAGATTTAAAAACTAAGCAATGCAGTGGTGACATTAAGCGATCACTTTTAAGTTAATTCGAAAAGCACTAGCTCAATATTGAACCATTTTGGGGCTAACTCCGCACATACCCCTTGAAATCTGAGGCTCCACTTCCGAAGACCATTTTTGGTCACATGACCACGCTGGATGTGGGTTAGTGTGGCATGCGCAGAGCTGGTCTGAACACTGTCATTACTTAGAAACTGACCACTGAGGAGACCGGAAGTGATACCAGCGTTCTTTAGGTTCGAACCTGATTGGACAGGTAAATTTCACTACCTCCATACTCCAAGAGAGGGATTAAAAATCACCGACATTTCTTTCCCTCAGTAATTCACAGGATAGCATGGGAGATGAATGATTAGAGAAGGGCTGAGAGTAAGACTGATTTCATTTTTTCTTGTAGTGCTTCCTAGTCGTCAACGTCACTGATTCCAAAATCCTAGTATACCGATATATAAACAAGAAGTAATATTGAACAGACTTGGCAAGATTTACAAAGTTTTATAAATTGATTTATAATGGTGTTTCAGTTTTTCGACAATTTCTTTTAAAATTTCAGTTGAAATTTTAAAATAAGTTTTACTTCCACAATAAGTTTTCTCTCTTTAATATTTTCTGCCTTATTTACTTCAATCTCTCAACAGACCTGGTTTTTAACTCCTCGTGTCCTGTTTTGTGGGATTGCATTTATAGGCTTTTTAACCTCTCCCACAATATGGCATAATAGTATGAAGCGTCATTGTAATAAGGATTTACACATTCCCTTCATTGTTTAAATTAGTTTCGTTTCTCGATGTACGATAGTCTGAATACAGCGAAAATATAGCGCATCGTTAATTTCCTCCATAGCGATATTTTTATTTACATAGATATTTCGCTATAAATTAAGATTTTTCGCGATTACATTACACCGTTTACGTTATACCAGGAAGTAATAAACAGTAAAAAAAATATTCTCCATATAATATAAGATTTTTTTTTCTAAAATTAGAATTTAGAAAATTGTTTCAACTCCAAGAGTATTGTTACAAGTGCTTTTGGAAACGCGGATGCCTATTGTTACATTTTTGTAGATCGATAGCATTAAAGTCCACAATTTTGTATATTTTGATATTACAAAGGGGAAAATGCGATCGAGTATGGGAGTACACAGCAAGACATTAAAACTATCCTAACTATAAAATTTGAATATGTAATTGATAATAGTGTTTCTTTTATACGAGCTACGTATGTGCGTCAGGTACATATTAGAACTTCAGGTATTGACTCAGGTATGAGAAATTCCATTACTTAAGTTGCAATTTGAGGTAGAATGTCTTTAAAATCATAATCATTTTATTTCATAAAAGCCAGTAAAAAAGTTATTATACAGTGAATCTACCCTATGACATTTAAAGGTCACAAATCAACGTGTTGAAAAATAAACAGATTTAGGTTAGGATTCTTTTTTATAAAGAAGATTGGGTGAAATTCTCGTCTGATATGACATTCAATTAGCAGCTTGGCTTTATTTATCATGATCGTTTTTTCAAATATTTGTTGTAAATAAAAAATCGAACAAATTCAAAGCATTCCTCAAACATTAGAAGCTAATAATTAGTATTTTGGAAAGAAATGCTATTAAAATTATACATATAAATCCGACAACACAAAAACAATTTTAGTTGCTATTTCTAATACCAGTCCTGCTAATCATAAAAAAGCCCTATATCCTGCAATAAATAATGTTTATAAACTCATTTAAAGATCTTGAATATCATACGAATTAAAAAGGTAGAAAGAAAAGCAAAATTATAATATTAAATTTCTTTATATTAAATATGTACCATACACGAGAAGTCATGATACTTAAAAACAATGAAAAAATTGAAAAGTTATTAAAACTGGAAATGCCATTAGAAATGACATTAAACACACAAGATATTTAATGA